>CM067360.1:40193247-40761574 GCA_034401795.1 Chaetoderma sp. LZ-2023a | reverse complement strand
AAAGGAAATAACACAAAATATCCGTGACATACATATAAAATAGCAAATTTATATACTGGTACCAGTTTTCGATTTCATTATTCGTAGGTCTCAAGTTCTTAGGCAGAAAACTAAATGCATGCCAAGCGATAAAGAGAAGAAAAGACTTAGCAATAGAGGCTATATCATCTTTGTCTCCCCCTAAGAAGGAATAGGGGAGAGATTCCACAACACGTATTTTAAAATGAATCAAATGAATAATAATAGTCGATAAAAGCCAAGGTAGAAAACAGCCGCCAGTAGATCCAAAACAGCTGCCGGTATAGCTATAACAGCCACCGCTGCGTGTAGTATCTCGTGTCTAGTTATTTTATCATCTAAGATTATAATTATGTTTTTACTGTGAGAATTATATTATTTGATAATTTATTACCGTCAGTAATTTTTGCGGTTTTTTTTTCAGGCGGTGATTAATTCAGTGCCCGCACACCACTCTGATACTACCATGGATATGTAATCCATAGACATATAGGTTTGTAAATTGCAAAGTTTTAGGAATGGATGAATACAGTTTTTGTTTTGCCCCGCCCATCTAGTTAAGCAGCTTAAGCTCCACACACACTTTGCCAGTGTTGAGATCGATCGATCCATGCACTCCATGAATGTCAATTTCCTGAAAACTGCAGGTAAGCGGTTTACTACTTTGAAAATAAGCTGACTGGGCACTGTTGCTGTAGTAAAGACATAGGCCTAATAAAGACATACAATTTGTGCAACAACGCTTAGTCCGTCATCAATTAAGCGTTCGTGATGACTTATCTACATCTTCTTCTTTTCGATCGCTGGTATCACACTTGGAGAGCCATTCTCAAGATGAAATCTGTGGGTTTCTGCAGTTCTTCCACAGGCCCATACAGCTTTTCAAGAAAAGAGGTTGACAAAGGCCAGATCTCTTCTCTCAGCAGCTGATACGTACTGCAACATTGAAGTATGTGCTCTGTGGTCTGTTCTGCTTCTCCACAAGGACAAGCGGGCGATGTCGTAAGGTGGAACCGCCTGTACATGTGTTGGTTTAGTCTGTTATGTCCAGTTCTAAGACGAAAATGGTCACTTGCTCTGGCCTCGAGAGATGATAGTAGGCATCTTCTGATTGAGGTGTTCTATAGAGTGACTTGATGATAGTCTTCATCTCTGTATGTGTAACCATGTTTTCTGCCTGATTCTCACCCACCTTTGCCATCTTGTATGCTTCCTCATTTACTTGGACTCCACAGTGTGAGGGGATCCACTGCAATGCTATCCGAACGCATTTGATGGTTTGTAGTGCTTCTTCAAGTTGTGGCAGCTTACCTTTGGTGATAGCCTCAAGGACGGAGTGGGCATCAGATAAAAAGACAATCTGTGCAATAGGGGCTGCTGTTCTGCTGATGGTATTAGCTGCATGGACCAGTGCTTCGACTTCAGCTCTGTAGTTTGTGCAGTGTTTACCTGTCGGTATTGCAGCTGACTCGTGTTGTCCGTTTGGATACTGTATGTGCAGTCCAGCACCTCCGCTCCTAATTGCATCTTTGGCTGATCCATCTGTGTAGATCCTTATCCATGTCTCCTGAGGGTACATTTCTTCCAGCATGGCTAGGGTCAGGGCCTTCTTGCTCACATCACTGTGTTCATCTTTGGTTGTGAGATGAGGTACTGTGGTACGAATAGCTATGCTCTCTAGTTTGTTTTCCCAGGGTGGAGGATCAAGGGTGTACTTATCTACGTCATTCATGGCGTAGTTGATTATGACATCACCCTACACATAACGTAGTTGATTATGACGTCATAGGACTGATGGATAAACTGGAAAGGTCTTGTGAGAGTCATGCACAGTATCATGCATTCAGGTGCAGTGACATATGTTAATTGTTATGCATTTGTGTGCGTATACGTTAGTTTGTATTTTATTTCAATCAATCAAACTTTATTGGCAAATCCGATATGTGGTTATATGCCTAGATAAAAACATTGTAGATGACATTAACATCGATTATACCATGCATTTATATAACTATATACAAACAATATACAGGAAAAGCATATAACTTAATTAAAAACACACACACGCATACACATTCATACATACACCTATGCGTACATACAGACATATGCACATGATTGTACGACTTGAGAAATATAACTTGATCATCAAGTAGGTCAAATTCAGAAGATTCAATCAGTTTTTAAGTTTATGGAAGAGATTTTCCTGATTATCGCCATGCAGCGAAAGCGGCATCTATTCTGGGTTTTTTACGTCACTTCAGATGTATCAACTGCTTTTATAGGTTATATATTCATTTGTAGTGCTAAAATGGGCAAAATTAGCAGTTGAAACATTCAACAAACAATACAATGATATTTAAGGAAAGTTTACAAGTGTGTACCAGACAGCTTAAGATGCATAATCACCAATTCATGAAATTCAGTACCGCTACTTCACACAACCTGGTGGTGGTTATTTAGATGTCTGATCTCACTGGAGCGCAGGGACGAAGCAATCAGGTGTCTTTAATTATTATTTGGTCTAAAGTTTGCCTGTCTCGCATTGTTATGTGTTTCCAGGATTCATTTTAGACGTTATTAGGGCCTTGTAAACTGGTAGAATTATATATTGGCGCCTTGAATTTCTAATCAGTCTTTGTTTTTGTGTCCACATGTACATGGAATGGATACAGAAATGGTTTGTGACAAAATTCTCTCCACCTTTCACCCCTTCCCTGTTAGGAATGTTCATGCCTAGAGAGTTGAGTGCTTACCGTATGAGTTGTAGTTGCTCATGGTCCCTTTATTATTAATGGTGGAGAGGCATGTGAAATGGTGGACTTCCCAAGAGCGATGGATATGGTAGTATGCCTATGCTAAAGATGCAGGTACTCTAGAATTATGAAGATATGGCCCTTTAAAGTATTTGAAAATATTGTTAAAATCTGCTGCCAAAATTTTTTCTTCTGTCTCTATTGGTTGGAATATGATATGGTTATTGCTTTATTCATCACCATTCATTATGCTCTTGTGTGTTGATCGCAATTCGTCTTTACACCTGGATGATGTGTCTTGTACTGTGTATCTTTCTTGGATATTATTTAGGATATGACGTTATTATCAGCCCTTTGTTTACTACACATATCAAAAATTCATTATCTGTCGGCTGTTTTTTAGCGTTAGCAACTTTATTATTAAGAATTGATGTATTTACTGTTGCTCCCTGTTATGTAATTTTTAGCCTATGACTAAATAACTCATTGTCTTCGTATTATAGCTTTTCAGAAGACTATTGGTTGTGGCTCCTGTGGGAGGTTTCTAAAGCCCAAGTTTGCTCCCCATGTCTGCACTAGAGGCAATACTTGTGGTCCCATGCTTAAATGTGATGTTTGTAAACAGTGGGTTTGGGGGGGTGGCGACTTATTCTCTGAATTTGTTAAATTGTGGGCAAAGGACAGAGCGAGTGATGAGGAGAAGCATCTCAAGAAGGAACGCGAGGGTTTAGGTGGTGGAAATGGTAAGAGGAAGTCCACCATGTCCACAGGCATGAGACCTTCCATGTTAAGATGAGGGGGGAGATGAAGAAAACAATTAATGACCTGGTACCAGAGTTGCTTCGCAGCATGCTCCCTGGAACAGGTAATTTGTTGCCTTCTTCATCTTCCCCCGGTCAGGTAGTCCCCGCCTCTGAGTCCGAGTTCTATGATAGGGGTTTACCAGATGTCCAATCAGATTCATTGTTGGCTCCAGTTGATTACGGCTTGAGATTCGTGTCGCCTTTAGATCCAGGAGCAGGAGTGATGGCCTCCGGGTCCCGCTTTATGGGTCCCATGCAGCAGCCTCCCGCTCATGGTACCATACCCTCTACCATACGGTACTTTTTCTGGCGAGTCTGGATTAGCTTTCTTTGCTGACCCGGGGCCTAATCTTTCTAGCCAGGAATAAGGGTCCTGACTATCTGCCGGGGTCTCCTGATGGAATGGTGGCCATGGAATCGAACATCTGTCCCTTCACGGGGAATGTGGATGTTCCCCGTGGTGTTACTCACACAGTAGCTTTCACAGCCCAGGCGGTAGCCCGGGTTGGAGTCGATGGCCAACCATACTGCATTCCACGGCTTGCCGATGGATACTCCACGGTAGGCCCGGACCGTGGGGTTGGATTTTATAACCCCCACCTAGGCTTGTGCGATTATTGCTTTGTGTGATTGCGATCGATTATTAAAAAATAATCACGATTACTCAGTTAACCACGTGTAAAAATTACCCAGGACTGTCATATCAGTGACGAAAGCAGGAACTTGGTTATGAAATATCAAACTGACACAATGACCGGGGATACAAATGGGCGGGTTACTGATCAATAATAAAGGCATATGCTTTTAGAAATACACATTTACTTCTGTGTTGTTGTTGGGAATGGTAAAATTATGAGATTTAAGCTCTAATTAGCTTGTTAATTTGGATGATCGTCGGAAGCGGGAATTTCCGAGAAGGTAAGACATGACTATTCAGTCTCCACTTAATTTCCCACAATGCATTGTACTTACTACTGTCTAGCATTAACCGGAGCCTGTACCAGGAACAGTGATCCAGTTAATGGCAAACTGTAGCAAGCGCAAGGAATTGTGTGATGTTGGCTGAAGACTGAATAGCTATTTTCAAATGAAAACACATTACAAAACGCACTAGTTTAAAATACTTTTAATCATTTCTTTCTATTAAAATCAGTTAATGTAAAACAGCACAATGCAAGCTATTGAAGCACTATGATGGAATATAAAGAAACAATTACATTACACAAAAAACATAAATTGATACGCAGTAGGCAAAGGCTACATTTGAATAATTCAATACAAGGGAGGTAACTTTGGACAGACAATAGGCTATCCAAAGTAGTCTCCCTTATTATTGGCAGGTCAAAACATAGCCGTCTTAAGGCTCGTTTCCACCAAGCGTTAGCGTCAGCGTTAGCATGAGCGTTTGAATTTTCATTCAGCCGTTTCAGCCAAGCGTTTTTCGGGAGATTTTTCACAACATTTAGTTGGGAGACACAGAGCTAGAAGGTTGTCACAGCATGGATAACAAGAGCAAACTCTTGGCTATGGTCCTTGTCCAAGACATGGATGAAGAGGAAATGGAAGATGAACTTAAAACGGTAGTGATAGGAGCAATTACCCATCAGTACAAAAAAAGTTGCTGGGTCCACCCAATCAATGCTGCCAGGAAGAAACATGGGAGTTACCATCACCTCGTTCAAGCTTAAGCTATAAACATGTTGACCTGCATGACAACATTCTAAAAATAGCCCAGAAAACGCCAGCGTCAAGCGTAAAATTACTGCAAGAGCGTTCGTCTGCATCTGACGCCGCGTTAAACGCTGATGTTAACGCTTGGTGGAAACAGACTCATTGCTAAAGGCCAGAAACAATTTTTACGCTGACGCTAATGCTTGGTGGAAACGAGCCTTTAGATAAACACATTTAATTTTTTTAAATAATTTTCTGGCTGCAATAGCGATGTGATTGATTATGTGTGCAAGCAATGTGTGACTGCTAATATTTTGAAAACAGTATTGCTGAACACTGCTGTCCGGATAACATGCCTTACTTATTTGCAAGTGAATTCCATTTCTCAAATTCAAGACTTCTATATATGAAAGCTGTTGGATATTTCGAAACCAATTTGACTGGAAGTTGTTGCTGCCATATGCAGCAACAGCTCCCAGTCAAATTAGTTTCGAAATATTCAACATAATATATATTACGCAACTACAAGTTGTCTGCCAAAAACGTTAACATGTTAACTAGGTCTGGCTTTAACAAACTGCGCTTGGGCGTTACCACACTACCAGAAAGACTAAATACTCTTTCCGACGGGACACTTGTTGCTCAAATACACAAGTATTTGCGGGCAAACCTCGCAAGAGTTGGATAATGTGCAGTGTTTAGACGCCACCAATCCATTGGATCGCAGTCAAAGTTGACACTTCTAACGCTTTCATAAGAAGATATTTCCCGATTTAGAGAGACACTTGTCAACACTTGCTGGTTTCGCCGAGCTGTAATTCCGAGTTAGCTGTACCAAAAAGCATTGCGAATGATTTTTTTCGCAGGTGTCCTAATCACATTAGAAGTAACTTTCAAACACTTGGTGTCTGTCTGTACATGCATGGTTGAGTCACTAATAATTTTAGCACGAACACGGGCGCTCTTCTCGCTTGAAAGATGTTCACACTTGAACCGTGGGTCTATATAGGTTGCAAAACAAACTAAGTCTTTGATCCTATCGTCTGAGTACTTGTTACTAATGTAATCACGAATGTTGTTCTTTAGTGTCGTCGTTAAGGAATGTACGTCAGCCTTAGTATCCAGAGTTTTGGTCTCAATGAGTTTGACAAGTGGCAAGACCGCTGAAAAGGTAACATACTTTTGAGCTGAGAGGATATCGGTCATGTCGGCAACTGGATCGAATGCTAGCTTTACTGCCTCTAAAAACTGAACATCGTTATATTGCGGGATTAAGTGGGCACATTTACGGTCATCGCTGAGCACTTTTCGTATGGCTATCTCTTGTTCTAAGAAGCGTGTAGCCATGGCATGGGCGGAGCCCCATCGTGTACAACAGTCCTGTTGGTTTAAAAGAGAAATTGTATTAGAAAAAATTAATATTTTCAACAAATATTTGCTTCTTGAATGTCCATTTGCAATTGCAAAGACAATTTTTTTAATATTCACAACTAGACAGACTAGCTCGTTTATCGAGCCAATCATTCCAGTGATAACATTTAAAAAATAGTCTTCTCTTCAAAATATTCAACAGCCTGTTTAATAAATAGGTTTTGGCCAGCTTAACCATGAAATGGTTAAATAAATTAAAGTATTATCATCCATCCGTCCATTCATTCATTCATTCATTCATTCAAACAGCCATCCATTCATTCATTCATTCATTCATTCAAACAGCCATCCATTCATTCATTCATTCATTCAAACAGCCATCCATTCATTCATTCATTCATTCATTCAAACAGCCATCCATTCATTCATTCATTCATTCATTCAAACAGCCATCCATTCATTCATTCATTCATTCATTCAAACAGCCATCCATTCATTCATTCATTCATTCAAACAGCCATCCATTCATTCATTCATTCATTCAAACAGCCATCCATTCATTCATTCATTCATTCAAACAGCCATCCATTCATTCATTCATTCATTCAAACAGCCATCCATTCATTCATTCATTCATTCAAACAGCCATCCATTCATTCATTCATTCATTCAAACAGCCATCCATTCATTCATTCATTCATTCAAACAGCCATCCATTCATTCATTCATTCATTCAAACAGCCATCCATTCATTCATTCATTCATTCAAACAGCCATCCATTCATTAACCATATCACTGATGAATTCCCCACATCTCTTTTTCAACTCTACCATACGAAAAACTGTTTAATATTTTCAAATTAATTTGACTGGAAATCGTTGCTGCCTTAAGAAGTACTGGCTTCGAGTTAAGTTTATTTCAAAATGTTTAAGAGAATAAGTTTTATATATCGTAAATTCGTAATCAATATACTTTTCAGAGATTTGTGTGTGAAATGGTTAGTTAAACTAAATATCTTAATAATATAATAATAATAATAATAATCTTTATTTATCGAGGGTATATCATCAGTAAACTGATCTTCCTGAGGCCCTCCCAAACACAATAAACTATATACAGTTAAATAAGCAGCAAACACATACATACAAACACACTCATAAATGCACTTATACATATACGCACACACTGGCTCAGTCAGTCACTCACTCCTTCACTCACTCACTCACTCATGACTCACTCACTCATGACTCACTCCCTCACACATTTTATATTACATATATACATTAATATGAACAAGTTTCACTAACTCACTGGATATGTCCAGGGAAGAAATGACTCAAAATATAATTTTCATCAGTTCATCATTCATAATACTGAGTATTCAGTTATTTAGTATATTAACCATTTTATGACGAAGCCGACCCAAACTGATCCCTGCAGTGGTCTTGAGAAATGTGCAGACTATTTCCGAAAATTTACTACCGGAATGACTGACTCGGTAACCGAACCAGCCATTCCAGGAGTCAATTTTCAGAAACAGTCTTCACCCGACCTGCAAATAGACAGTCACGATTTATTTTGACAAAATTTTTCATTAAAGAGTTAATGTGAATTCATATACTTCTGAATATTATGATAGAATGATGATAGAGTCGGAGATTGTGTAATGCTTTGAGGTAATGTGTTCCAGAGTTGAACTGCTTTATATGTGTAACTCTTTTTTCCATAGCAGGATTTAAATTTTGGAAGATGTAGATGACCAAAGGTTTTTGAACATAAATTAAGGGAATGTGTATCTTCTACATATTTGAACAAGTTCTTAATATAACTTGGAGTAAGGTCATTTAAGGCTTTATAAGTCATGCTATTTGTTTTGAAGTTTATTCTCTTAGCCAATGTAGTCCAATTCAATTGTTTATACAGTTGTTCAGTTGGTTCTCTAAAAGGGGCATCTAGTATTATACGAGCTGCTCTCTTTTGTAGTTTTTCCAGCTGGTATACTAATGTATCAGTTGAATGATAGTAGATGAGAGAGCAGTAATCTATATGTGAAAGGATGTAAGCTTTATAGAATAGATTCCTTTGTTCAACATTCATATAATTCTTGTTCTTTTTCAACATGTATATTAAGGAAGAGACTTTTTTTTACAGATTTTACTTATGTGTTCTTGCCATGAGAGTGTACTATCAATGTGTAGGCCAAGGAGTTTATCCGATTTTACAGTATTTAAGTTTCCATTTTCAGTAGGTATTACAATATCTGTTGTTATGCTCTTCAATTTGTGATTAGTGCCAAACATCATCAGTTTAGTTTTATCCTCATTAAGCAGCATTTTGTTATTTAAACACCATTTCTGTACAGATTTCATATCTTTTGTTAACTGTTCTTGTATTTCAGAGGTGCTTCGGCTGTTAACATGCAAAGTAGTATCATCAGCATACATATCTATATTACTAGATGTACAGAGTGGAAGGTCGTTAATATATAAGATAAATAAGAGTGGACCTAATACAGATCCTTGCGGGACTCCGATGTGGGTTGATACATGTTTAGAGATCTTTCCAGCAATTGAGACATATTGCTGCCTATCGGTTAAATATGACGAAAACCATTTTAGTGATCTTGTTTCAAATTTATATATGGCAAGCTTTTGCAAGAGAATATTATGATTTAAAAGATCAAAGGCTTTTCTTAAATCTATCATGATAGCTCCTATGAGATCACCATTGTCTATTGAAAATCGCCACTTTTCAACAAGTTTTAATAAAGCGGTTTCGCATGAGTGTTTTTGTCTAAAGCCTGACTGTGACTCATTCAGTAACCCATATTGACAGAGAAATTTATAAACATGATCATGTACATGGCGTTCAATAATTTTAGATATAGCTGGTAGGATTGATATTGGCCTATAATTGCATACATTGTCTTTGGAGTCGGATTTGTGTAGGGGTATAACTTTAGCATGTTTCCACACTGCTGGAAAGAGTCCAGAATCTATACTCTTGTTAATGATGCTTGTGATAGGTGGGGCTATGACATTTGCTGCGATTTTAAGAAAATAAGCATTAAGATCATCATATCCAGCTGATTTATTTGTCTTTAGATTTTTTAGTTCATTATGTACGTAATCTACTGAAATACATGGTATTTGAAATTTGATGCATTCTGGCACTTTACTATTTACATGTTTTCTTAGTTCACTAAATTCTGTGTCTGCTTGTGGTATGGATTCAGCTAAATTAGATGCTACTGTACAAAAATATGTGTTGAATAGTTCAGATTGCATCTGCGGGTCCATAACTTCATTACCGTCATTATCGCGTAGAAGGGTAGGACATTTGTTAGCCTTTGGGTTTATACTCTTCAAGATTTTCCATATATTGGCAGGATTGTGTTTACCTTCATCTAGCTTTGCACTAAAATAGTCCTTTTTAGATTTTTCTATCTGTGCCATAACTTTATTCTTTAAGTCTTTGTAGTTTGTAATATTTCCTGATACTTTCTGGCGATCTCTTTCTTTCATTGTGTTCAAAATATTTTTATTTATCCATCCTGGTTGACAAAATCTTTTAACTCTCCGTTCAATGATGGGTGCGTGCTTGTTTAGTATATTTGTGAATATTTAATTCATCCACAAAACTCCAGTCATGTGCTCGAAGATGTTGGACAAACTTATTCTCGTCAAAGTGCTTAATGCTGCGATACTTAATAATTTGATGTACATTTTGATTCTTGGAAACTTTACTGTTGCGTACTCTGAAGACTGGATAGTGGTCACTACATGCTAGTGTCCCTACTTGTGTTGAATGATATTTGTCCTTGTTTGTTACATAAACATGATCTATCAGTGTTGCTGTTTTGCCAGTAACCCTAGTAGGTATATTTACAAGCTGCTCACGGTGATAAATTTCTGTCACTGATTGCCATTTAGTGTTTGCTTGCTTTAAAAGATTAAAATTAAAATCGCCTATGAGTGTAATATCAGAGTTTTCTGAATAAGCAGCTTCTAGCAGTGATTCAAATTCATCTATCCAACTAGCTGGACTGTTTGGTGGTCTGTAGACACAGCTAATTAGAAACGGTTTCATTTTGTATGGTCTAATTTCTAACCAGGCAACTTCTATGTTGTGTGTTTCTAAGTCAGCTCGTCTAATATATGATAGGTTGTCAGCTATATACACTACAATACCCCCACCATCACGCTTAATTCTGTCTCTGCGCTCTGTATTATAGCCCTGTATTTCAATTACTGTGTCCGGGACTGTATTACTTAAGCAAGCCTCTGTGACACAAAATATTTCTAATTCTTTCCTACTTTTCTCCATTATAATTTTTAATTGTGAAATTTTGGGAACTAAGTGTTGAACATTTAGGTGGCCAATACGAAGACCCTTACTATTAATATTGAAAGATGGAAAGTCAAGGGACATAACTGTTTCTATAAATTTGTCATTGCATCTCGTCAGTAGAATTGATTCCAGTGCATTATTAGAATTATTGTCTAGTTGACCAATTTCTCCACTGGCTATGCAGTAGGAGAAGACATTAATATAGTTTACAAAGCTATAGCCTACATGCATATAATCAAGGATGTTTATATAGTTCAAATATGAATTAGCATTATTATTATTATTATTATTATTATTACCACCACCACCACCATTACCACTACTCCCATCCCCACCACCACCATCATTATCATTGTTATTATAACTGTTATCATCGTTATCATCATCATCATCATCATCACCACCGCCATCATCATCACATTCACCACCATGACCACCACCACCACCATCATAATCATCATCAAAATGAGCTGCAATGAGCTGATGGTTCGGCAGTGACAATTCTCGCTGCTTGGTTGCTAGTTCCCGGCTACGTTTCCAGCTGTAGCTAAATGCGCTTACAATCGATCTACAGACAGAAAACGATCCCTTCACACGTTCATCATTCTTGTAGGCGTTTGTGACGGCCAGGTTTAAATTATGCCCGAAACATGATACACGGGGCCAACCAAGAATGGTATCTACTGCGCGTAGCACATTTGCTGCATTGTCCATAGTTATGCACGACACCTTACTGGTTGGAATGGACCATGTTTCCAGAGCTTCCACTAAGCCATCAGCGATATTTTCACTGCTATGGTCCTGTGGAAAGAGGAGTGTCTGTAGACATCGACTGTAGCTTCCATTGTCTGTCTATAAAGTGAACAGTCACACCGAGATATGGTGTCATACCCATGCTGGACCACATATCTGATGTTAGCGAGATAAATTCTGTGTCCTGTAATTCCGCACTTACACGTTCACGCACGTCATTATACATCTTCGGTATGGCAGTTTCAGTGAAGTATTTTCTTCAAGGGAGCTCATACCGCAAATCAAGAGTTTTGAGCATGTGTCGAAAGTGCTGCTTATCCACGGTATAGATAGGCATCGCATCACCGGCAATAAAACGAGTCACAGAATGCGTAATATCCTTCCAACGAGAAGATGATTTGTCATAGGCAATGCCGGTAATGCATGACAATATTTTAGGCTGCTTACTTGGCGTTAACCTATCACTGTCATCAACACAATCAACTAGTCCTACCTCGTCATTGTCACGTTTACGCTTTGTCCCCCCAACAACCGTGATCCTATTATAAATGGATATGTGATGCGCTTTTAAATGGTTCATCACATTAGTCGTATTGCCACTTGGCACAGAAACTACTTTTGCACACGATCTACAAACCGCCTTCGTCTCATCTTTCAACACTACACCACTTTCATCAGGTTCAAAACCGAGGTAATCCCAGACTGAAGACGTTCCCTTGGATTTACGTAATAATTCCGTCATGATAAAAATATAAACGATATATGATTTAAAATTCATATACTTTCACCTTTTATACATTTTTGTCGAATTTGATAAGCCAATCATTGCAATCAGAGCCCATTCGCCGAGCATTGTCTTCTGATTACAAATAACTATTACTTAGCTAGGCTATTGACAATGTCGGCTTATCAAAATGGCAAGTTTAACACCTTTGATTGTTTGAAAGATTAAGTGGTTAGCTCGCAGGCACGAGCGTGTTTGTCTTATCCATTGTGCGTGTTGATCTTGTTCTTTTCGTTCGCCGATCATACCGCCGGTCCTAAGTGACTATCGACATGATCATAGGCATTAAGTGCATGGATCCATGGTTTATTAGTGCGCCGTGCGGCCTGGAACCTCCGTCTTCAGCACTCGAGGTTTCTGTCAGTGTTACCTCACCCTTACCTCCTTTAGTCGCCTCTTACGACACGCAGAGGATACGGAAGGTGTATTTTAAGCCCCACCTACAGGGCTAATGCGTGTTGATTACTCCTTAGAGTACACGTGCGGGAACAGGATGAAATAAAATAACAAAGAATAAATGTGTGAATGGATTATGTACGTTTTATTCGGCTCAATTTTATCGATATGTTTTAAAATATGTTATATATTTAAAATTATTTATGATTATTCGATTATTTCAATTTTAATCGTATATAATCACGATTAAAAAAATAATCGCGATTTTCGATTTCAATCATATAATCGCGCAAGCCTACCCCCACCACACCATTGCTCCGGCTCCTGGTTTAGCGACGGCTAATACCATGCCAGCCCTCACAGGCCCGCATGGTTTTGCCGGCTTGCTCCAGCCACCGCTACGCTTGCGAGTGCTGTTTATGACGGCGAGGTGGCTAAGCGCTGCCGTATTGTGTCTGGTCAGTACCAGCAGTACAGTGTTGTTCCTAAACCTAGTGCAGATGACCGCGCTGTGCTAGACGAAAACATGCGGCCAGGCTCCCATGCTGACACGGGAGCGCTGTGCATGGGAGCACTGCGCAGTGCCAATACCATGTTACGTGACACAGGAGAGCGCGAGAGCTGCATTTTCTGCACTCCCGCATGTCTCAAACATGCTACTGGGGGTAGTTACTGCTTCTGTGTCTGGTTCTTGCTATCACAGCATATCTCCGCAGGAGAAGCATAGGAGTCCACGCTTACTTAGACGACGAGCTGTTAAAAGCGCACAGAAAATCTGGAGATAGTTTTGAAAACTCTCACAGACTTAGGCTGGATAATCAACTTAAAAAAATTGGAACTGATTCCATCCCAGAAGTTTGTTTACCTGGGAATGCTCTTCGATCTAGAGATAGGATATATTTATCCTACGCAAGAGAGGGTACAAGTACTCATCTCAGTAATACAGTCAGTGTGCAACAGTCGTCATGTCCTGGCACGGGTTTACTTGAGAATGCTGGGGCTGATGGTTTCCTTGGAACCAGTCATTCCACAGACGGCCTTATGCAGGCGGCCTATCACGTTATTTCTCATGACACAGTGGACCCTGAGTACAGGATCTCCATCCCATAAGATTCTTTACCTGGGCATGTTCTTCAATCTGGAGATTGGGTATGTTTACCCATCTCAGGAGAGAGTAGAAATACTCATCTCTGTCATTCAGTCTGTCTGCACCAGTCGCTTTGTGCTGGCATGGCTTTACTTGAGAATGCTGGGATTGATGGTCTGAAGGATGAGTGTTTTACCCATGGAATGGCAACTAAATCAATATGTGGCGGATCGTCTGTTTAACCACTGGGGCAAACCCAACATTGATTTATTCGCAATGAAGAAGAATGCGAAGATGACGACGTACGTCTCTCCGATTCCAGATTGCAGCGCTACAGCAACAGATGCACTAGCTATCAACGGGGAGGGAATCTATGCATACACATACCCACCAGCAATCCAGATTCCATAAATTCTTCAGAAAATCAGACAGGAGGAGTGCAGAGTGCTTCTGATCGTCCCAAATTGGCCAAGACGATCTGGTACATGGATCTGCTGCACCCTCTGGTCTGGAATCCGGTTCCTCTGCCTCTGATGGACAGTATAATCTTCCAGGACAAGGTCTTTCACAACAATCCGTCAATGTTTATGGCAAAAGCCAAAAGGAGATCAACCTCCAGAGCATATAATTATAAAATCACCTGATTTGCAGAATGGTTCTCAAAAAGATGTATTAATCCAATGGATTCATCTGTTTAGGTAGTAGCTGATTTCCTCTGCCACCTGTATGATGCCTACAGCCTTAAGCCTAATTCTATTGCTAGCTATAAGTCAGCTTTAATGTCTACTATCCCTTGCTTGGCTAATGGGTGAAGTGCTGAAGTATGTAATTTGAATACTTTAAACAAAGGTATGGGTAATCTAAGACTGAGAAATCTACCAGTGATTCCAGCATGGAGTTTATCTCTAGTGCTCCATGTACTAGCTGATAAACCCTTTGAACCACTAATTTCCACTATGAAAATGTTGGCACTTAAAACTGTTTTTCTAATAGCTGCGGCTTTGGCAAGGCGTAGAAGTGAAATTCATGCATTATCTGCTGAGCCAGCCTGTACACAGGAATGGCGGATGGCCCCACATTGAATCCCATGGCCAGGCATCAAAAGACAGTATGTCTTGGTGGATTGTGGAATGCATCCAGTTATGCCACAAATCCGCCACTGGCAAACAGTTTGACCTGCCCAAGGCTCAGTGTCCGTGGTGTAGTGGCTTCCACCACCCTGTTTAATGGTGTAAATTAAGGGAACTTGATTGGTCAAATGGTTTGACGCCAATCTTGGTTAACCTAGTTTTAGAGTAAACGACTTCTCCAAAACCGCTGAAGGGATCAGACCAAAATTTGGCAGATATGATTAGGGACTAAGGGCCATTAAAGTTTGTTCAAGGGAAGTTGATCCGAAAAGACATGGCCGCCGTGGGCCAATCAAA
The DNA here is from genome assembly GCA_034401795.1 of Chaetoderma sp. LZ-2023a. Classification (NCBI taxonomy): domain Eukaryota; kingdom Metazoa; phylum Mollusca; class Caudofoveata; order Chaetodermatida; family Chaetodermatidae; genus Chaetoderma; species Chaetoderma sp. LZ-2023a. Next base: position 40,746,157 of record CM067360.1, on the reverse strand, counting down.
ATATAGTGTGTTTGGCGGCCATATTGGATTCTTTTATTTGATTGATTTTGAGGCCGAAATCGTTTTTATTTGTGTTTTTGGGTATTCTGATCTCAAATTTGCAATTTTCGAAACTATCGGATAAACGTCTTTAAAAATCTTCGCCGAAACCGGTTGGGGGATTGATGCAAACAGTATGAAATATGATCTAGGGCAAGAGCTGAACCAAGTTTGTTCAAGGGAACTCGATTGGTCAAATGGCTCTGCGGCCATCTTGATTGACCTAGTTTTAGTGAAAACAACTTCTGCAGAACCGCTGAAGGGATCGGGCCAAAATTTGGCAGATATGATTAGGACCTAAGGGCCATTAAAGTTTGTTCAAGGGAATTTGATCTGTTAAAAAACATGGCCATCATGGTTTTATATGTGTTTTGTGTATTCTGGTTTCAAATTTTCCATTTCCGAAACTGTCGGATAAATGGTTCGGCGGCCATCTTGGATCATTTTCATGCCAAAAGTTTCCATGCTAAAGCAATGGGAAATTTTTAATGTCTTCTTCTCGAGAACTACCCTGGCCGATTTCAATTATATTTGGCAGGCACCATCCTTAGTGCATAGAGATCCAAGTCTGTTCAAACGAAGCTGATCAGCCAATTTGGGTGGCGGCCATCTTGTCTTTTGGCCGATTTTTAGAAATGTCTTTGTGGAAACCACTTGGGGAAGCGATTCAAAATTCATGAAACATCATCAAGGGCAAGAGGTAAGCCAACTTTGTTCAAGGGAGCTTGATTGACCAAATGGTTCGGCGACCATCTTGGATGAGCTAGTTTTTGCGAAAACGACTTCTTCAGATCAGTGAAGGGATTGGGACGAAATTTGGAAGATATTATTAGTGACTAAGAGTCATTTAAGTTACTTCAAAGGAAGGTGATCCGTAAAAAAAACCATGGCCACTGTGGGCCAATTAAAATCTAGGGTGTTTGGCGGCCATATCAGACTTTTTTATTTGATGGATTTTGAAACGTCAAAATTGGTTTTATTGTCTCGCCTGCGAAGCAGGATCGAGACATAGGTATCACTTTTCCGGCGGCGGCGTAAACTTTTAAGTTAAGTTTATATCTCAGCAATGTCTGATCCAATTGGAAGCAAACTTGGGTGCATGGTAATATACATCAAAAGGAAGCAGCCCACCAATAAAAAGGCCATGAGGTCAAGGTTATGGGTCAAAGGTTACAGTATAATCTTTGTTAATATTTTACGTTAAGTTTTTGCGTTAAACAAAAGTTATTGCTTTATATCTCAGCAATGCCTGATCCAATTGGAACCAAACTTGGGTACATGGTGATATACATCAACTGGAAGCAGCATGCTGATGCAGACATCATGCGATCAAGGTTATGGGGTCAAAGGTCACCGTATAATCTTTGTTAATATTTTACGTTAATTTTTAGCGTTAAACAAAAGTTATTGCCTTATATCTCAGCAATGCCTGATCCAATTGGAACCAACTTGGGTACATGGTGATATACATTGAATGGAAGCAGCCCACTGATAAAATGGTCCTGACGTCACGGTTATGGGGTCAAAGGTCACAGTATAATCTTTGTTACTATTTTACGTTAAGTTTTTACGTTAAACAAAAGTTATTGTCTTATATCTCAGCAATGCCTGATCCAAATGAAACCAAACTTGGATACATGGAGATATACATCGAAAGGGAGCAGGGCGCGGATGCAGGCATGATGCGTTCAAGTTTATGGGGTCAAAGGTCACAGTATAATCTTTGTTAATATTTTACGTTAAGTTTTTCCATTAAACAAATGTTATTGCCTTATATCTCAACAATGCTTGATCCAATTGGAACCAAACTTGGGTACATGGAGATATACATCGAAAGGAAGCAGGGCGCGGATGCAGGCATGATGCGTTCAAGTTTATGGGGTAAAAGGTCATGGTATAATCTTTGTTAATATTTTACGTTAAGTTTTTACGTTAAACAAAAATTATTGTCTTATATCTCAGCAATGCCTGATCCAATTGAAACCAAACTTGGATACATGGTTACCTATAATGATAGGAAGCAGCATGATGATGTTGGGGTCACAAGGTCAAAGGTCACTGTGACCTTGATACAGAACTCTGTTATTTCAACATTATGTTTTTGCGTTTAGCAAAACCTCAGCTTATATTTCAGGATTGGTTAAGCCAATTGCAACTAAATTTGGATACATGGTTACCTATAATGATAGGAAGCAACATGATGATGTTGTTGTCACAAGGTCGACGGTCACAGTCACTGTGACCTTGATACAGAACTCTGTTATTTCAACATTAAGGTTTTGCGTTTAGCAAAACTTCTCGGCTTATACCTAAGGCAGCAACAACGTTATAGGAAAAACATATTTAGAATCAAACTACTTTCCTCTTGCTACATGCTATCCAGGTAGATCCGCGCACCTCAGAGACCAACAGTATAATGACTATCATTAGTGGTACGAGAATGGTTTTATACTGGACTTGGCTACAAAAATCAAAGTAAAATGGCGGCTCATAAAAAGAAACTGAAATTTAAAAATATTTTCCTAATATTATTGCTTCAGGATAACTTTAACAGCTATTAGTCACATTGTTTTCAAACTATTTACCAGCTTTCCAACAGGGCTAGCTTGAGTTGATGGCACAGAGTATTAGAAAGGCATTCATTTAGTAACGTATTTCTGCATTTTATAGGCATTTAATTAAATTTATTAGCAATGCTGTGAAACTGCTAAGTTCATAAAACAGTGAGACTATTACAATAGCTCTGTGCATGCGCGGATCTCAATTATTTGTTTAAATCTGCTCTTCATACATACCCACTTTACCGATCGGTGTATTTCAGCTAGAAAAATGGCCTGACGCTGTTAACACTTAAAAATCAGCGGTGGGGGGGGGGGGGGGAATCTCTTATATTTCAGTCTACATCACCGTAACTACTAAGCGTACAAACCTCTAATTACCATGAACGATTAGATAAAAGAATTCTCTATCGAAGCTGGTAGGTTATATGAACATGACAAGGCTGTATTTTCCACAGTAGGGCCAACTGTTGCGACTCACGGTTGAGTCACAAAAACTGCACGTTTTTACTATTGTAGGAACTGTGACTCTCACTCGGCATTAGTCTGAGTTCTCTGACTCTGCCTTATGCCATTTCTGATATGTCGGGTGAGAGTCAGGGTTCCTACAATAGTGAAAACTGTACTGTGGGGTGGGGGCGGGGTGTGTGTGTGGGAGGGAGGTACGGTATGTTGTTATTGCATCTGTTTAGTATCCACTTGTCGTACTGCAATATACATTGACACTTACAAAAAGTTTTAGCTCAAGAAATATTTACACTAAACTTTGTCTTAACAAAACAATTTCTAGCTACAGATAAGTTTCCAGAATGAGGCTTGAGTATCTCTCTCACCAATTTAGGCCGGGCCACTTTTAATGCATCTGTACAGGCTACATGTATGTTTTAGAAGCAGTGCAGCAGTGGTACATATGTAATGTGTAAATTGATTCTGGAAGTAGATACCACTTTTCCATGGTCAAGGAAAATAAATGGGCCATTAACCCTTTAACCTTCAAATTTTTTCAAGAAAATGTCTGCAGACCAAGTGAAGCCTATTTATGAAAACATACCACTGGAATAACTGGCTCAGTCATCGAGCCAGTCATTTTAGTGGTAAATTTTCAAAAATAGGCTTCTTGGTTGGTATCCAGATTGACATTTCTCAAGACCAGTGCTGAAGCTGTTTTGGGCTGATATAAGTGTTAAATGGTTAATGCCGTAACACTTTCACCGATAAATTCCTCATATCTCAATCACGGGGCAAACAATCAGGAAAGCTGTTGAATATTTTGAAATTAATATGACTTGAAGCCATTGCCGGCTTCGACCACAACAGCTTCCCATAATATTAATTTCAAAATATTCAACAGAATTTGTTATACTTCGTAAAGAATTTACTTTTTCACGGGCTTGTCATTAAAATACTAAAAATTCAAAATTATGACTCATAGGCACATGTTCATAGCTGTGTAAATATATTATTTCAGGGTTTGATGGTGTTGCACAAGTGTCAATTTGTAGACCAGCATGCCTCTTTCCGGTGTACGAGTCATTGAGCTAGCCGGCCTGGCTCCAGCTCCATTCTGTGGCTTGGTTCTATCAGACTTTGGAGCAAAAGTTATTCGCATCGACAGAGTAAGCTAAATGTTTATTCACCAAGATAAAGTACTGAATTATCAAATTCCATTCACTGTTCTATGGTAACTGTTTTTTCGTTTTGGAAACAATGTTGCTAAAATGTATATCAGCCTTTTTATCTGCTGATTCTGTAACAATGTACTGGTTGATATCCGTGTTGATACGGGCTCAGGATCAATACACAAGTATGAAACGTTTAAAAATTATGGAATTATATGAAACCCCATTTCCAGACCATAAACAGTATGGAAAATTCAAAAAATTTTGCTAAACCTTTGGAAAAAGTGTGGAAATTGAAATATTGTCACGCATGATTCTCATACACAAAATAATGTCGATAATATTAAAAATATTGACTATCTCAGCTACCAATTGCGACAATTTTCTTCAAAACCTGGCAGTCTGTCTGAAATGGACACTGATTAGACATCATAAAATGTGGTTGGATAATAATAAATTGAGTCGGGAAAGACTTTTTTGTCTGCAGTATTCATGTCTGTAAAATAAACCTGACAGACCTAATCTAAGACCATTCAATACCCATTAAATCCATAAGTACATGCATTTCCATGCAAATGTACAAATTAAGTTGCTGGATATTTTGAAACTGGTTTGACTGGAGGTTACTGTATATAATAACAGCTTTCAGTCAAATAGGTACCAAAATCCTCAGCAGAATATATTTCTCTATTGATTTCACAATATCCAACCCTGTAAATAATGAGCAGATAGCTATATGTGTAAGTGCATGCATGCGTGTAAATAATATGTAAAACTTGTATATAGGAGGGCGCATTCATGCATGCATGTGTGTGTGCATTATTGCGCTTGTGTACTTGTGTGTGTGTGTGTGCGTGTGCATGTGCGATTGGATCTAAGGGTGCCAGTATAGCAGCCATAAGTCACGCAAAGGTCAGTAACAGTGGCAAATGTCAGTAACAGTGGCAAATGTCAGTAATAGAGGCAAATGTCAGTAACAGTGGCAAATGTCAGTAACAGTGGAAAATGTCAGTAACAGTGGCAAATGTCAGTAACAGTGGCAAATCTCAGTAACAGAGGCAAATGTCAGTAACAGAGGCAAATGTCAGTAACAGTGGCAAATGTCAGTAACAGAGGCACATGTCAGTAACAGAGGCCAATGTCAGTAACAGAGGCAAATGTCAGTAACAGTGGTGAATGTCAGTAACAGAGGCAAATGTCAGTAACAGTGGCAAATGTCAGTAACAGAGGCAAATGTCAGTAACAGAGGCAAATGTCAGTAACAGTGGCAAAGGTCAGTAACAGTGGCAAAGGTCAGTAACAGAGGCAAATGTCAGTAACAGTGGCAAATGTCAGTAACAGAGGCAAATGTCAGTAACAGAGGCAAATGTCAGTAACAGAGGCAAATGTCAGTAACAGTGGCAAAGGTCAGTAACAGAGGCAAATGTCAGTAACAGTGGCAAATGTCAGTAACAGAGGCAAATGTCAGTAACAGAGGCAAATGTCAGTAACAGAGGCAAATGTCAGTAACAGAGGCAAATGTCAGTAACAGTGGCAAAGGTCAGTAACAGTGGCAAATGTCAGTAATAGAGGCAAATGTCAGTAACAGTGGCAAATGTCAGTAACAGGGGCAAATGTCAGTAACAGTGGCAAATTTCAATAACAGAGGCAAATGTCAGTAACAGAGGCAAATGTCAGTAACAGTGGCAAATGTCAGTAACAGAGGCAAATGTCAGTAACAGTGGCAAATGTCAGTAACAGGGGCAAATGTCAGTAACAGTGGCAAATGTCAGTAACAGAGGCAAATGTCCGTAACAGAGACAAATGTCAGTAACAGGCAAATGTCAGTAACAGTGGCAAATGTCAGTAACAGAGGCAAATGTCAGTAACAGTGGCAAATGTCAGTAACAGTGGCAAATGTCAGTAACAGAGGCAAATGTCAGTAACAGAGGCAAATGTCAGTAACAGTGGCAAATGTCAGTAACAGATGCACATGTCAGTAACAGAGGCCAATGTCAGTAACAGGCAAATGTCAGTAACAGTGGCAAATGTCAGTAACAGAGGCAAATGTCAGTAACAGAGGCAAATGTCAGTAACAGTGGCAAAGGTCAGTAACAGTGGCAAAGGTCAGTAACAGAGGCAAATGTCAGTAACAGTGGCAAATGTCAGTAACAGAGGCAATTGTCAGTAACAGAGGCAAATGTCAGTAACAGTGGCAAAGGTCAGTAACAGTGGCAAAGGTCAGTAACAGAGGCAAATGTCAGTAACAGAGGCAAATGTCAGTAACAGAGGCCAATGTCAGTAACAGTGGCAAAGGTCAGTAACAGTGGCAAATGTCAGTAACAGAGGCAAATGTCAGTAACAGAGGCAAATGTCAGTAACAGAGGCAAATGTCAGTAACAGTGGCAAATGTCAGTAACAGAGGCACATGTCAGTAACAGAGGCCAATGTCAGTAACAGGCAAATGTCAGTAACAGTGGCAAATGTCAGTAACAGAGGCAAATGTCAGTAACAGAGGCAAATGTCAGTAACAGTGGCAAAGGTCAGTAACAGTGGCAAAGGTCAGTAACAGAGGCAAATGTCAGTAACAGTGGCAAATGTCAGTAACAGAGGCAATTGTCAGTAACAGAGGCAAATGTCAGTAACAGTGGCAACGGTCAGTAACAGTGGCAAAGGTCAGTAACAGAGGCAAATGTCAGTAACAGAGGCCAATGTCAGTAACAGTGGCAAAGGTCAGTAACAGTGGCAAATGTCAGTAACAGAGGCAAATGTCAGTAACAGAGGCAAATGTCAGTAACAGAGGCAAATGTCAGTAACAGTGGCAAATGTCAGTAACAGTGGCAAATGTCAGTAGCAGAGGCAAATGTCAGTAACAGAGGCAAATGTCAGTAACAGAGGCCAATGTCAGTAACAGAGGCAAATGTCAGTAACAGTGGCAAATGTCAGTAACAGAGGCAAATGTCAGTAACAGAGGCAAATGTCAGTAACAGTGGCAAATGTCAGTAACAGAGGCCAATGTCAGTAACAGAGGCAAATGTCGGTAACAGTGGCAAATGTCAGTAACAGAGGCAAATGTCAGTAACAGAGGCAAATGTCAGTAACAGAGGCAAATGACTTAGCAGAAGCAGTAATAACTATAGAAGTTGATTTGGGATACAAATTTTGCAAAGGTGCAACACATGCATCATACCTATTCTGTACATGTTCCTCATGTTGTCGAAGCCTGGTGTGTGTATTGCTGCCAGTGTCCTCTGGCTATTTGTCTTTCTGTGTGTTTATCTGCATCATTTCTCCTGTATACAAGACGATAGAATCACCAGACTCGGCACATCCATTCATATTGTGACAAAACAAATGGAGGAATCCAGTTTTAGCTATGCCCCACCCATCTTTAGCTAAGCTCAACCCACACTTCACCCTTGTTGGGATTAATCAATCCCTGAACTCCAGTATAAATTTCCAAAAAACTATGCAGGTAAGCTGTTGAATATTTTGAAACTAATTTGACTGGGTGCTGAGTCAAATTAGTTTCAAAATATTCAACAGCATATAATTTTATTAAATAGTAAAGCCATACAATTCGTACAAAAACGTGTAGTCCATCATCAATTAAAGGTTCGTGATGAACTTAAGTGTATTAGCAAAACAGAGCCAGCAATGAGTGCAGTCTAGCTTTACACTATGTTTATAATTATAACATTCTGATTGTAATCTTTCTGAAAAATATACACACTGCACGCATACATACACGTACATCCACATGATTATCTGGCTTCTGTCTGTCCGTATTTACAGACAAAAGGTATGCTTTTGCCTGATCAGCTGGCCAGAGGAAAGCGCTCTATTGCTTTGGATTTGAAGCACAAAGATGGTATTAAAGTTGTCAAGAATCTAGTGAAAAGTTCTGATGTTCTAATTGAACCATTCAGAAGAGGTATGGTCAGTCAGACAATATATATATTCTAATAATCCATCATGGCATCTTATCATGTTTCTTTGACAGATGTTATTAATGCCTAAAAGGGTTCGTACTGATCATGTAAACATGGAAAATCTATAGCTTTTTATCACAGGTCATGGAAATGGTAATCATGCAAAATAAAAATAATCTGTTGGCATAAATTTCCTCGCTACGTCATAAACACAAACCTCCTAGATATTGATTCTTGAAAGTCATGGAATTTGTTAATTTTGGTCATGAAAGACATGAAATCGTCATGGAAATTGAAACACGGAAAGGTGTACAAATCCTGTCCTGCATAAAAAACATTAAGCCTTGAACTGTGATGCCAGTGAAACTGGGATGTACAGTGATCTTGAGGAATGTTCATTTGAAGATCAAGAGTTGACTATTTTTGAAAATTTACCAGAGAAATGACTGGATCGATAACCAAACCAGTCATTCCAGTGGTAAGGTTTCAACAGGAGTTCTATGGAATTAAGTGTCTCACCTGACCCCCTCATTGTCAATGAGCATCAAAGATCAGTAACATTAACTTTTGCCCTTGCGACCTCACTGTCATCACTCTGAATCCTATTATCCTAATAACATAGCCAATCATGTATCCAAGTCTAGTTCCAATAACGGTCAACCAATCCTGAAATATAGGGCGGAGACATTTTTCTAAACACAAAAGATTAACGTTAACGTTTTTTGTCTCGCCCCCGAATGGAAAAGCGAGACATAGGAATTACAAATTCCCACGGCGTCAGCGTGTCATTTGTGTTAAAGTTTTTCATTAGCCTTATTAGTCAAAAATGGCCCATCAGATTTCAATGGAGCTTTACAGACTGGTTCTATCCAATGCAGGGATGCGATCTTCATCATTACTAAGCCGATTTGGGGGGAATTTCTCATGTTTTTTTCATGGTTTTGGACTTAGTCATTGGCCTTATTAGTCAAGAATGGCCAATCAGATTTCAATGAAACTTTACCGACTGGTTCTATCCAATACAGGGATGCGATCTTCATCATTACTAAGCCAATTTTGGGATAATTTCTCATGTTTTTTTCATGGTTTTGGTGGATATTTACATTGAAGTTTTTCAAGTATCATTATTGTTCAACAATGGATCATCAGATTTTGATGAAACTTTACTGACTGGTTCTATACAATGCATGGATGCAATCCTCAGCATTACTAAGCAGATTTTCTGTGAATTTCTCATGTTTTTTTCATGGTTTTAGACTTTGAATATTTTCCGTTACAGTTTTTCATTAATTTGCGTTAAAGTTTTAATTGCCTTATTTTACAACAATGGCTCATCGAATATCAAGGAAACTTTACAGACATCCTCTATTCTATATATGGATGCATTCCCCATCATTACTATTTTTATTTGTGAGGAATTTCCCGGGGTTTTTTTCAGTGTAAATGGAATAGTAGTTTAACAAATCCTAATATTTAACTTCTTTGGGATAAAATATGCAAAATTAACTCAATTCCCTTACAATTAACATGTTGCTGTTCATCAATTCAGAGATCCAATTCGCATCATTACGGTTTTGGACTTAGATGATTATTTTAACATTTTATAATTGATAATGGCTCGGTTTTATAGGCAATGAGGACTCAGAAGAATTATAAAATATGCGATCATAGGAGTCAGTGTATGGACATTACCAAAATTCTCTCACCACATCCATGTCCCTCTTTAGTTCATAATTATAATGATTATGCAAGTGGTTTGCCTTTTAAGTATCAAAATATGTATCCAGTGGTCAATAATATCAGGGGCGAGACGTATCACGCTTTAGCGTTCTTGTTTACCACGGTTTCAATGACCGTGCCATTTGACCCTGTGACCTCAATGTCGCAAGGCAATCTTTAACAGTATCATGGCAACCATGTCTTCAAGTTTAGTTCTAATAGGCTTAACAAAGTCTGAAATATAAGCCAAAGTGAGTTGTTAACGGCTAAACTTAACATTGCTGCGATTAGAAAAGCGATACATTCTTATTTCTCACTTCACCTACCTACATGTATGACTATGCCCACATTGGAAGATGAGCCAAAAATAATCTTCTCTTGGCCTGCAAATGGACATTCAATCAGCAAGTAATTGTATTTTGTTGACCAAATTTGGTCATTAACCCATTAACCATCAAATTTGTTCAAGAACATTTCAATTTCCTCATAGCAGATGTCCATTTACAGATTAAAAGAACAGTATTTTTAAAAATTGACCACTGGAATGACTGGCTCGGTTATCGAGCCAGTCATTCCAGTGTTTCTGATAGCAAATGTCCTTTTGCAGACTAAAAGAAGAGTATAATAAAGCAATATCAGTTACCTCTCCGGGATGGAGAAATTGTTTGAGTCTAGCTTTCATGACCGTCTTGGTCACATCTTCAGCACTAACTGACGGTCGCTGACAACGTCACTCTGGTCAGTTCTTGCGGAGTCAAGTGACAGCATGGACTGGTAGACTGCTGGTATATGGTAGCCCTCGTCTCGGTTCATGGTTGGTTAATGTTTGTAGATTTCTATGGCATCTTTAACCTTCTGTTTAAATAATACTTTCGGAAATAAAAGAAGAGTATTTTTAAGAATTTACCACTGGAATGACTTGCTCGTCTTTTAGTTTGCAAATGGACATTTGTCAGGATAACTGTAGAAACCATTTTTGTCCGGCTTGAGAATTAAAGAGGTAAATGTCTAAATCTTGATTAAAATATAGGGTAGCAGTGTTAGGTTGATAATGACATGAATGATAATAAAAACAGTGTGCTTCGTCCAGACCTGATCAAGTACATTTATGCATAAAAGTTTGTAGAAAATCAGTGAAGTTAGTTTTAAGTTGTATTACCTTTAAATCCTGTTTATTAATTTTAGATGTGATTTATATTATTAAATGCTTCAAAGTAAGTGGTCAAGCAGCAATTGATGAATCCAGTTTATCAATCAGTCATATGATGTCATAATCAACAGTGTCACATGTAGGCTGACGTCATAATCAATTTCATCATGAATGAATGGTCTGGCCATTGATGCGCTTAATAGTCCATCGAGTTATACGAATCAACCTTTCCAGTTTATTCATTCATCATATGTGACGTCATAACGAACTACGTGACGTGTAGGATGACATCATAATCAATGACGTCATGAATGATGTAGATAAGTGCATCACGAACGTATAATTGGTGATGGACTAAGCATTGTTGTACAAATTATATGGGTGTACTATTTAATAAACATGCTGTTAAATATTTTGAAACTAATTTGACTTGGTGCTGTTGCTGCCATAGGCAGTAACAGCACCCAGTCAAATTAGTTTCAAAATATTCAACAGCTTACCTGTGTAGTTTTCTGGACGTGATGGTCAGGGAGTTCATGGATCAATCGATCCCAACATAAGTGAAGACGTGGCTGGAGCTTAGTTAAAGATGGGCGGGGTATAGCTAAAACTGGGAAGGTCCATTGTATGTCTTTACTATTCAATAAACAGTCTGTTTAATATTTTGGAACTAATCTGACTGGGCGCTGTTGCTTCCATATGGGCAAAGCATGGGTGGAGCTTAGCTAAAGATGGGCGGGGTATAGCTAAAACTGGATTCCTCCATTCAGAAGCTATGATCAGCTCTAAGGAAGCAGTTCAGAAGCTACGATCACCAGCTTTCTGGAAGTGCACCCCCTCTCCATAATAAGGGTTCGTCATGCTGATGTTATATATATATATATAGTAATTATTAATATTTCCTATCTAACATTGTCTAGATGAATGAGCTTTAATTCATCTGTTCATTGAACCAAAGTGATAATGAAATACCAACACGTTATCTGATGGCAGCAATGTCCAGTCTTGGTTAAGTTTTGTGGTTTGCCATTCTTGGCTAAACTATCAGGCCCATGGTCACTAAATCCATAGCAAATACCTCAGTGCACTGATGTTTTGTGTTTTATCCAACGGCAACTATTTCCAATATTTGGTCTCTTAGATTCAATAACAGAATGGAATTCAACTTCCTCAAATTTAGTTTTTTATTTGTCTAATTCATTTAAGACAGAACTATTCCAGGATAGGCTTCACATTTCGTGCTCTCACTTTAATTTGGAAACCACGCTTTATGATTTGCATCTCCATAAACAGTTGCTCGCAAAATTGTTAACTCAAGTCGGCCATGTCATCTGTTGAAAAATCATGCCAGAGGTTGGCTTTCTGAAACTGTGGGGTTTTAGCTCACCTAGGTGAGCATATACAATCGCGATTTGTCTGTCTGTCTGTCATCTGTCAACAATTGTGGCACGTTTCACCATTTGTTGGTGGATTTAAACCAAATCTGGCAGATATTTTCTTTTACCAATATCTATTTGTGCTATGCAGATGAAGCGGCCATGCCCACAAAGTATAGGAGCCTATGGGGAAAATATGTTTGTGGAACATTTCGCCATTTATCAATGGATTATAACCAAATTTGGCAAATGTGTTCCTTTAGGCAATGTCTATTGGGACAATGTAGATGAAGTGGCATCACCCACAAAGAGCAGAGTTATGGCACTTGGTATATTTTCAAAGTATTTAAGCCTATGGGGAAAATAAGTTTGTGGCACGTTTCATCATTTATCAATTGATTAAAACCAAGTTTGGCAAATATGTTCCTTTAGGCAAGATATGTTGTGGGGAAATGCTGCAAATGTACCTTGCAGTGAATCCTGGTTATTATTTGCAGAACCTTCTCATTGTTTTCTGATCAAAATTGTTTGACAAGAATTTCTTGGCAAGACCCGATGATAAACCGAGCCAGTCTTTCCCAAACTGATCTGAAAATGGATATACATTATGCAAAATCTTGTTATTTTCTTGCAAAACAGACCTCTGCAGTGGTCTTGAAGAATGTCCATTTGCAGGCCAAGAGAAGACGATTTTTGAAAATTTACCACTGGAATGCCTGGTTCAATAACTGTGCTCGTCATTCCAGTGGTAAATTTTCAAAAATAGTCCATTCACTAAGCAAATATTTTTATTTTCTTAACCAAATTTGACCAATAAAGGGTTAAAGATTGATACTGACATTTCAGCAGGGTAAGGGTTAATAAAAGAAATTACTGTTTGTATTTTGTTTCCCAGGTGTCATGGAGCGTCTTGGCTTGGGCCCATCAGAGTTGCTGTCTGATAATCCACGTTTAATCTATGCTCGAATGACTGGATATGGACAGAAAGGTGTCATGGCAGACAGAGCTGGTCATGACATAAACTACCTGGCTACATCAGGTATGGAGTGTAGTGCTTAACTTTCACATGCTATATCATTTGTGTATAGGTGCGTGAGCTGAGTCCCTGTCATTTAGGTAGACAAATGGTGATGGTCAGTATTATTGAAAGTCAACACCTCCTGGTACTTGAGTTTTGTCATTGATTCCACAACAACTATTTCAGGTAGTAATTCTATAAAACTCAATAATAGAATATGATTAGGCTTTCTCAAATTTACAGTAATCGTTGTCTGATTTATTTGGGAAAGAAGCATTCCGGAATGCAGTTAATCAGTATAGTGTTGAAGTGTGAGCTTTCTCTTGTGAAGTGAACATAGTGCAATGATAAGTAGAATGCGCAGTCGATAGCATGCCATCGAACGTCCTTACACTTTTTGCAAACTTTGATGTTCTGCCCCTCCATCGCCGACCCCCATTGCACCCCATTGGTGGAGTCTAATGTAAACATTGTCTCGCAATCTGCAATCACATGGGTAACTAACGTACCAAATTTGGTTGTCTTCCCCCACCACCCTGCCACCACCCCCACCCTGATGGCAGAGGCTAATGAAAATGATGTCTTGCCATCCTCAATCATATGGGTAACTCACATTTATAACAGATTTGATTAAATTCCACCAAATAATTTTGGGCGAGATGGACAGATGCACGGAGGTTATTGCAATTTCCCCTCCATTTTTTTCAAAATGTGTGAGGATACCAAGAGAGTTTTATGGGGTAGCCTGTAATGATAAGATTTAAAGTATTGTAGCATAGATTGATAAATAGCAACTTATGATATCTCATATATATAACCAAACCTATTTGAAAACATCATTCTAGTTGTGACTCATAGCCTACGTTCGACGGTCGAGTTTTGGATACAGAGCTGTGCGTAATGTGTCACACCTGCATTGTTAACTGCCATAGGAAAGCGAAGCATAAAGCCAAAGAATGATAGTCTCTACTGATCAATGCGATTTAATACTGTGTAAGATAGAGTTATATAGAAAAAGAAAAATTTATGATAAACTTGCTATATATATACAGAAAATGATTTTAACTGTATTTGAAAATTTGAAACTTTATATTACTTTTTTATCAGAAATGACTCCCTGTATTATTAAATATGTGCAGCATATACAAATATGATGATGATGGACTGCCTGTGATGTTTAAAATATGATTTGTTTAACACTTTAATGGTCATAGCCGCCAAAACCGGCCTCTGTAGTGGTCTCAGGGAATGTCCATTTGCAGGACAATAGACTATTTTTTCAGATTTAGCACTGGAATGACTGACTGGCTCAATACCCGAGCCAGTCATTCCAGTGGTAAATTAAAAAAAATAGTCTTGTCCTGCAGATGGACATTTATTAAGCAAATATTTTGATTTTCGTAACCAAATTTGACCATTAAAGGGTTAAAATATGATTAATTTAAAAACACTTTCAATGTACCCTTGTGTTGTAATAAGTATTAGTGTGTTTTCTACAATTAAAGGTGTACTCTCTGCATTGGGTCGATCGGGTTGCAAGCCACACTCCCCAGTTAATCTTTTAGGTGATTTTGCTGGAGGTGGATTAATATGTGCTCTTGGTATTGTCATGGCGATGTTTGAACGGTTAAAGTCTGGGAAAGGTCAAGTTATTGATGCAAACATGGTTGAGGGATCAGCATATGTAGGTGAGACTAAAATACAATACATGCTATGCTGGAGAGAGCACTTCATTGTAATCAGAAAACGTGTGTTTATAATGTGTGTGGGTGAGGATGGATGAGAGGGTTTGATGAATATGCAGGTGTAACCCTTTAACCCTTGAGTTTATTCAAGAAAATTTCAATTTTCTCATAGAAAATGTCCATTTGCAGGCCAAGAGAAGACTATTTTTAAAAATTGATCACTGGAATGAGTGGCTCGTTTATCGAGCCAGTCATTCCAGTGGTAAATTTTCAAAAATAGTCTTCTTTTGGTCTGCAAATGAACATTTCTTTAGACCACTTCAGAAGCCGTTTTTGGCTGATATGAGTGTTAAAGAGTTAAATTCTGTTGTTGACACATCCATTCCTGAAGGATCAATATTTTAACTCTAATGACCCATTCATCCAAAACAAGCATTTACAGTGATCCTGAGAGATGTCCATTTGCAATGCTAAAAGAAGACACAGGGTTCGCACAAAAATGAATAGTGCTTGAATATTGCCCCTTGCCTTGAAAAGTGCTTGCATTTTGTGTCAACCTTGAAAAGTACTTGAAAACCCATGCGCTGCCTTGAAAAGTGCTTGAATTTGACCACAATGATGCACACACACCCTATGTTTAACCGCGAATCACCGAAAAAACAGTCTTGGCGTGATTAAATACCTTCCTTATAAATATATTTTAAGACCAAATTTATGTACCAAACAACAAGGACGAGAGAAAATGTGCATCAATTTTGTAACGTCGATCAACATTAAATGATCCAAATTGAATTATTATGAACGACAATATAGCTGGCTTCTTAAGTTGGCGAGCCAGCGGTTCTTCCGAGATATACGCTAATGGGAGTTTATCAAACGGGTACCCGTTTTTAAAGATCAGTATAACACTCAGTTCTTATTGCGCAATGATAATATATGGATATTCCCGAGTTCCGAGTCCCCGATTCCAGCATATTTATATCCGAGTACTCGCTCTAAAATAAACTCTTCAATTGGAGGCGAATCACGTGATTTGTATTTTTTCGCGACGCCATTTTATATCAAATTGTGGATTAATCTTGATGTAATAAATGAGCTTTATTAAAGGATACGCAATATTTAGGCGCTCAAATCAAATAATTTCACTTCCCCGGTGATGTTTTGAGGTATACATTAAACGTAGGCGGTGGGAATTTTTACGGTAGAAAATACGTTGAATTTCCGTGGTATCAATTTTAGAAAACTTTTTTGGGAAAACTAATATAAGCCCACCCCCTTTCTCAGAGATGTTTGATTGGAAATTGAAGACCTCTTGTCCTAATAGAAGCCTATGCTACGAAATTGGTGCCATGGGAGAAAGTGGTCTCAAATCCCACTCAAAAAGCGAGAAACATTGCAAACTTGAAAAAGCTACTGACGGTTCCCTATTGGATTATTTCGGATTAAAAAATCTCCAGTTGCATCTACGAGTTGGAGCAATAGCTCGCCACCGGATCAAATGAAGCAGGCCAAAACCGGCCTCTGCAATTGTCTTTAGCAATGTCCATTTTCAAGCCAAGAGAAGACTATTTTAGAAAATTTATCACTAGAACGACTGGGTCGATAAACGAACCAGCAAATCCAGTGGTAATTTTTTTTAATGCTCTTCTAGCCTGCAAATGGGCATTCATTAAGCAATGGTGGTAATTTTCTTAACCTGTCTTGATCTATAAAGGGTTTAAGAATAAATAAAAAACAACATTACTGCCTTTTAGATTTCATGGTAAACTCAAGGAGATCGATCATTTGCTTCAAATTTTGTTGTTCAGAATGGGAAAATAGTCCTTGAAAATGATAAATATTGTCCTTGAAAAGTGCTTAAATAGTGCTTGAATTTGATTTTCTCAAACCTGTACGAACCCTGAGACAATTTTTGAAGATTTATCATTGGAATGCCTGACTTGATAACTGAGCCAGCCATTCGGGTGGTAAATTTGTAATAGATATTCTTCTCTTGGCCTGCAAATGACATTCATAATAAGAACAAATTTATATTTTCTTGGTAAGTCTTAGAAATTAAAGGGTTAAAATAATCATGATAAGGTAATTCTGTTCATTATTTTGAAAATAATTCATCCTGTAACATATCATCAATTGAGGACAATAGAACAATGCTTATATTGAGGATCTTACAAGAGTTGAGATTTTGTATTAAATATTTACACATGAGTTTATTAAGATCCCATTTGAAACAGGTTTTAGTGAGTTCCAAATGTGATATTACTACACGAGTTTGATAAATTTGATACAATATAGCACAGTGTGAGATTCTATTTATTACATAAGCTATTACTTCGAATATTCACGCTAATTCTGGCTATTTCCCGGCCATTGTACACTATCACTGTAGCGCTTCACTACTGCGAGTTCTGACGAATACGCCACAAAATATAATTACAAATGCAACATCCTATTATTTCAAATCTTAAATTTTTTTTAGCTGATTTAAAAATTTCCAAGCTTTCTGTCATTCTGCAGTATTTTAATAGTAATAAAATAACGTCACAAGTGGTATTATTATATCATCGCTGTCAGATGACAACTGTGTAATAATATAGTTCTCACGAAGTGGGTCATAGTGCATGACTTTATTACACTAGCGGGATGTAAAATATGTAATCGTTTAATCAATGTTATACAATGGAATACAAGCTTGCTTATGTGATAAGTGTATATTTACTTCCAGAATATATCTTTAAAATGCCTGCTTAATGCTTATTGATTCACAATAAATTTAGTACATGGGTGCTGCTTCACAATAGTTCAGTTTCGAATGAATTTCAGTGAAATCTGTCGGTATTGGTCAGAATTATCTCCCATGAATAACATAGCATTTGTCGAAAATCTGATTTGTGGAGCATACCGTAAGTAAAAGTTTTAATAAGGAGAATTAGTTATCTCTCTGGGATGTTGACACCAAAAGAACCCATCAGCATCGTCTTGAGTAAAATAACACCCCAAAACTAATTCCAACTCAGCTGTGGCAGAGCGCACAGAAAACACTGGCCATATCATCCCTCCCAAAATGCCTCTTATGAACATCCCGGTCAACTTATTCAAACAAAAAGTCACAAGCGGCCATTGATCTTTCTAGTTGTGACTTGCAGCTAGTATAAGTATGTCTGTCTGTCTCATTTCTTTACATTTCTGAGAAAGCCGCCTAAGTCACAACTATAGCGCTTTTGTACATGTTGACACACCAACCAACCATGGACAGAGGTTAGGGCTACCCTTTCCCAGTGGTCTACCGATCTATGCTGTCACTCGACTCCACAAGAACTGACCAGAGTGACATAGCCAGCAACTACCAGTTAGTGCTGCAGAAGTGACTGAGATGATCACAAAAGCTATATTCAAACAAAATTGACCACAGGAAAGGTAAATAATTTTTGTTTTATTATGAACAATCCTGCAATCTGGACCTACATTTTTGGAGATAAATAAGTCATATTTGAATATAGATCCAACCAGGAAGAGGAGCCTTGTTCCCCCCCCCCCTCCCCACCCACCCCCAACAAGAAGAGAAATGGCAATATAAATACCTGACAACCAGTTATTCTTGAAAATTAAATAAACACTTATAATAAAACATTTCTTTATCAGGATCAGAAACGATTAAATGTTATTTTACACAGATTTAATTTTAACATCATATAAAATCTAGAGAACCTGGCTAACCCAATCTCAACAACAAAGGGCCAAATACGAGGACAGAACATTCTCCCACGCCAAATCGAGGTGTACAAACAAAGCACAGAGGGTGAAGTCCCATGATATACCTTTATTATTAATACTTCTTTAACTCTTTTACTAATACTAGGCATATATGAGAACTTTGCGGAATTAATCAGAAACACAGATAATGTATTCCCAATTAAAACGAGTCCCGGATTTCCAGTGATATTTTATATTAATCAGATGCAATTCTAATAGATATTTTATGCAGTTGCTTGATGACTCCTTTGGCGGTTTCATAATATTACTTTATAATATGACACACAATGAAGCAAAAATTAAGCTCAAAAACATTAATTTGAACACAAAATTTTTAAAACTTAACACGAGGTAGAGTTGAAAAACTGATTCTGATTGCCTGTTGTCATCATAACAGTCATTGCTGGAAAGGGTATGAACCCTGGCTCAAGTGAGACTGCTGTGGGTGTTGATAGGTACAAGGAAATAATTAAAGCTGTCTCGTTTTTAGAGTGGGTAGTTGATTGTGCTACGGTATGATGAAGGGTAAGTACCTGTAAAAGAATGGAAGACTCGCTTTGTCTGCCCATTTTCTATGAGCAAAATTTATATTTTCTTGAAGAAATTTAAAGATTTAGAGGGTTATTAGACCATGTTTTTATTCTCTTATAGCCAGTTCTCTATGGGCTACCCAAAATCTCCCACTGTTTGCCGATCTTCCACGTGGTGGACAATTGCTGGACGGTGGTGCACATTTCTACGACACATACACAACTGCCGATGATAAATACATTGCTGTTGGTGCTATAGAGCCTCAGTTCTATGCTGCACTTCTCAAAGGTACGGCAATAACAATATAATAGTACATTTATAATGCATTAAATTCATGCAGATGCATGCTCTAAGCACTTACAAGAGAAATGTCATTATATCATGAATATGCTTGTTGAAAGAAGATTGTTTTAAGTTTTGATTTAAAGATAGTCAATGTCGGAGAGATTTTAAGATCATTTGGCAGATTATTCCATTCGGTAGTGCCAGCAAATGAAAAAGTCTTATGACTATGTTTTTGTCTTGACTTTTGGAATTTTGAGTAGATTTCGATTGGGAGTATAGGGTTCTAATAGTTCAGAGAGGTATGCCAGTGTGAATCCAAAACACATTGATATGTCAGGCATAGGACTTTGAACAGTATTCTATTCTCAATCGGGAGCCAAATTAATGTAGTTCTTGGAGGACTGGATAAATGTGATCATGCTTTTGGCTGAGTGATACAATTCTCGCGGCTGTGTTTTGAACAGCAACCCTTTAATGGTCATGCCGGTCAACACCCGCATTCAGAATGTTAAATTTTAATGCGTGGAAATTGATTATAATGACTCTCCTCCAAGACCATTGCAGATAATTCAACTAATGGTACTATATAATTGTGGAGGGCAAGAGGTCATTTACATTTGGCTGCAACCAGAGGTGTGGGGATAAAAATTCAAGAAATTGATTGTAATGCAACTCTTCCGAAACTGAAGGACGGAATTCAACCAAATTTGGTATGTGAGTGACCCATATGATTGTATAGTGCATGAGACATAAACATTTGGTTCCGCCTCCCGATAGTGGGGATGGGCTTCAAAAACACATTTTAATGCAACTCCTTCAAAATCATTGGACGGAGTTCAACCAAGTTTAGTAATTTACCCATATGATTGTGGAGTGGAAAATGACATGGACATGTGGCTCTGCTCGTAGGGGTGTGTCAAAAGGTCAAAGTGGTGAATGTGGGGATTTGCAATGATGCTTCATCGGCCAAGTAATCTAGTTCTTTATTATTATTTATAGTATATTAACCCAATCATCCTATCTCAATGATCCACTATTTTTGGTCCCTAAAAAGATAAGTGATCTCAAAAACAAGTTTGATCATAACGGATTGTGTTTATTTCAGGGCTGGACTTGACATCCAATGATTTGCCATATCTGGATGACTGGAAGGCGGCAAAAAAAACCCTGACAGAAATATTTCGTACCAAAACTCGTGATGAATGGACAAAAATATTTGAGCACACTGACGCTTGTGTGACACCAGTGTTGGAATTGAACGAAGCGCCTAGTCATCCCCATAATCAAGAAAATCTATCATATTTAAGGACAAGTGATGGAACGAACTATGCACCAGCGCCTGCTCCACATCTGTCACGAACACCTGGCGTTAATTCCTGCCTACCTTTACCTGAGAAAGGAGAGCATACATTAGAGGTATTGAAAGAGGCTGGTTACTCGGATATAGACATTAACCAATTCTTAGATGCAGGTGCTGTGGAATCAGTCAATCCTCCTGCGAAATTGTGATAGTAACTGGTTATTAGACAGACTAGTTCTTAGTCATTGTCAGTGTTTGAAATTCATCCTAGCATGAGGCTAGTTCTAACTGTAGAATGGCAAACTCATAATAATTTGTTCTCTAAACCTCACATTATCACTATAATGACCTGTATACACTGGTCAACAAAGAAGTCATATCCTGCATGAGCTGCTAGACACGTGAGGTGCTAGACATTGGATGCTTTCAGTTTACCCATCAATCATATGATGTCATAATCAATTACTTGACGTGTAGGATGATGTCATGATCAATTAGGCCATGAATGCTTAATTGATGACGTACTAAGCATTGTTGTACGAATTGTATGTCTTTACTATTTAATAAACATACTGTTGAATATTTTGAAACTAATTTAACTGGGTGCTGTGGCGCCTAACAGCTTACCTGTATAGTTGTCTGGAAATTGAGATTCAGAGTATGCATGGATCAATTGAGCTCAACATGGGCAATGCATGGGTGGAGCTTAGCTAGAGATGGGCGGGGCATAGATAAAACTGAATTCCTCCCTTGGAAGCTAGTGCATGCAAGTTTGAAAAAGGATCTATTTCTAGCTATTCCCAACCCTTTTCAAGCGAAGATCCACCCACGTTTGCCACGTGTTGGGATTGATTTATATACCTTGAACCCTGACTTCTCAGGATCTCATAATGATTTTAAAGGTAACAATACAGGTAAGCTTTTAAATATTTTGAAACTAATTCAACTGGGTGCTGTTGCTGCCTATGCCAGTAGCAGTACCTAGTCACATTTGTTTTGGGATATTCAGCAAAATGTTTTTTAAATAGTAAATCTATCAGACATACAATTTGTAGAACTGACAGATTTCAATGTTCATCACGGATTTACACGCGTCATTCATGATGCATTTTGGCTGTGATGTCAGCCTACATGTTATGTAATGGATTATTGATGTAATATATTAACTTGAGTGACAGATCGGATCCATCCATTGCTGAAAGCTGTTGCTGCCTTAGATATAGCAATCACAATCGTGGCTTAAATATACATGGTGATTTTCCATACAAAAGGTAACTAAATATTTAAATTCTTAATCCCGTAGTCTAAAGGGTAAATGTAATATCCAAATCTGTCAGATAGAAATTAATCATGAGGCCTAATATAATTTACTTATCTCTAACCCTGCTAGCTAGTGTGCCATCCAGGTTACTTTCAAACACTAGTTATCCATTGAAGCCAAATGTATATTACCAATCGTTGTTGCTGACAATCAATACATTTTGCTAGAAAGGTTGTGCAGCATGAAAGCTATGGAGACATGTATATTTTAGCAAATATTTCGGCTACTGATTATAGTTGAAGTCATCCATTCCGTCATGTGATTGCATTTTGAATAAAAATTGTGCATTCAAGACATGGACCGTGACAAGTTATCTGACAATGCTATTTTGAAATCCTGTACTTACACAACGCTGATTGTAGTGCTTACTGTGCAATATAATTATTAGTCTCCAATTTCTGCATTGGATTTAGATAGATGATGTGAGAAATTCCATGAGAAATATTAACTTCTCCATTACACATAAATTATATGCCATATTTCATATTCTCCTGAATATGTCTAAGGCTTTTCATCTGAGAGATGTTTGTATGACCATTATGCAGGCTAACAATGTGTAGCACAGCTAAGGTCACCATGTACATTGTTTGCCTTGCCTAACACTCACACTAAAGCTAGGCTCACATCAACGATGCTACGGTCATTATCACAACCAGTTACTTCTAGTTTGTGTTGACTTCTTATACAATACCCAACACATTGACGTGACTTGATACGACATCTTTGAGATACAACACGAAAGGGTTCTATTTATAGCAAGAGACATGATTCTAAGTCGTCATCATTGATCAGTAGCATATTATCGCTGGTGATTTGGTAACCAAAATAACGCACAATCATCCAACACAGTGAACTACGGATGAGATACTTTTCGTGCAATAGTCAGAGACAACTATTTTCTGCAATTGGCGACTAAACATCGCTATTGTGTGTGGAGCTTTATGAGAAGCTCTAGGTATTTTTAGCTATTTAACCCTTTCACCGATAAATTTTCCATATCTCATTGTCACTGCAACCATACAGGAAAACTGTTGAATATTTTGAAATTAATTTGACTGGAAGCCATTGCTGCCTTAAAGTTCTCATCTATTCATAAACTATACATATCCTAGCTAAATTTAGGACTATTTGTTACTTTATGGACACTAACTAACTGGTAGTATAGCCACCATTTTAGATAGCCATTTGCAGGCGCCATTATTTTAGGTTATAATGTCTTCGCCGGGTAGCAATTGTTCGTATAAAACCATTCTCGCAATGCTAATGCTAGTCATTCTTCTGTTGGCTTCCGCAGTGAGTGCATAGCATAGCAGAGTACAATACTAATTGTATATTTCCTATGGTGCAAGTAACAACAAATATATTTATAACAAGTTTACTGAAAACTGTTGCTGCCTATAGCGGCGACAACTTTACGTCAAATTGTTGTCAGTATAATAAGCTGATAATACAATTGTCACTAGATAAAGATTTTATAACAGTTTGGCTGAAAATCGTTGATGCAACAACTTTCAACAATCAAATTGTTCTCAAAATAAGCAGCAGGGCAGTCAGTGTTACAAGATTTGCTGAAGATATTTCGAGCAACTTTATTGAGAGTCATTTCTGACTAAGGCAGCAACAGCGTTGTCAAATTCTTCTCAGAATAATCAGCCGGCTTTCTGTTTTGTTAGCTAGCAAGG
The DNA here is from genome assembly GCA_034401795.1 of Chaetoderma sp. LZ-2023a. Taxonomy (NCBI): domain Eukaryota; kingdom Metazoa; phylum Mollusca; class Caudofoveata; order Chaetodermatida; family Chaetodermatidae; genus Chaetoderma; species Chaetoderma sp. LZ-2023a. The sequence goes on along the minus strand of CM067360.1, from coordinate 40,722,210 downwards.
GCATACACAATTAGTTAGACCTATATCATATGTGTATTTCAGTGTGAAATATATTCACAATATCTGCAATCCACCAGCAGGTACACAATCGCCTGACATGCCTACCGTGAATAGAATAATACGCTTACCTCCTGATTGCCTATGAAATGAACAGATTGTTCGAGCTTATCTGTGACTGGGTCTCGATTCTGTATATCATATAGGCCTAACTAGTTTGACATGCACTTGTTAGCTAACCAAACAGAAAGCCCGCTGATTATTCTGAGAAAATTTTGACAACGCTGTTGCTGCCGTAGTCAGAAATGACTCCCACTAAAGTTGCTCGAAATAGTTTCAGCAAGTCTTGCAACATTGACTACCCAGTTGATTATTTTGAGAACAATTTTATTGAAAGAACGATTTTCAGGCAAATTATCAAATCTTTATCTAGTGACAATTTTATTATCAGCTCATTATATTGACAACAATCTTACGTAAAGTTGTTGCTACTATAGACAGCAACAGTTTTCAGTAAACTTGTTATACATATGTATTGTCACTTGCACCATAGGGAACATAAACTAGTATTGAACTATAGGCACTTACTATGAGCTCACCGTGGAAGCCAGAAGACGAATGAATAGCATTAGCGTTACGAGAATGGTTTTATACGAACAATTGCGACTCGGCGAAGACAATAGAACCTAAAATAATGGCGCCTACAAATAGCTAGCTAAAATGGTGGATATACTCCTAGTTGGTTAAAGTGCCCATAAAGTAACAAATAGTCCTAAATTTAGCTTGGATATGTATCTTTTATGAATAGATGATAATTAAGCAGCTCCAGTCAAATAAATTTCAAAATATTCAACAGAATAAGTTTTATATCGTAAAGAATTTACTTTTTCAGGGATTTGTCAGTGAAATGGTTAATGTGGACTGCTAGATATGTGTTGCTATCAATCATCAATAGTCAGAATCCTAATGAAAACAGATATTTATTAGTCAGAGCATATACTGGTATGAGATACCATTGAAAGAAGAATCAAGAGGCAATATTTACAGAGTATTTAATTTATTATAGCCATTATGTACAGAATAATTATTTTTACAAAACTGCCTGATTATACGAGAGGTGTTCAGTTTATTTTGTCACAAGATTGCACGATTTCTTGCTGCACACTTTTGGTCAATTGTCTCACTCACAATACCTTTTTACAAAGCCCACGAGCTTACCGACACGCTAGTTTAGTTTGTTAAATGTTTTCAACATGCCAAGACATAAAATAAGCGAGAGAGCGGAGGGTGTAATTCTCCATCTTTTGAGGAGGGGAATGACGCCGTCACTGATCAGAAATGAACTTTTGAAAGAAAATATCAGTGTCAGTGTGGGGACCATTTATCGCGTAAAAAATAACATCGGAAAAGAACGACAATTGACGAATCTAACACATGGAAAATCTGCTACGTTGAAAATCAGAAGAAGACGAACTGTAGTATCAAAACAAGTGATAGACAAAGTGAAGAAAATGATAGCAAGAATTAACCCACTGACACAACGTGAAATGAGCAATCTATTAGGAATTAGTTTGGGATCCGTAAATAACACCATAAACAGTGTTATCAAGGCAAAACTGAGAAAAAAATGTTTGGTTCATAAACTATCCCTAGAGCAGATTGAAAAGAGGAGGAAGAGGAGCTGGAGGCTGTACCTGAAGCTGTGTGCGGGGAAGTGGAAAAACTTTGTCACCACAAATGAGGCTATGTTTTATCTAGGTGGAAGCTACGGAAAACGGCGAGTCTGTTATGTTAGGACAGTTGAAGTTTATTAAACGTGACAGTTTCGCGCCTGGTTTCATGGTATGGGCAGGCGTTAGTCATTACGGAAAGACCAGTCTTAAATTCATTGATTGGAATGTGAAAATCAATGCTGATTATTACATCAAACATGTTTTGAGACCCTATTTGAAACATGATGTTCCCAAATTATTCCCAGGGAACAAACAGAAGGACATGGTTTTTCACCATGATAGTGCCTCCTCTCATACTGCACGAAAGAGCTTAACATACTTAAAGCAGAACAATGTTAAATTCATTAGCCCTGAAGAATGGATTCCGAAGTCGCCGGATGCTGCCCCTATGGACTTTAGTATCTGGGGGATTGTCAAGCGCCATCTACAGAAGTGGAAAGTTACAAGTCCTAACAGTCTAAAACATGCTCTCAAAACCGAATGGAAGGCACTAAGTCAAACTGTGATCAATAAAGCCCGTTCCTCTTGGCCTAAGCGCTGTAGACTGATATATCATGCTCATGGGTCTCAAATTGAAAATCATCTGCAATGAAATTATTTTGTGATAAATTATTGTTGATTAAATACTTATTTGAATTTCACTTCAAGAGTATACTTACCTCCCTAATACTTTTGATATTGCTAAATATTGGCTTTCACTCAATAAACACTCAGATTTAAAACAGTTAGGTGCCCCTACTGGGCAGGGAGTCAGAGCGTAGTCTGGCGGATGCCAGCCCCACCACCGCGCATGCGCAGACTAGCACTTCCTCTTTGCTAGATTATTGGCAAAGAGAACACACATGTCTTTTTGAGTCATAAGCTTTTCTTACTCTTAAACTGTTTTATTGGTGTTATTTTGGAGTGTTAGTGTCTGATTTGGATGGCGGGAGGATACACTTCGCCACGGAAGGACTTAGGACCTTTAAATCAGGTGACTTCTAGTAAAATTAGCGAGTTTTCTTCCCGGTGTATTGTGTTTCCGGGACTCGCGTTTACCGTGATAAGCGCCTTGGTTAGTTGGTTTATGTCAACTCGGTGCTACCTAGGACTAATTTCTCTTTCTGTTTATGTCCACAGGTCTGTATGACGCTAGGTGGTGACTTCACAGCAGCAGAGAGTTAGTTTTCTCTCCACCATGGTTCCATTTCCTACTAACACTGTTAGGTTATCTAACCAAATGATAAATTATGTCCAGTGAGTTGGAGGCCTAGTATAAAGGTCTTCTCACTTTGCCCTCTTGATCCAATTCCTTCCCCATGAGGTGGAGAGAGTTAAGAGGCGTGCAGATGGTGGAGTTCTCCGGTTCGTCACGTTGGATGGTTTGTCTATACAAAGTGTCAGGTATCTAGTTATTGATAATGTGGTGATGTTAATTATTGTAAACAAACAAAGGGAGATAATTAACATTTTTGCCAGAAAAGAGTTATCTATATGTATCTGATGGTTGTGTAGTCGACTTATCCATTCAGCATACAATTCGTCCTTGCACTTGGATGTTTTGTTGGGATCGAATTTTTTCCTGTCACGGGATTAATGACGTCATAATCAGCCTGGCTATGTATTTATCAGCAATTCAAGCGCTATGCTGGTTTCTGATGTATTTTGATCTTTATGATCATTTTCCTTCTCTTTGAGTTGGATTGAGTTTCTAAGCTTAACTAGTTGCTCATACTCCTTGTCCTTTGCCCTGTTTCAGGGACCGGGTTGCGCGTCCTGTGGACGTTTTCTTCATCAAAAGTTCTGGCCTCATCTGTGCTATCTATGTAGCCCTTGTGGTCCCTTGGTTAATTGTGACATATGTAAGCACTGGGGGGGCGAGTTAATGTCCGAATTCTTGTGCTGCTTACAGGCGACGGACAAGGTGGTAGAGGAGGAGAAGAAGAAGAAGCGGAAACGAGAGGTTGTAAGTAGGAAGGGTAAGGGGAAGGTCTCGTCCGCGGTGGATATGGAGGCCTTCCGGACCGAGATGTTGGGAGAGATGAAGAGGACAATAAAGGATTTGGTTCCAGGGTTGCTTCGTGGCATGCTTCCTGGACCAAATCCTTTACTGTCCTCATCATCGGCTTCGGAGCAGGTAATCCCCGCCTCTGGATCGGTTTTCCTTAGACCGCTTCCGTTGTTCGACGATTCAGAGGTGGCCCCATTAGAGGGGGCGTTCCACGACCCTGGCAGCAGGCTTATTGCCGCGCCGATAGGGGACCGTGGACGGTTGTCGCTGGAACCCGCGGGCTGCTTATCAGTCCAGGGGTATCCGCATGCCGCGGTGGCCAGTACCTCCTATGGCACCGTTCCTGGTCAGCCCGGGTTAGCTCTCTTTGCTGACCCGGGGTCTAATCTTTCTGACCAGGGTGATGAAGATTACCTGCTAGGGTCGCCGTCTGACGACGTGGACATGGATGAAGACGTTTGTGCACCCCTCGCGGGGAATGCAGGCGCCTTATTCCACGGTTTTACTCGCCCTGGAGTAGAGTCCGCGGCTCAGGTGGTGGCCCAGGGCGCTGCTGATGGCCAGCGGTACCGCATACCTCGGCTTGCCGAGGGTGTTGCTGGTGCTGGCCGGGCCCGTGGTGGCGCTATATATACCCCGCGCTCTGCCACGGTGCCTGCTCCTGGTCAAACCAGTCATATTCTCATGCCGGGGCTGTCAGGCCCGCATGTTTTCCCTGGCTTGCCAGGTGTATCAGCGTACCCGTCGTCAAGCTCTACTGCTTGCGCTCAGGAGGAAGACGAAGGCCCCCGTCTTGTAGAGCGCTCGCAGTTAGCCACGGAAGAGGATTGGTATGACGCTTGCCAGTGGTTGGTGAGCGTTAGGCCTGATCTGCCCGTGGAGCAGTCGACTAGCCAGCGTGTTCACACGCCGTGGTTAGCTGGGAAACCGACTGCTAACGCTATGCCGTCTCTGCCGCTGGCGGAGCATGTCGTTGACATGTTCAAGGCGGCGGAGACGTCCATTAACTCGAGTGGACGTCTCGCGAAGGCCCCTCGCGAGGTGGCCAGGCGTTGTCGCATCGTGCCCCTGGATTACCAGCGGTACGGTGTGGTACCCAAGCCCAGCGTGGATGACCGCGCGGCTTTGGGTGAGGATGCGCGGCCAGGCTCCCGTTCTGACACGGGGGTCTTGTGCTCGAAGGCGTTGCGTTCGGCGAATGCCGCGTTGCGTGATGCGGAGGAGAGTGGGAGGGCTTCGGTTGCCGCTCTGTCCCACGTCTCCCAGCTGTTACAGGGGGGTAGTAACGGCATCCGCATCGCGCCAGCCAAGCCCGGTCACGGTCCAGCGAGCCATCCAGGATGGTATTAACCTGGCGCTGGACTGTATGACTCGGGCGGTGACCAGGAGTGTCCGGGCAAGACGCACGTTTGCCCTGGACAATCTGTGCCCGTCTCAGGACCTGTACAATAGGCTACTCCGTACGCCTATGACGGGTCCTGGTCTTTTTGGAGGTGAGGGATGTCGCCACCTCCAGGAGACGGTCACCCTGGTGAATAACCAGAGGGCGCTGCGCGAGCAGTTTGAAGTGCTGCGTCGTGCTAACGTTCGCGCCGCGGCCCCTGCGTATCGTCCCCTGCAGGCTCGAGGTGGTGCTGGCCATGTCAGAGGCCAGCCACCGTCGCAGCGTCGGCCTCGGCCTCGTGCGATTCGGCCAGCAGCGAGGGGGGCGCAGGTTCCTCAGGCGCCGTCAGCCAGGCAGCCGCCCGCGCACCGAGGTGTGCGCGGGGCGGGGCGGGGCGGGGCGCGCGAGGATCTGGGCGTGGTTATCGGTCCTGACAGGACGCTTACCGCGGTAAGAACCACTCCGGTGTGTATGGCAACGGAGACAGTGCCGCTCTTGCATGCCTTGTGTCCACCGCGGTCCCTAGGTGGACCGGTGGGAGGCCGGCTAGCCGACCACATGCAAGAGTGGGAACGGTTGACTCAGGACCGTTTAGTCTTGCGATGGCTTTCCGTCGGGTATCATCCAGAGTGGATGACAGGCCCGCCGTCGCGACTGTCTCTAGTGCCAGTCTGGACTCCCATTCCGAGAGAGCCAGAGCAAAGGTTGTGTATCGAGGAGGAGATAAATTCCCTCGTACAAAAAGGAGCTATTCAGCCGGCACAAAAGTGTCCGGGCTTCTATTCAACCCTGTTCTTAGTAACAAAACGCACCGGAGGGTGGAGACCGATTCTCAACCTCAAGCCATTGAACAAGTTCATCGAGACGCCCAGTTTCAAGATGGAAACGGTGCGCTCGGTGTTGGCGGGGTTGGAGAGGGGGATGTGGACGGCGTCGATAGATTTGAAGGACGCTTATTTCCACATCCCCATCCACGGGAGTTTCTGTCGCTTCCTGAGATTTGCATTCCAGGGCAGACAGTGGGAATTCAGGGTGTTACCCTTCGGAATTTCCACGGCTCCTCGGGTTTTCACCCGTGTGGTTCTTGCGATCACAGCATACCTCCGCAGGAGAAGCATAGCAGTCCACACGTACATAGACGACTGGCTGTTGAAAGCGCACACCCGGGAAAGTTTGTCGGCCAATCTGGAGATTGTTTTGAAAACTCTCACAGACTTAGGCTGGATGATCAATTTCCCAAAATCAGAGCTGACTCCATCCCAGAAGTTTGTTTACCTGGGGATGTTCTTCGATCTAGAGACAGGATATGTGTATCCTACTCAGGAGAGAGTTCAGAAACTCATCTCGTTAATTCAGTCAGTGTGCGACAGTCGTCATGTCCTGGCACGGGTTTACTTGAGAATGCTGGGGTTGATGGTTTCATTGGAACCAGTCATTCCTCAGGCCGCCTTACGCAGGCGGCCGATCCAGTTATTTCTCATGACACAATGGACCCAGAGTACAGGTTCGCTGGACTCGAATGTGTCAGTGTTGGCGCCTCTCATTCACCACCTGCAATGGTGGTTGAATACAGAGAATCTCTTGCCGGGGGTTTTGCTAACCCCTCCCCACCCTCAGGTGACTGTGTATACAGATGCATCGATGGAGGGCTGGGGAGCTTGCCTGGAAGAGTACACGATATCAGGGCTTTGGGATCTGGAACAGTCAAAGGAACATATAAATCTACTGGAGCTAAGAGCAGTAGTCCTGGCCCTGGAACATTTCTTACAGAAAGTTCAGGGCAAGATTGTTCTTATTCGTTCAGACAACTCAACAGTTGTGACTTACATAAACCGCCAGGGCGGAACGAAGTCGCCCAGTCTCTGTATGATGACATGGAAACTGCTTTGTTGGTGTCTGGATCACCAGATTACCTTGAAAGCAGTTCATATTCCGGGAAGGTTAAACCTGCTAGCGGACTCATTGAGCCGAAGGATGAGTGTTTTACCCACGGAATGGCAACTAAATCAATGTGTGGCGGATCGTCTGTTCGACCATTGGGGGAAACCCAACATCGATTTGTTCGCAACGAAGGAGAATGCGAAGATGACGACGTACGTCTCTCCGATTCCGGATCCAAGCGCTTTCGCAACAGATGCGTTAGCTATCAGCTGGGGGAGAATGTATGCATACGCATTCCCTCCAGCAATCCTGATTCCAAAAATTCTTCAGAAAATCAGACAAGAGGAATGCCAAGTGCTTCTGATCGCCCCGGATTGGCCAAGCCGATCATGGTATACGGATCTGCTGGACCTTCTGGTCTGCAATCCGGTTCCTCTGCCTCTGATGGACGATATTATCTTCCAGGGCAAGGCCCTTCACAACAATCCGTCAATGTTCAGATTGACTGCGTGGATGTTGTCAAGGAATCTAGAATTAAGGAGGGCTTTTCTGAGCAAGCAGCCATGTTTATGGCCAAAGCCAGGAGGGGGTCAACCTCCAGAGCATATAATTATAAAATCAACAGATTTGCAGAATGGTGCTCAAAAAGATGTATTGATCCAATGGATTCATCTATTCAAGTAGTAGCTGATTTCCTCTGTCACCTCTATGATGCCTATAGCCTCAAGCCTAACTCTATTGCTGGTTATAAGTCAGCATTGATGTCTGTTATTCCTTGCTTGGCTAAGAGGGGAAGTGATGAAGTAAATACATTAAATGTATTAATTAAAGGCATGGGCAATCTAAGACCAAGGAATCCACCTGTGGTTCCGTCTTGGAGTTTATCGCTAGTGCTTCAAGTACTAGGTGATAAGCCTTTTGAACCACTTAGTTCCATTTCTATGAAACTATTAACACTGAAGACTGTGTTTTTAATTGCTGCGGCCTCGGCTAGGCGTAGGAGTGAAATTCATGCCTTATCAGCCGAGGATGACCGTTTTGTGGTTTCAGGGGAAGGCCTTAAGCTGCTACCTAGGATTAATTTCTTGGCTAAAAATCAGTCGTTGAAATATCCAGGTCAACCTATTATTTTGCCTGCTTTAACTAGATATGATCCTAATTCTAAAGCATGGTGTCCCGTCCGGGCGCTGCGCCGGTACAAACAACGTACGGCGGAGTGGCGCACCGACCAGTCAGCGTTATGGTTGTCATATATTGAACCCCATGGCAGGGCTTCTAAGGACACCATTTCCAGGTGGATTGTGGAATGCATTCAGTTTTGCCATAAATCCGCCACCGGGAAGCAGGTTGACGTGGCCAAGGCTCACAGTGTCCGCGGCGTAGTGACATCCACGGCCCTATTTAATGGGGTCCCTGTGGATGATATTATGTCGGTGGCTCAGTGGCACTGTGAGTCAAGTTTTACAGACCATTATCTCCGTGACACCTCTAATCCTCTCGCCTTGTCGGTTTTGAAAAAATAACTCGGTTTATATTTTTTGAGGAGGGTTTTCCTCATTACTTATATATTTCACAATTAATTTATGGAAACACCCACTTTTTTGGGCCTGCATCAGTCTTTACCAATGGGAAGATGATGTCAGCAGCCGTTTTCAACAAGGTCAGTCTTGTTCATGTGTTGTCCGTTGTTGATTGTATTGTCACGATTACCCGTTATTAATATGGTGATGGTTTGTGTATTTGTGTGGTTCATTGTTGAGAGTTACGAAAATGGAGCTTTTTCGTCTCTGTCCTGTAGTACATGGCACTTGTACGTAGAGAGCGTATAGGACATTGAGGTCAGTCGACTCTTCCTCCCAGGAAGGAGGGGGGGGAGCGCATATGACATTCGGTCATCTCTCATACATCGGTGGTGTTATCCGATGGTTAGTCAAATCCTGACTGTTTTTTCTTACAGTTTCAGAAGTTTAAGTGCCTTAAACGCAGAAAAGCGTATGGGGATGAGCTGGTCTTTTGACCTCGCCTCCCTCCCGCCAGATTCACTTTCGAATTCTGGCAATATCAAAAGTATTAGGGAGGTAAGTATACTCTTGAAGTGAAATAAACGAAATCTAGGATTTCTTTTTTCACGAGAGAGTTGATACTTACCTCCCTAGATACGGACCCGGCCTCTCCACCCCACAGAGGCTCGGTCTTCAGGCTCTTAATAGTTGCATGTGTGTCAGCCAATAATCTAGTCAGAGGAAGTGCTAGTCTGCGCATGCGCGGTGGTGGGGCTGGCATCCGCCAGACTACGCTCTGACTCCCTGCCCAGTAGGGGCACCTAACTGTTTTAAATCTGAGTGTTTATTGAGTGAAAGCCAATATTTAGCAATATCAAAAGTATTAGGGAGGTAAGTATCAACTCTCTCGTGAAAAAAGAAATCCTTGATTTCGTTTATTTTGATTTATCCATGCCAGTCATGTTTTGTTAACTATCAACTTTCTATGGACAAAGTTTAATGGTGCTTAGCCCCTAAGCATATCTACCTAATTTCATCCTGATCTGTTCAGGCGATTCTGGAGTAGTTTTCGCGAAAAATATGTCATCCAAGATGGCCAACCAAGTTCCGTTGAACAAACTTGGTTCAGCTGTTGCCCCAGATGATGTTTCATGAGCTTTGAATCGATTCCCTAGCAGTTTCGGAGTAAAAGATTTTTACACCTTTCTAAAAATCTACCAAATGCCAAGATGGCCACTGGCCAAATTGGCTGATCAGCTTCCTTTGAATAAACTAGGATCTCAATGCCCTAAGGATGCTTCCTGCCAAATATAATTGAAATCTTCCCAGTGGTTCTCGAGAAGACAGTAAAAATTTCTATTACGTTAGCATGGGAGATTTTGGCAGGAAAACCGAAGATAGCCGCCAAACCGTTTTCCCGACATTTTCAAGTGGAAATTTGACATGAGCATACCCAAAAACCTATATATAGAACGAATTTCAGCATCAAAATCCATCAAATAAAAAAATCCAATATGGCCACCAAACACACTACATTTTGATTGGTCCACTGCGGCCATGTTTTTTTACCTATCAACTTCCCTCAAACAAGTTTTAATAGTCCCTTAGTCCCTAATCAGATCTCCCAAATTTTGGCACAATCCGTTCACCGGTTCTGGAGATGTCGTTTTCCCGAAAACTAGGTTATCCAAGATGGTTGTCAAACCATCTGGCCAATCACGTTCCCTTGAACAAACTTAGTTCAGCTCTTGCCCTAGTTGATGCGTGAGTTTTGAATCAATCCCCCCCCCCCCCCACCCATGCGGTTTCAGAGATTTTTAAAGACATTTCTAAAAATCTAACAAAATCGAAGCTGGCCGATCGGCTTCATTTGAGCAAATTTGATCTCTATGCCATAAGGATGCTTCTTGCCAAATATAATTGAAATCGGTCCATTGGTTCTCGAGTAGTCATTTAAAGGAAAGGTTGATGGATGACGGACAGTTGCCACGTCATATGCTCACTTGGCCTTTCAGGTGATGTGAGCTAACAATAGAAACCAAAGCTAACAATAGAATCCCAAATAAATGGCAGCTTTAAACAAGACAATCTTTGTTTTTAAAAGATTATCTTCTAGTCTTCTATTCGTTGAGGATTTAACCCTTTAATGCTAAGGTCTTATTGAATGTCCATTTACAGGCCTAGAGAACAGAATTTTTGAAAATTTACCACTGGAATGACTGACTCGATAACCGAGCCAGTCATTCGAGAGATAAATCTTCAAAAATTGTATTCTCTTGGTCTGTAAATGGACATTCAATAAGAAAATATTTAAATTTTCTTGACCAAATTTGACCCTTAAAGAGTTAATGTGTTTGATTATGAATCCAAATCTAGAAAACAGGAGGGGACTTGCCTGTCACTCAAGTATCTGATATCATAAACTATGTCACATGTTAGTTTATGTCACAACTAGATGATATAAATCAAATAATACCCCCCGCAACGGCAGCCATTCATGGGATGTAACTATGTCCGAAATAATTGAGGGAGGGGAGGTAAAGTTACTGAACGAAAATTCAAAATTTATAAGAAGTTCTGTCATGATACTCCAAGGAAAAATAAAGTTATTGAATGAAAAATCCAAAACTTACACGGATGGACAGAAACTCAGAGACAAATGTATAGACAGACAGGCTGACTAACCCACAAAATAAGGTACATTTCCCTAGTACCATAGCCAACGTTCCCATGAAGTTTCGTCACAATACTCCAAAAAAAAATAAAGTTATTGAACGAAAGCCCAAAATTTGCACGGCCGGACAGACACAAATTCAGAGACAAAGGGATGGATGGACGTAGGGATGGCCTGACTGACCCACAAAATAATGTACATTTCTCTAGTACCATAGCCAATGTTCCCATGAAGTTTCGTCGCAATACTCCAAGCAAAGATAAAGTTATTGAACGAAAACCCCAGATTTGCATGGACGGACAGACACAAATTCAGAGACAAAGGGATGGAGGGACGGGCTGACTGACCCACAAAATAATGTACATTTCCCTAGCGCCGTAGCCAATGTTCTCATGAAGTTTCCTCACAATACTCCAAGCAAAGATAAAGTTATTGAACGAAAACCCAAAATTTGCACGGCCGGACAGACACAAATTCAGAGACAAAGGGATGGATGGACGTAGGGATGGGCTGACTGACCCACAAAATAATGTACATTTCTCTAGTACCATAGCCAATGTTCCCATGAAGTTTCGTCACAATACTCCAAGCAAAGATAAAGTTATTGAACGAAAACCCCAGATTTGCATGGACGGACAGACACAAATTCAGAGACAAAGGGATGGAGGGACGGGCTGACTGACCCACAAAATAATGTACATTTCCCTAGCGCCGTAGCCAATGTTCTCATGAAGTTTCCTCACAATACTCCAAGCAAAGATAAAGTTATTGAACGAAAACCCAAAATTTGCATGGACAGACGGACACAAATTCAGAGACAAAGGGATGGATGGACGGAGAGGGATGGGCTGACTGACCCACAAATAAGGTACATTTCCCTAGTACCATAGCCAATGTTCCCATGAAGTTTCGTCACAATACTCCAAGCAAAGATAAAGTTATTGAATGAAAACCCAAAATTTGCACGGACGGACGGACAAATTCAGAGACAAAGGGATGGAGGGACGGGCTGAGTGACACTCAAACTAAGGTGCATTTGCCTACTACCGCAGCCAACCTTCCCATGAAGTGTTGTCACAATATTCCAAGCAAAAGTAGTTATCGAAAGAAAACCTGTGTGTGTGACGGATGCATGCACGGACAGATGGACTGAAAACATAATCCCCCGCTTTTCGCTTAGAGGGGGGGGGGGGGGGGGGGGGGGATAAGGACCTAGCTCCAACAGGAAAGGGGCAAAGGTCAGGATAACGCAATGCTGTTTCTGACTATATGCATTGGTAAGAAACAGCACTCTAGTATAACAAACTCATATATGAATAAATATATGGAGTTTATGCTGAAATCCTGTATTTTGCCTAATTGAAGCTTATGCTCTAATAGAAGCCCACCCCATAACTTTGATATACGAGTTCCAATGATTTCTTTACAGTTTCAAAACGGCAAAACTGTATTAGAAGCCCACACACTAACCAATTTGTATCGCGAAAAAAAAATTTAAGAATTTGTAAGAATAGTGTGTATAGTAATAACAATCGTGTCACGGGTTCACTCTACTTTAATTCAATCTCTGCCCTGATACATTCCCGGACTCCTAGAAATCAATACAGGCTTCGGATTTGTAAATCTCGGCCACCTTTTAAATTACTACTAACAGTAGTGTAGCGACCCGAGGTCACTAGAAGTCAGCAGTGGCGGTCCGTCTGTCAGGTCTAGCGGTCTAATGTAAGATCTACCCTCTCCCAAGACCTGCCACCTGTCTCGTTGTGTTCATCCAGATGACAAATCCCCTTTAAGAGAGGCGTTGAATATAAATGAAACTAATTATCCGATGCAGATAGTGTCCCTTTAATAGGCAAGCTGTGAGAAGTGAAATATCCGATACGGATAGTATCCCTTTAATTCGTACGGTAATCCTGCTGTCACAATCGGTAGCAGCTCGCTACTAACATGCCGGATTCACACAAGGGTATATGAGGGGAATAGCAGAAGCAAGAATAGGTAGATGTGTAATGTGTGTAAGGGATGGCACTTCCGATTTCACTCTTCACAGCTTGCCTATTAAAGGGTCACTATCTGCATCGGATAATTAGTTTTATTTATATTCAACGCCTCTCTTAAAGGGGATTTGTCATCTGGATGAACACAACGAGACAGGTGGCAGGTCTTGGGAGAGGGTAGATCTTACATTAGACCACTAGACCTGACAGACGGACCGCCACAGCCGACTTCTAGTGACCTCAGGTCGCTACAGAATTTTGGTGCCGTAACCAGGATAGAGCGTACTGCAAAAGGGATATTCAGATTGAAGTGGACATGGAAACTATTAGGAACAGAATGTTAGACAGACTGTCGCAGAGCACGGTTAATCTTGGACAATTAAACCCTGTGGGGTTAGGAGAGGGTGATGAACCCACTGAGGCGCTGGGACATGCATCATCTACCACTCAAGCTCACAGGGAGGGAATTGACCATGGAGCGTATCCTATGGAGGATGATAATTGGACATCTGGACAGATCAGCAATGATAGGGATGGCTCAGATTCAGAGGTGACCTTCAACCCTAGGACAGCTCATCAGGATGTTTTGGAAATTGGCCGATGGAGTGAAGGACATGATAGCCAGAGACAGGCTCGTCGTAGAGGTGTATTATTGACTCCAACCAGGACTGGAATATGGATGGATCACGAGGGGATCCAGCACCAATACCTGTCAATCCTTCCAGATCTTTGGGGAATTATCAAAATTCAAGCCGGAGAATGGATCGTTGGCAAATGCCATCATATGGTAGGCGTAGAGGCCGGGGACTTGACAATTTTGATGGAGAAACTATGGATTGGATAGATTTTTACCGCCATTTTGAAATCGTTTCTAATTGGAATCAATGGACCAGAAGAGAAAAAGGCATGCAATTAGCTATGTGTTTGAAAGGAACATCACGGGCCATTCTTGGAGATTTACCTAGCGGAGTTGAACCCAGTTATGATTATTTGGTTACTGAACTTACACGCTGTTATAACCCAGTGGAACGTGAAACAGCCTACAAGATGGAGTTTAGAAATTGCCACCGCAGGCCAAATGAGAGTGCGATGCAATTTGGATATGGACTTAAATGATTGGTGACCAAGGCTTTCCCAATGATCACTGTGGAGGCACAGGACCAGTGGGTTATCGATCAATTCATGTCCGGACTGGGAGATCTTGAAATACGGAGACATGTGCAGTTCGGGAGACCCAAAACCTTGCCAGCAGCCATTGCTCTCGCAGTGGAGTTTGAATCGTTCAGTACTTCAGTACGGGCAAAGTCATCCAAGAAACCAACAATTGTTACCGACTATGGAGAAGCTTATGCAGTTTCAGGCAGGCCTACAAATGAAAAGGCAATTGACACTATTCAGCCCTGAATGCTCATACAGATAGGTGAATCCTTGAACAAAACTAACTTCGAATTATCTTCAATGCACCAGGCTGTGAATGATCTACACCGCCATGTGGATCAGTCAGAACATAAGCGACGAGATTATGGGCCGAGAAAATCCAGTAATCAGGACCATGAGAAAACAGTTTGTTGCTATGGATGTGGAGAAATTGGACACTCAGCGAAACTGTACAGTAAAGAAGACCGCAGGCAGTCAGTTAAACTAGGGAAGACTGGGTTTGTGGCCAAAAATTCAGTCCTACCTATATCTAAAAAGCGGCCAGAGGATGGATTTGCCATCTCTGTTGATTCTTCATGCTTATATGTACATTCTGTTATGCAAGGGATTAATGTGGAGCTGCTGGTGGATACGGGCTCTACCTATACATTGTTGGATGTGGATAGCTTCTACAAAATTCCTGAAACAGAGTGTCCATCACTAAACCCCCTTGATTTGTCTCTAAGAGCTGCGAGCGGGGAGGATCTCAAAGTTTATGGAGAGGCAAATCTGGAAATCTGCTTAGGAGAGATTACTATAAATTACCCAGTAAAAATAGTCTCCTTGGCTATAAAGCATGGAATCCTTGGAATAGATTTTCTCGGTGATCACGACTGTCAGCTGGATTTATCCAATAGGAGGTTGGATGTCAACACTTTTTCCATAAAGCTACATAGGAAGGATGGCAATCTCTACAGTAACATAGAATTAACTGAGGATATAACTATTGCACCTCGATCGGAGGTTCTCGTTCCTGCCATCACTGAGATAGTTGAGGCAAATGGGAAAAATTCAATAATTAAAATGGTGGAACCCCATGCCGAGCTAATGGCGGGATCAGGTCTTCTGGTTGCACGGAGTCGTTAAAACCAATTCTGATAAAATACCCCTCAATATCATTAATCCGACCGCAAAGCCAGTTCATTTAAAAGCTGGCGATATAGTAGCCAGATTGGAAGAAATAGTAGATGTAGTGGACTTACCCATGAACTTACCTGCAGATCGCCATTCCAAGAGCATCTTCAATGGATCTATGAGCGAGGAAGAACTTCCCAAACATTTACAACTGATACTACAATCGGCCACTGATTTAGATGCCACACAGAAACAGACTGTTGTAAACCTGCTATATCGCTACAAGGATGTATTTCAAAGTAATCCAGATGACCTAGGATGTACTCATCTTACAGAGCACCATATTGATACTGGAACAGCTCGACCAGTGAAGCAACCTCCTCGGAGAATGACTGCTGTGCATCAAGACATTGCCAACCAGGAGATTGAGTCTATGGAACGGAGAGGACTAATAGAGCCATGCTTTAGTGCATGGTCATCTCCGATTGTGTTGGTGAAGAAGAGTGACGGATCGGTAAGATTTTGTATTGATTATCGAAAAGTTAATTCTTTGACCCAGAAAGATGCCTACCCCCTTCCACGCATCGACGAACGTTTTGAGGCTTTGAGTGAAGCTCAGTGGTTCTGTACCCTGGATCTTGCCTCCGGATATTGGCAAGTACAGGTAGATGAGGAGTCGGGATAAAACAGCATTTGCCACAAGAAAAGGCCTCTATAGGTTCCGAGTTTTGCCTTTTGGCCTCTGCAATGCACCCGCAACATTTGAGAGATTAATGGAGCTGGTTCTACAGGGACTTCAATGGGAGCGTTGCTTAGTGTATATCGATGACATCATTGTAGCCGGTCGGACTTTCGAGGAGACTAAAGAAAACTTGGAATTGGTCTTAGAAAGATTTCGAGGAGCTAACCTAAGACTAAAACCTTCAAAGTGCAAACTGTTCTGTCATTCTGTCAAGTTTCTAGGACATACTGTTTCTCGTGAAGGAGTTCATTGTGATCCGGACAAAGTATCTGCAGTCCGGGATTGGCCAACCCCTCAAAATGTAAAGGAAACTAGATGTTGGCTTGGATTTTCGTCTTACTACAGGAGGTTCATAAAGGATTTTTCGTCAATAGCTGCTCCACTCTACGCACTTACTAAGAAAGGAGTCAGATTCATATGGACTGAGGATTGTGAAGAAGCATTTCAGCTGCTGAAAACAAAGCTGGTCACAGCCCCAATACTTGTTTATCCACAGAATGCTGGACAATTTATTCTTGACACTGATGCCAGTGCGCCAGGAATTGGAGCTGTGCTGTCTGAAGATATAAATGGAGTGGAAAGAGTCATAGCTTATGCCAGTAAATCGGTCTAAGACGCAAAGAAATTACTGTACCACAATGCGAGAGTTGTTAGCGGTAGTTGTTTTTGTGAAACAATTTCGCCATTATTTGTATGGCCATTATTTTCTCGTACGGACGGATCATGCATCATTAGTGTGGTTAACAAACTTCAAGGAACCAGAAGGAATGCTGGCACGGTGGCTATCTATTCTAGGTACTTACGATTTTGAGGGGCAGCACAGGAAAGGGACTGCTCATGGGAACGCTGATGGCTTATCAAGGAAGCCTCGGAGATGCAAAAGAAATGACTGCCCGGAGTGCAGTAAGGGATCAAATGGATCCCAGGAGGAAATTCCGGCAGATGAAGAACTATATGGTGAAGTCTTTGAACCAGAGGTTATTGTAACCACTTTGGAGGATAACAATCCATATGCGTTGCGATTCGGTGATCGTAACCAAGTTTGGGGTGCGGGTAGGCCCCTGCTGCTGTCTGTCAGCAAAGTCGAGAGTAGGAGTTTGTCACATGTGTCTGAAGATGGTGCTTCAGAGCAGATTTGGCGTGCAAACTTGCCCCTATCGCATACTGTCGAGGAAGTTGTAGCCATGGTGGTTGAACTGTATGTCTGGAGTTGGTGCTTCAGAACAGGTTTTGGCGTGCAAAATTTCCCCTGCTGCAAGCTTCTGGTATCGGAAGGCTATGGTTACCACATGTGTTGCCGGAGTTGATCGCCCGGAACAGGGAGGGTGTGCTGCCCATCAACCCCTCTTGCTGACGACCAAGGAAGACAGAGCTATGAACAAACTCTACAATTCACCTAGTGATTCAGAAGGCGGGGTCGCCAGTCGAACCCTTCTGTTCTCGAATGACAGAGCTATGACTGATGATTGTTGGATTAGTAGAAAATTGGATCTCCAAGAATTAAAGATATTACAAGATAAGGATGATGTTATCCGGACTTGTCGGGAACTTAAGCAGTCAAATACAGGACCACCTGATCGCGACCTTAGCCCTAAGAACCCAGAGTTGAAAGTGTTATGTGCACAATGGCATCACTTGGTGGTGGAGGAGGGTCTACTGTATCGACAAATCAAGTGTAAAATACAACCGTACCAGAACAAACAGTTAGTCGTGCCAAGACAAATGCGCAGGCAGATTATGTATCAATTACATAATCAGAGGACTTCGGGACATTTAGGTGTGAAAAAGACCTTCAATGCAATTAAATTACGCTTTTACTGGCCAGGATACAAACAGGATGTAGTAAGATGGTGTTCTCGATGTTGGATATGTGGAAGGGATAAGCCAAGATTGAAGCCTAAGAGAGCGTATCTTCAGCACAGACCGGTAGGAGCACCAATGGAGCGAGTGGCATGTGATGTTGTCGGACCTCTTCCGAAATCTGACGCTGGAAACCAGCATATATTAGTTGTCTGTGACTACTTTACCAAGTCTGCGGAGGCATATGCATTACCCAACCATACCGCACAGACCATTGCTGATAAACTTGTGACCGAATGGATATGCCGATACGGCGCTCCACTTCAACTTCACACAGATCAAGGTCGAGATTTTGAGTCACTTGTTCAAGGGAGTATGCAAACTACTGGGGATACACAAAACTCGTACAGCACCATACCGACCAAACTCGGATGGATTAGTTGAGAGACTGAATAGAACCTTAAAACACATGCTACGGAAATTTGTTGCAGACTCGCAAGATGACTGGGATGACCATCTACCATATGTAATGGCTACTGTACAGGAAAGCACTGGATGTTCTCCACATCTGATGCTCTATGGTCATGAAATGACACTTCCAATGGATGTAATGATGGGATACGCTCTTGGACATTGTTCTCTACCATCCTGTCCGATTGAGTATGTAGAATGGTTGCGCGATGTGTTGGCGGAGTAATCAAGTGGCCCGAGAGAAAAGCCCAAAATAGTACATGTGGACCATTTAAAACATTATCTGTGTGAGGACATCCCTGTTAGCTGGGTGGAGTCAAACTCATCATCGGAATCCTCTTTGGAAAAGGTTACAGAGAGGACTGATAACAAGTTACTGGGGAAGGGTTTTCGTAACAGAAAATCTCCTCAACATTATGGATGGGACTAGGAACATTTAAACTGATTTGGGATACATATGTATTTGTGTATATGGGTTTACATGAATCGTTATATATACATAGCTGTGAAACCTATCAAATTACTCAAAGTTTGTACTTTACTCTATTCACAGATGTCTCGCACTGAAGCTAGAGAGGCCGCAGAGATGTTAAAGTCTCAACTGGACTTCGGTTCGCTGGATACGGCCTGGATGAACGAGGAAGTGCTGAGTCTATTTGCAGATGAAGAGTCGGTGGAGGAGTCGACGCCAATGGTTGCGGAGGAGTCAGTTCGGAAAATTGTTCGAAGTGTCGTGGTGGCTCCAAATCCTAAACCGGTGCGTGGTGTGTCGTGGAGCCGGGTCGGGGATGGAGCGAAATGTTTGGTTCCGGAGTGTATTTCCCGGGAATTCGGTCAGTGGCAGGCATTACTGCGCCACTGCAAGGAGATTCATAACAAGAAATGTTTGTACTTCAGCTGTCCCATCGGTGGAAGAGTGTTCCGTGTGGAAACGAGTATACGATGTGGCGAGGCACTTGGTGCAGGTGCATGGATTCGTGGGAATGGACAAGGCTAGAGAGTTAGCAAATTATCGGGATTGTCCACAGGATATAATTGACAATGCGTCTTATATCAGCCCTGGGCTACTGGATCTACCACTCGGTACCGGCGTAGATCCTCGTTGATGTCAGGCACCTGTTAGTTATACCGTGGTGTCACCATTGTTAATCCAGGAGTCCAGTAAGGCACGGAGGCCTGAAAAGCGCCGGAATCCAGTTGTACCTCTTCCGGAGATGTCACTGGACGTTGTCCAACCTACGATCTCAATTGAAAGCGAGACTTGGAGGATTCAAGCGATTTTGAGCCTGTGATAGGGATGGAACATCCTAATGTTGTTTCCCTGGAGCCAGTTGTTCAGGTAAAGAATGTTTCCGCGGAGCCGATCGCCAAGACGAAGTTTATTTCCCCGAATCCGACCGCTAGGGCAATTGCTGTCGCCAATCCAGCGATCGAAATTCCGTCGTCAGGTAAGGAACTGGTCAGATTCATTTTTTACACATGTGAACAACAACGGCAGTGGACTGCATTAGAGAAAGAAGCAAAGGATCGCTTGAAGAAAGCAGAATTTCGAGAGGCCGCTGAGAGAGATGCAGAACTTCGTGCTACAAAAAAACGCTTAGCCGAACTGGAGCAGGAGAATGCGATCTTGAGAGCCGCGAAGTCGCAGGCGATGCCGGTCCCACCTAGCAAAGATCGCTGGCGAGAACAATACATCAATCTAATCAGGTCGATCGTCAAAGAGGGTGCCCTGCTGACAGAGGAGTATGAACCAACCGAAGAGTAGTCATCATCTAGAATAAGCAAGAAAAGAAATATTTAGTATTATGTGAAATGTTTATTTGTAAAGGGGATGTTTAGCAATTTTATTTATTTTGGGAAAGCTGCTACCAATTGTGACAGCAGGATTACATTACGAATTAAAGGGATACTATCCATATCGGATATTTCACTTCTCACAGCTTGCATGTTAAAGGGATACTATCCGTATCGGATATTTCACTTCTCACAGCTTGCATATTAAAAGGACATTATTTGCATCGGATAATTAGTTTCATTTATATTCAACGCCTCTCTTAAAGGGGATTTGTCATCTGGATGAACACAACGAGACAGGTGGCAGGTCTTGGGAGAGGGTAGATCTTACATTAGACCACTAGACCTGACGGACGGACTGCCACAGCTGACTTCTAGTGACCAGTATATATTAGTTGTCTGTGGTATGGTTGGGTAATGCATATGCCTCCGCAGACTTGGTAAAGTAGTCACAGACAACTAATATATACTGGTTTCCAGTTCCAGATTTCAGAAGAGGTCCGACAACATCACATGCCACACGCTCCATTGGTGCTCCTACCAGTCTCTGCTGAAGATAAGCTCTCTTAGGAACCAATCTTAGCTATATCTCGACAACATCTCTACACCTAAACAAACCTATCCTGTCTTCTAAATCATGGCGGAGGAAATTGGTGATTTCGAAGCTAAAATCCAACTGGCCGTCCTAACTCCAACCATAGAGAGAGAGAGAGAGAGAGAGAGAGAGAGAGAAAGTAAAAGTGTACACACATTTCATGCCCGCAAAGAAGGCGTATAATGAGGAGGTAGGTGTGCATCTCAAGAGAGACGATAGGCTGAAGAGCGTGACTCGAGCACTCCTAGTAACATCAATGTATCAGGTCTTGCCTGCACTACCGAGTAGACATACTGTCTTGGAGGAGATTGACACGGGGGACCTCTTAGACAAAGCCAATGCTGGCACCGCTCTCCAATTAGGTTTTGGTGCCCTTTGTCATCTGGCTAAACCGATTACCTCTCTTAATCGGTCTTATCTTGATAAAAGGTGGAGCGCAGCAGCCGCTCCGCTGGCTCTAGAATCAGTGTTCGTAGGCCCCTTTGACATGGGCCCGTACCTGCCTGAGATGCCGTTATCTATCCCCGACCTGTCTGCCATTATATCACCCGCATCTGTGGTACGATGCATCCTTGCCGATGCTTTTGAGGGAACAGACCCAGTGCATTCTCAGTTGAAAAGGCAATTGAGACTGGTCTATAAATTACTACTAACAGTAGGAGGCCACGTACTGTATGTTCATGATATAATAAGTTTATTCCACAATTTTGTAGTCAAAATACACGTGAAACAGTTTTAGCATGATAAATACCGTATAAAAAATATTTTAAGACAGTGACCAATCAGTTTCTCGTATTGTGCAGCATTAATTTTGTAATGCCGACCAACATCAAATGATCTAAAACACAATCAAGACGTACGACAAAAATTGCTTGAAAGTCCGAGAATTAAAATGAGAATTAAAACGCTTCTTACGTTGGCGAACCGCTGGCTCTTTAGCGTTTTGAGGTCCCCTGTTCTGACAAGATCTAATATGCTAATGGGAGTTTGTTATCAAACGAATACCCATTATTCAGATCAGGCCTGAAGTGCAATAATCAGTTCATATCGCGCAATGGTAATATATAGCAATTCCAAGTTCCGAGTCCGAGTCCAGAAGATTTATATCCGAGTACTCGCACTAAATAAAGCTCTTTTGGGTTTGGAGGTGAATCACGTGATTTATATCTTTTCGTGACGACATTGTATCTTAAATTCAAGATGAACTTTGATGTAATAAACGAGCTTTATTAAAGGATACACCAATATTTAGGCATTCCAATTTAATAATTTCACTTCCGCGATGTTTTTGAGGCATACATTAAACATAGTTGTAAGGCGGCGAGAATTTTCTACCGGTTAAACTTTTGTGGTATAACTTTTAGAAAACTTTTTCAGAACTTTACTACAAGCCCACCCCTTTCTCAGAGATATGTTGGTTTGGAAATTGAACACCTTGTCCTAATAGAAGCCCAGACTTCAAATAGGCGAAATACGGTAGTCCGAGTTCTCTGACTCTGCCCTATGCCAATTCTGATATACCGGGCGAGGCATATCAGAATTGGCATAAGGCGGAGTCAGAGAACTCGGACTAAACATTACTCAGCTATTTACACCCTTGTTCCCGTCTCAGAGGCGGGATCATCACGTACAGCATATTTCACGAGCATCGCTTATTCCACAGAATACAACCCATGAATAACAGTAGATTTTCAAGATAGTGTTGATAAATTAGGATTAAATAGCTGCTTGCCTTATAACCTTTTAATTGTCAAGGCGTCCAAATGTGGCTTCAGCAGTGCTGATGAGAAATGTGACCTTTGAAGGGTTAAAAGATGTTCTGATTTCTTAGTCAGACAATGGAGGAATCCAGTTTCTCAGTCACTCATATGGCGTCATAATTAACACCATCATATGCAGGCTCATGTCGTTATCAATTATGCCATGAATGACGTGATTTGAATGACGTGATTGCGATTTAGTCGGTCATAAACGCTTAATAGTCTGTTAAGTTGTACGAATTGTATGGGTTTACTATTTAATAAACATGCTGTTGAAGATTTTGAAACTAATTAGACTTCAAAATTTGAGTGTTAAAATTAGTTTCGAAATAGTCAACAGCTTAGCTGTATAGTTTTCTAGAAATTGAGATTCAGAGAGTGCAGGGATCGATCGATTAATCCAAACACGGGCAAAGCATGATTGGAGCCGAGCTGGAGATTGGCGGGGTCTAGCAAAACCTTGATTCCTCCATTCTGGGTCACCGTAATATAATTAATATATGTACAGTTCATAAAGACACTCATATCAGCCAAAAATGGCTTCTACAGTGGTCTTGAGAAATGTCAATTTGCAGACCAAGAGAAGACTACTTTTGAAAATTTACCATTGGAAGATTGACTCGGTTATATTCGTCGTAAATGTTAAAAAAATAGTCTTCTCTTGGTCTGCAAATCAACATATGAGAAAATTGAAAATCTTTTGAACAAATTCAAGGGTTAAGCATTATGTTGTAGAGATATGATCATTTCAAATGGGAACTCTGTCGTGTCACTGGTGGTCTGTCGAAACAGTTGAGCATGTTGCCAAGCAACACTGCCATGACCTCCGGTCAGTGTTGCCGTCACTGTGACTATCTCACAACCTTTAAACTCGTTATCAAATGTTTGCCATTCCGAATCTGGAAATATAAAAGTGCACAAAATTACAATTAAATTTACAAAGTTAATATCAGATCATCAATGGCGTACTATTTTATTACACATGAGTACTACATTATACATAATGGGCCAGACATGTACATCATAAAATTACACTTCGCCCATGTTTGGATCAATCGATCAGGCCTCGCAGAATTGTGAAAAATCAGGTCGCCCTTCGGGCAGGTGCGTGCCCAAATTTACTTGCCCGAATAGGGTTTTAGCTTGCCTGTCAATTCACGAATGTATTATACTATTTTAACACCTTAAATACCATGCATATAATAACGCTTTTAGTACACCACTGGGACTATTAGTAATTTTAAAACATAAATATCGTAATTTGAACATGATATGAATAAATCTTTATTTGCTTTGTGTTGCTTGTAACTTGGTAGTTATAATATCTAGCATTAGCTATGCTTCCTATGCCATGTTCATTCCAGAATCTGGAGCAATATCTACTATTCCCCTGAGACCAAGTCATCAATCAACATACCCAGCCTGGTATTATGTCATAGAGTGCAATACAAAAATGCCACCATCCAATGGCAAGTAGGTGATGTATTCAGAAGTAACGGTACCTGTTTGCATCTAGTATAAGAGTTACCTGCCCTTGGATGGTGGCATTATTTCTTGCACTCTGACATCATAATACTTGTCTGGTTCAGTCCTCACACTGGCTGGCTAGCCAGAAAGCCCAGAATATGGTGGCATTAGAAAATATGAGTGTCACTTACAAGTAGGAGATATATGCATAATGCATATATAGGAAGTTGTTGAATATTTCAACACTGAAACTACTGCTTCCATTCAAATTAGAGGTGGCAGTGTTCATTTTAGGATAGATGGGCGTCATGGAGTCAAGTCATAGTTATGCATCATCCCCCGTAATACCTTTATGCTTATTCAATTATAATATAAGACAACCCTTTCAAACATACAATAAATATGATACTGACATTGAAAGAAATATTTGTTGAATACTTTGAAACTACTGCTTCCAGTCAAAGTATTCAACAAAATATTTCTTTCAATGTTAGCATCATATTTATAACTATGACTTGACTCCATGACCCCCTCCACACATCTCCTAGAATTACATTTGTAAGTCAATGAACACTGCCAAGTGGACAGCTGCTCAGTTCCCATAATGTCCATATATACAGTGAATAACTCTACACGATCAGCTAAAACATTTGAACTGCCAGAACAGCAAGACTAAGAGTGAATGAGAATGAACATAATTAATAACTTCAAGAAGGTAAGTAGTAAATTTGGACCAAGAAGGCAGAAACTGTTATAAGGTAGGATGCAAGACATGCATTGAAAGTATGAAACTAAGTAACCCAATTAGAAGTAGAAGGTATAGAACAAATAAAATATTTCCGCAAATCCATTATAGTGTCTTCACTGCCAGCACTCGGCAAATTGACTAAATAAGTATTATTCCAATCAGAGAGACATCGTCTGCGATCAGTTTGACAGTGTTTAAACATATTGTAAACACAATGACGCAATAGCTACGCATTCGATTCTAACTTAGAGGAAGTTTAATACGTAGATAATGTTTGGTGAATAGCCAATGAAATTCCGAGAAATATATTATCTTCTGAATAGAAGGCGACGACAGAAATTGCTAAGATTGTGGGCTTGGAACCAGTCTGTACAGACGCGCATACATAATTATGTACTGGGAACTAGTCATTTAAATATTCTAGATAACATTTCTCAGCAACTAAATCGTTTCCAAGCTGTAAATATTGGACAGTTTCATTAGTTTGTTTAGCCGGTTTTCTGAGATTGTTCTTCATGTGCCTTTGTAAATACATAACATGATTAGCAATTGAGTTCTGCGCTATATCAGTAAAAAATGCCTTGATAATTGTCAGATTTACCCGATACCGGGCAATTGAATCATTGCTCATACCCCTCTAGGAACAAATGATCAACAGGAGGTTAATGTCTAGCGACGCATGCACCTACCGTTATGTTATGGAATTTGACAGATCGGAAATTTTCATAATATTTAGTCATAAAATACGCTTTTCGGGAATAATTTGACTTGTTAGGTTGGCAAATGGGTCACATTTTTTTATACTACACAAATTTTGCACTTGCCCGTCGGGCGAGTATAGCCCAAATCATTGTTGCCCGACAAGAAATTTTAGTTGTCCCGGGATGTCTGGCTAGCTATTTTGCGAGCCCTGCAATCGATCCCTGAACTTCCTGACTATCAATTTTCAGAAAACTATACAGGTAAGCTGTTGAATATTTTGAAGCTAATTTGACTGGGTGTTGTTTGGTGCCTATGGCAGCAACAGCGCCCAGTCAAATTAGTTTCAAAATATTCAACAGCATGTTTATTAAATAGTAAAGATATACAATTCGTACAATAACGCTTAGTCCGACATCAATTAAGTGTTCATGATGAACTTAGCTGCGTCATTCATGACGTAATTGATTATGATGTCATCTTTCACGTCACACATAGTTGATTATGATGTCATATGATTGATGAATAAACGGGAATCCTCCATTACTGGTTTGCCATTTATACAGCTACAAGAAAAATTCCTATTTATAATTATGGATAAGCAGTCTTAAAGCTGCCAAAAAATGTCTTAACCTTTCAACCATTGAATCCTAGCATCTCCATTTGAAAAGAAAGCAGATCAAGATTTTGAAAAAAATCTTAGTGGAAGGCAAGCTGTTACTGCGTTAGGAAGCAACAGCTTTTAGGCAAATTGTTTTCAAATATTCAACAGCTTTCATGCATGGTTGTGTCAAAATTGAAATACAGAGATTTCATGTCAGTGTAAGTCTTAAGAGTAAATTCACCCCTCCCATAAGAATATCATAGATAGGTAAATATGCGGACTTCAACTAGCATGAAATCAATATGTGTATATTGCATGACTTTGTGGAGATGACAGTTCTAAGCACACTAAGCTCTTACAATTCACTTTGTAGATAATATAACTAATTCAAACTTTCTTTTGACAATAAAAAGTATAAAGGATTGCAGACACTCAGTAATTCCATTTTCCTGATCAGGACTCGGGAGTACTAGTGCCCTTGGACATCAGACCTTATGTTAAAATTAGAATAAAATCAGATCAGATGATTTATTTCCGAGAAACTGGCGAACAAACAAATGCAAATACCATATTCTATTTTCCCCTAAGACAATCTGACTACAAATTGTATAGATCTCCCTAACACAGCGCCATTTCTTAGCTCAGTTATCTACATGATCTAGGAAATCAGAATGGAATGGGATACGTGTTTATTTTTAAGTAAAATCTGAACATGTAGCGTTCAAATTTTACTGTACAAAATAAATTAGTGTTTGTCAATTAAGATTTTCCGGAACTCTGGACCCTTTCATCCATGAATCTAGTCTCCAACTTAACCCTTTAATACTCAAATTTGTTGAAGAAAATCTAATTTTTCTCATAGAAAATGTCCGCTTGCAGACCAAGAGAAGACTATTTTTGAAAATTTACCATTGGAATGACTGGCTCGATTATGCTTGATTATCGAGCCAGCCATTCTAGTGATAAATTTTCAAAAATAGTCTTCTCTTGGTCTGCAAATGGACATTTCTCAAGACCACTGGAGAAGCTTTTTTTGGCCGATATGAGTGTTAAAGGGGTACGGTAAACTAGCTATGGAGGAATACTGTTGAATAATTTGAAAGTAATTTGAATATAGGCAGTCAAAGTAAATGATAAATAATCAAGAGTATTTCGTACATCATAAAGAATAATTATTTTGTCTGTCATATCTGTAGCATTGACTGTGCTAAGCTTCTAATTCTTACAGACGAGAAACGAACTGTGTTTATGATATAAGAGCAATTCTGCTGAATATTTGGAAACTACTTTGACTGGGAGCTGTTGCTGTATGGCAGCACCAGGATCCAGTCAATTTAGTTTCAAAATATTCAACAGTTTACCAGTATAGTTGTTTTGAAATTGAGATACTGGAATTTGAAAATGACTCGGTGAAATTTCAACGGTTAAAGACTAAATTAACCCCTACCACACTGCTGTCAAAATTTAAAATCTTTAAATTAAATTAAAAGCTGATCTGGTGTTCATTTTTCAACAAATTTGGTGGAAGATGTTGCTGTCATAGACAGTTACATCGTCTACCAAAATTGTTGAAAAATGTACACCAAATTCTTTGTTATAGATACAATAAAAGACAGAATATCGACATCAGAGTGGTAAGGGTTAAAGTGCTTCTGTTACAAAACTATAGCATGAGAAACTGAGCTTCATGATGCTAATACATCAAGAACAGACAAAGAAACCAAGCCATGGCTCATGCTTACCTTTAATCAAGGCACATGATTCCTCAGCACAGATCCGCCATTGCACTCTGCCATTCTCATACACTGTACTACCTGCATGAATCTTAATACTGTCTATAGTCAGGCCACTACCTGTAGTAACAACACAACCGACAACATGCTAAGTTAAATGTATCATTCACCAAATTATTGTAATAAAGCAAGAAACGACGGACAGACGACGGACAGTCGCCACAGCATAAGCTCACTTGGCAATTCTGGCCATGTAAGGTAATAATTTGGTGGCACATTGTGAAATTTAGATGTAGTGAATTCTCACTGAGTACCTTTGGGAATAAGGCACACTTTAGATGCCAGTGAAACATACAATCCTAGTAGATTATCAATAATATTCATGAAGTGAAAGTTTAGATTATATACTGATGAACAGCTGAAGTAGAAGTTTAGATTGTATACTGCAGGGCTGGAGCTTGCGGCATTGCAGGAGCAAGAGGTATGTATGAAGCGGTGAACACTCATTACAATCAGGAATGCTCAGGAGGCCACTTACATTTTTGCTGACATAAGACACAAAACTGGCCTCTACAGTGGTCTTGAGGGATGTCTATCTGCAGGCCATGACAAGACTATTTTTGAATGCGAGATAGGCAATTTTGTCAGAAATGTCAAAAATGTGTTACAACAAAAAGCTAAATGTCCGATTGCAGGCCAAATGAAAACCATGCTTGAATATGTGTTAGTTATCGAGCTAGCCATTCACGTGACAAACAAAAACAAGAGCAATCAGAGAATGCAGACCTTTGCCATCCTGTTTTTGTCACATTTAGGATTTAGGATTTTGAAGATTTTCTCAGATCATGTCCAAAATTGTGGAATCCTAGTTACAGTAGTGTATGGTAAATCATTACTTGTCTGAAAATCTGAGCCAAATCATATCAGTAGTTTCCGAGATATCCATCGATCCAGAATTTGATCCAATCCGGATCTGGGTTCTTTTATTCAGTTCAAGTCCGGAAATCCTCATGCATGGCAAGTTTCTTTGTTGTGTTAAAATTTTAGCCAAATCGGATGAGCAGTTTTTGATATACACTTCTGGGCAGACACACAGACCCGATCGCAATAACCTCTCTTGCTCAAGGGGCAAGGGTAAAAATAGTCATTTCTTATCCTGCAAAAGCGCTTTTTTCAGGAGCATTTTTGGACAGCTTAATTATTAACCTTTGAACCCTGGAACTTGTTCAAGAAAATTTAAATTTTTCTGATAGAAAATGTCCATTTGCAGACCAAGAGAAGACTATTTTTGAAAATTTACCACAGGAATGACTGACTCGATAACCGAGCCAGTCATTCCAGTGGTAAATTTTCAAAAATAGTCTTCTCTTGGTCTGCAAGTGGATATTTTATGAGAAAATTTAATTTTCTTGAACACATTCGAGGGCTAAAGGGGTAAATCAATACCATCATATCTGCCAAAATGCATCTCACAGGGCAAATAAACACGAGAAACAAAGTAAACTTACTTACCTTTTACATCAAACTTCCAAACTACAGTTCCACAAGCGGCATCCTCATCACGAGCCAGGTACACCATCTTCCAGTCAGATTCCTCTTTACGAAAAACATTCTCCGCTGAGAAGACTCCCGATCTCCACCCCATCAGTTTTGCATCACTGTTTGACGGTCGCAGGTACTCATCACTGGCACAGCAATACTTAACATGGACAGTTTTACTTTCTGCTTCTGATTCACTAAGTCTGAATACAAAAGTTTCTGTAGGTTTCTCAGTATTTGTGGCAGTTGTGGTATTTCCAAGTTCACCACGCGCTTGACGCCATGCAAGAGAACCTGATGTCCGTCCAGATAGCTCCTGTTCCTCAGACGATAACGGTACTAGCATTTCAACCAGTTCTTTTATAGTTCGTTTTAATAAAGTACCTTGCCTAGTTTCAGATACAGTACTCTGCTGTTTCTTTCTTAGATTTAAGATTGTTCCAATAAGCCAGTTCTCTCTGCACTGGTCTCTTCTGCGCATCAACTCACTATGGTTGGCGGTATATTTCCACGTCACGTCTTGTATATCGTCATTAGAAAAGGCAATCACATAGGTTAGTTTTTTCCCCCAACCTGCTTCATACAACAAAGGTTTATCACAGACATTTTCACACGGATCACAATGCATCCATCGATCCTGGGATACAGAGAAGACTTCAGTCCAGACATGATCAGTTAAATCTAAGACATAGCGTGCCTCGAAGCCTAATGCTCGACAGCATAGAGTGAAACAGTTGGCCCACTCACCACACCGCCCACATCTTGTATCTAGTAACTTTCCTGGATCATTATAGCGGGGAAATCGTGTATCTGTTTGACACTTATCACAGTGGTAATTCTCTACACGGCTCGCCAACCATTTCCTTTCCTCCGATGCTGGTGGAACCATTCCTGTGTTGGTTGTAGGGCCACGACACATAGTACATTCTGGAGAATTAACCCAGCTGAAGAATGATGTCTTGAACCAGGTCAGTAAAGCTAAAAGCAGACAATCTCGCTTGTCAATAGTCACATTCTTAATTTTATTTGTCTTATTAGACTTTGATGAATTTAATCGTACATCAGCCTCTCGGTCAAGCTCTGCCATTGGGATTATCTCCCTTGCTTTTTGTTGAAGCTGTGGATTCTCGTAAAGGAGTACATGCTGAGCGTTCGTCTGGAGCTTACCAAAAAACTGCATTTCAGATACCTGAAAAAATAGACAATATCAATAAAGGAAAACATACTTCATTTTATACTAGCTATTCAGGCCATAGATAATCTGTGAATCCATTGTAAGATTTTTATCATGATGTCAAAAAACATGGTAGGCTTTTAATAGCCAAATGCTGATGTATTTCTCCGCTATCTGCAGGCTGGCATGACTTATTTTTCATCCAATCAGAGAAAAGCATTGACCCATCTGCCACAAGATATAAGCTCAATCATATAGTTACAATGTATAGTTTGCCAGTGTGGTGTAACAGCAACCATACAGGTCAGTTGTTGAAGATTTTGAAACCAATTTGCTGGATGCAGGCAGCAACAGCTTCCAGTCCAATTAGGTTCAAAATATTAACGCTTTAACCCTCACATCGGCCAAAAATGGCTTCTGTAGGGGTCTTGAGAAAAGTCCATTTGCAGACCAAGAAGACTATTTTTTGAAAATTTACCATTGCAGTGGTAAATTTTCAAAAATAGTCTTTTCTTGGTCTGCAAATGGAATTTTCTGAGAAAATTTAAATTTTCTTGAACAAGTTCAAGAGTTAAAGGTTAAACATGATAGTTATTACCTGATAACGGATGTGGTATTGCTGCACTTACAGGATATGACAGACTTAAGGAGATAAAAATGGTGGTGCCCATCTCAACTTTATCACAATATTAACCTCTTTATTGTGAAGTTGGCCAAAACCAGCCTCTGCAGTGGTCGCGAGGACTGTCCATTTGTAGGTCGAGACTATTTTTAAAAATTTACCACTGGAATGACTTGTTTGGTAAATTCTCAAAAATAATCTCCTGGCCTTCAGATTGACATTCAATGAGCAAATATTTTTATTTTCGTGACCAAATTTAGTCATGAAAGGGTTAAAAAGCAACCTATGTGATATAAATAACTGAGGCACATTGGAAAGTAAATGATATGGAATTTATATGCCATAATGTATCATGAAAATGCGACCTTCGAGATGAGATTATACCCCTTTAACCCATTAACACTCATATACGCTAAAAAACAGCTTCTGCAGTGGTCTTGAGAAATGTACATTTGCAGACCAAGAGGCGAGTTTTGAAAATTTACCACTGGAATGACAGGCTCAATATCCGAGCCAGTCATTCCAGTGTTAAATTTTCAAAAATAATCTCGGTCTGCAAATGGGCATTTTCTATGAGAAAATTGAAATTTTCTTTAACAAATTTGAGGGTTAAAGGGTTAAGAGACTGACTGGGGGGGGGGGGGGATTAAAGACAGGTGTCCTTTTAATACAGGTTATCAATTGAAATAGCAAATAAATTTTAGGTCCAAAAGGTGATGTTCTTCAAGAAAGATGGCTGAAAATCTGGCAAAAAATGTAGTTAGAGCCTTCAGAATTTTGATCAGGAATTCCAGAAGCATAGATATTTCTCGCTGTCATCCAACGCTATGGACACTCTTTAGGGGAGAAACTCCAACTGCTGAGAAACTAGAGTTGAGGCATTCAGCATTACTGTACAAAGTATCTGCTATGGCCATTGATTCCAGTTCACTGTCACTACAATCTGTCAGGTTATTAATTTTCTGCAAACAATGATGGCAAATCTTTTGGCCAGGTTGTTTTCTCTCTCTAGTTTTCGACTGTATTGATGCCACAATTTCTTGATCTATATTAACTAGTCCCTTTTTAATAAGCTTTTTGTGAACTTTTAGGGGATCACAACATGAAGTGTTCTGCTTCATCATCGGGAATATATGCAGATAGTGTTTCTTGTGGCAACAGCACACTGTTTCTAAACTATCCTCACTCTGGCCGCTTCTCATTGCAACAAGTGTTTTATCTGTAGCCGTCAATTGTACAACATCATTTACAGAGCATTTATCCGTAAACTTATGACATTTATCATTAGTGAGACGTCCAACTGAACAAAATGTCTCTGGTAATTCAGCCATTATGCAACGTGTCCTAGTCAAAGTTTACACTTTTCAAATTAAAAGGCCTAATTTATCATTAAAATGTATAGTGAATTATTAAATTTCTAAAGTAAATATCTAAACATTTGTGTATCAGCAACAATGTCAATGTTTCAAAGCAGTAATTATTAAACACTCACTGGTCATGCTGCCTAATCTTGATCACTTAAAATGCTTGACTGAACTCTTGTTGATAGCAATACTTGCATGCAGATCTCTGAGAAAAACTGAGACCATGTGACTAATCAATATCACCTCACTACCTATGTCTATTACAGCAATTGACCTAATTATATACAAAGCTCTGAAGGTTGAGTTATTTTCTCTAGATATGAAATCTCTCAGTCTTTATTAACACTTGATAACTCAAGACTGAGTGATGAGCTGTTGCAGCTCGACCAGCTTACAGGACAAACTCTGTACCTGGTGTATATTTTGAAAATGATTTGACTGAAAATTATTGATGGCTAAGTCAGCAACAACTTATAGTCAAATTGTTTTTTAAATATTCTCCAGGCAATATGTTATTCCCATTGAAAATGTTGTTGAATAATGACTTGTAGTTTACACACAAAAATGTCAAATTTTAACAAAGTAAGGTTTTGACATCTCTAAAATCCATGTTTATCTATTTTGTAAAAGGGAAATGCTGGTTGTTTCTTTTAATAAGGCAGGGAAACGCGCTACATCTCTTGTTTCATACTTCTAGAGTGTATACTTTTAAAATTATTAACCCCCCAAAATCGAATATCATACAAGTTTTTGAAAAAATATCAGATTTTGTATTTGCCATAGCTCTAAAAGGAAACAAATGTAAGAGTGAACCATTTGGCCCTGTAACCATTGACCATATATATAACATTCACCAAAATATTAAAAAAATTGAAAGGGGTTATTTTGAAAAAAGATGTTATGAAGTCACCCCATTTTGGCGAACAGGGGTGGGGGTATGGCTCCCACAAAAATTTTGCGGAGCATATCTTGCCATTAGGTAATAAATATCACTAAAGTAGCAGTAGCTCTAGTTAACAGGATAGAAATCATTTGTATAAACCAAATACAAATACATTTTACGGCATCACCAAATTTGGATTAAAATATGAAAAATCACATTTTTTGGCATTTTTGACGACCCCTAATACATGCCTAAAACAAGTCAGCACAAAATGCTTGTGATTTTCTCGAACTATGGTGACCAGACTGTTAAAATAAAAAGACCTAGTATTGTGAGCACTGTAGTCGGTGAGATATGAAGCCTCAAACATAGAAATTTTGTTACAAACTTTTGTCAATTTTAGGCAGGGGGTATTGGATAGGCCAGTTTTCAAAAAGTATTTGACCTTTCACTATAATACTTGGAATTTCCTGTTAATACATACATATGCTTACTCTGACAAAGTTTGAAGGAAATCTGAAACTATGACTTGACGGATTTCAAAAATTTTGGTCCTTCTTATATGGAATGACCCATAAATGAATGATGTGATAGTATAGGTATATCAGTATAATTGCACTTTTGACACAACACTCGCTGATCGATAATGCCATTAAAGTTTCATCTATTAATATGAGAGTTTAAATAGTTCTTACATACATCCCAATACGTCTTTAGGTACTTATGTTTTCATACTGGCCTCAAAACATCCTGAGATATTGTAATATTCATGTAATTGGCAGACAGCTTCATAGAAAATGGCCATCTTAAGATTCGGCAGCTAATGTATGAAAACAACAAAGATATTCCATAAATTTGCGATAGTGTGATAAATGGCTTAATCTCTTCAATCGGCATATACTTAAATCATATCCATAGCAACCACCGATAGAGATATCACCATCCAAATGAATGTACTCCTGTCTTGAGAGTGCCGTTATCATGATTCTTGTCGGATGGGAGTCAACCTATAACGTCATAGGTTTAATTAACACGCAGAAAATGACAGTAACATAGCGTTTTTAACACCATTTTAACCGGATTTATATATAAATGTTGCATGAAATTTTACACAGTAGCTTGAATATGGGCTCTACGACAGAAATGCATGGTTTATGCAAACGATGGTGAACCTTCTTGTGTTCCCCTTTAAGAGTTAAAGATGGACCAAATAGAATCATTTATGATGTAATGATTATGACGTGATCCTAGACACCATATAGCTGATTATGACATCATATGACGTCACATGATAGATGGATACGCTGGAAAGGTGAATTGTGTGTGTGGGTGCATGTGTGGCAGCAACAGACTCCTATAAAACCGTGTAAAAGTATGAAAGAAACATGAAAATCGTTTTGAGTTTTGCTGCAAACTGAATGAAATGATGAGATAGAACAAATCTGTAAACTTTCATTAGGATCGAATAAGCCCTTAATAAACATTTTAACACTTACCTTATTCTTGGTGAAAATAAATTAAGTACAAACCCAATAATCATATGGAAAAAATTTGAAAATCATTACCAAATGATGGAAACTGAATGCAATGATGGTATAAATCAAATCTGTAAAGTTTTACTAAGATTAGATAAGTCCTTGATGAATTAAATGTCCATTGAAAAACAATGGATTCCTGACCGGGCTGCCACATTGTGCAGTACACCTGTCTGTAAAATAACTACCTGTGAGGGCAGTGTCTGACCACGCTGCCGCGTTGTGCAGTACACCTGTCTGTAAAATAACTACCTGTGAGGACAGTGTCTGACCGGGCTGCCACATTGTGCAGTACACCTGTCTGTAAAATAACTACCTGTGAGGGCAGTATCTGACCGGGCTGCCGCATTGTGCAGTACACCTGTCTGTAAAATAACTACCTGTGAGGGCAGTGTCTGATCGGGCTGCCGCGTTGTGCAGTACACCTGTCTGTAAAATAAGTACCTGTGAGGGCAGTGTTTGACCGGGCTGCTGCATTGTGCAGTACACCTGTCCGTAAAATAACTACCTGTGAGGGCAGTGTCTGACCGGGCTGCCGCGTTGTGCAGTACACCTGTCTGTAAAATAAGTACCTGTGAGGGCAGTATCTGCAATAGGGAATGTGAAAGCCATTGAGCGCCACCTGACTGCATACTCCCAAAGGGAGTTGAGATTGTGCAGGAAGGAAAATTAAATAAGGCCCAATGACCAGGGAGTAAGTTGGAAAGCCGGCTGAGCGAAATATAGTATACCTATACCTCAAGATCTTAACACCATTTTATCCATGGCTATTAAATTGCTTATGTGTGGTAGGTTTAATAATTGGCTGACAATGAACAATCTTTCATGCAAAAAATAGTTTCCTATGAAGCCACCAAACTGTCATTGTAAATAAAATCATATGATCAGAGATCTTGAGCATATCTCATTGGGCTGAGTCTGACAATCACTGCTGATTTATGGCTAGACGAGAGATTTGATCGGCCAACATTGGCTATTGTGGTCAAAAAATTATCACGGTCATAATTTTTTTAATGTCGCCTAATTTGGAGTTACACAGACATTATCTTGTTCATCCATAGCTGGCCATCAATGTTGCACAAGTGTGTTATTAATGTACCTCACAGCAAGCCGAATTTTCTGTTAGAGACATAGAGGAAATGGTTGAGTAGCAACATATGAGATTTAAATAAAAACTTTGTTTATAGCAAGTCATTTTCTACTACTTTTTCAAATAATATTCAAATTAATTAACTGCATTTCTGTTTCCCTCTATACATATACATGGTCAGAGCTCTGACAAGTGAGATCTTTAACGCTTTGAACTACAAAGGCCAAAACATCAAGAATTATTTACAATTTAATAAATATTCTGTTGAATATTTTAAAACTAATTTGATAGGAGGTTATGGCTGCCTATGGCAGCAACATGTGCCTGTCAAATTAGTTTC
The DNA here is from genome assembly GCA_034401795.1 of Chaetoderma sp. LZ-2023a. NCBI lineage: Eukaryota > Metazoa > Mollusca > Caudofoveata > Chaetodermatida > Chaetodermatidae > Chaetoderma > Chaetoderma sp. LZ-2023a. Next base: position 40,685,821 of record CM067360.1, on the reverse strand, counting down.
AATTTTCTGGGAATTCAGGTCTCACCGGGTTAAAGATTGTGATATTATGTAGCCAGTCAAAGTGATTGTCAATTGGATACCGGTAAGTAGAATATGCTTGATTGATCAATCAGATACATTAATTATTTCACATCTTTTAACTTTATAGATACTGTGTATGGTACGTATGGTATAAGTATCTCTTTAATGGTCAAGTTGGTCAAAACTGGCCTCTGTACTGACATTGAAAAATATATATTTGCAGCCCAAGAGCTGAAGAATCCTGAAAATATACCAACAGAATGAGTGGCTCATTTATCAAGCCAGTCATTCTAGTGGTAAATCTTCAAAAAGTCATATCTTAGCCTGCAAATGGACATTTCTGAAGACCACTGTCAAGATGGATGTTGGCCAGCTTGATCATTTTAAAAGGGATTAAGCAAGACTAAATCTATCTACAGCACAAACCAGATTTCAGAAATATTCTGCTGAATATTTTGGAAATGATGCGAGGTCAAATTATATTCAAAATATTGAACAGCTTTCCAATTTGGTTGCACCGAATGTTACAGCTTATTTAGAAAAAAAAAAGTATATGTATTATGTAAAACTTACAAAGATATTAGGACTTGCAGGTAGAGAAGGCACATTTCTCGTTGCTACCTCAGACGACTTGGATTCTTCAGCCGTCTTATCTGAGCTGGTTCTGGTTGAGTTTGGCACTGATGATGATAGCGAAGCATTGTCAGACACTGGTGTTACAACTGAACTAGTCCCACAATCCTGTGTTGACTGGGAAGACTGCATGGATGCTGAAGTCCCTCTCTCCTTCACAAGTTGATCGTTAACCTTCTTCAAGGATTCCAATGAAGCATTTAGAGGTAGTGTCATATATTCTCCATCCTAGAAATAAGCGATACAGAGAAACAAATGACAATCATAGTCTCCAAGACCGGGGACCTCCAGATTTAAGGATAGGGGGCGGGGGGGGGGGGGGGGGGGGGGGGGGGGGTGGGTCCTTGAGACGAACTAAATTTAAATGTCATAAGAAATACTAATGTATCGTAAAACATAGAATAGGTAAACTATTTCTAAACCGTGTTTGTTGCGGAAGTGACCCAATGATTATTTTGAAAGTTGGCTGAGCTAGATGTATGTGAAACAAATGTGTATTTTCAGTGGATAGAAATTGGTGATGCTTGATTGACCGTGTCAAAAGCAGCGCACCAGTGTGAAATTGAGACTAAGGAAATGTTAGAAAATAATATAGAGCCTACAACCAGTGAATATCATAGTCCAGATGGTGAAAATTGAATCAGAAGATGGAATTTGCTGTTGATTATTGTCACCTTAACATTGTCACTCAGCCGATGAATTTCCCTTTCCCAAAATTAGAGGATGTTTTGACGCCTTCTAGGTGAGAATAATGCACAGATTTTCTTGTCTCCAATTTTGGCAAATGCCACTGTATCCTGAAACCACCTACATATCAGCCCTTATTTTTCATGATTCATGGGGCATGAAGGAATTTTACAACTTGGCCTCTGACAAAATACTAGCACCCCATCACTCGGATCCTGGTAGCTTCGCCCCAATTCCTGTTCGCACCCGAGTCGCTTTGCACCTTTGCCTGTTTACCGTTGGCTGTTTCGCCCATATTCCCATTCACCCTGAGTCGTTTCGCATCAATGGATATGGAACGTGATGGGTGGGGGGGGGGGGGGGGTGCTGGGGAGGAAAGTTGTGTGAGTGAGCGGCAGTTGTTACTGTTTTACATAATTTTAAATCTATAGATTCAGAAGCTGTGCCATTTCCAGTGGTGTATAACTATATAACAGCTACTTATTTGCAAAATCGAAGCCAAGTGGTCGTGATGGTTCGAGTGGTGGTGGTTTGTGTCATTGCTGGTGGTGGCAGTGATGATGGTTTGACTGGTGGCGGTGTGTAGTGTCATTACTGGTGGTAGTACTTGTTGTGGTCAACTGACTCAACTAAAGATTTAGCGCCCTCGTTTGTGCATACAGCACATGGGGGCAATTGTTCGATTCAATCCCGTGCTGATTAATCCACACTTTGCTAATTAGACATAATACTTACTCAAACATCAAAGGAAGTGACTAAGCTTGACGAGAATTGGTGTATAATCGTACTACATCCATTAACCCTCAAATTTGTTAAAGAAAATTCCAATTGTCTCATATAAAATGTCAATTTGCAGACTGATAGACAATTTTTGAAATTTTAGCATACAATAATTCAATTTACCACCACCACTGCCATGAAAAAATTATTTATTAACAACATCAGCATTAATTTTTGACGGCTGTCATAATAAAATAGAATGATATATAAATAAATTTACAATACATCTAGATATTTATCTTTATTCGTAAGTAACCACAATTCATCAAAAGGCAGGCTGAAGCATAATGAACCTTTCCACTTTTAGCTATACCCCGTCCATCTCAATCTAAGCTCCACCCACACCACGTCCATGTTGGTATCGATCGATCTCTGACCTCCCTGAACATCATTTTCCGGAAAACTATAGATGTAAGCTGTTGAATATTTTGATATTAATTTGACTGGGTGTTGTTGCTGATTTAACAATGGCCTCCCCACCACACCCCTCATGGCCTATAGCCAAAAATATGAAGAGTACAAAACTAGCGATGAACCGCAAGCGACCACTAAGACTAGCAAATATTCTCGTTTCTCTGCGAAACGGACATAAAATACATGTAGAAAGTCAGATGTGTTTGCTTTTTTAAACATTCTGGAATTTATAATTTGCATCTTCATGGATATATCGAATGGTCATACCGTCGTAATATATAAGAATTGACGTTAAAATGATAGTATTGACCCACGGGAAGCGCTTTATGGAAAAGGTTCCGTATCAGACATCGGGTAACTCAAACTAATTTGTAATTGCCTGTAATTTAATTACATTTTTCAAGTAATTGACTATAACTGTAATTGAGTACTGGTAGCTAAAAAGGTAATATTATTGGAATTGTAATTAATTATATTTGAAATTTGTAAAGTGAAAAAGATCTTGGCGTAGACATAGATGAAAACATCTCCTTCGATACCCACATAAATGCAACTGTTTCAAAGGCTAACAGCATAGTTGGTCTAATTAACAGAACCTTCAATTTCATATCACCAGTCCGACCAATTTTGGAATACTCTAGCTGCATATGGTTTCCTCGTTTTAAAAGACAATCTTGTATAATCGAAAGGGTCCAGCGCAGAGCCACTAAACTTGTTCCCCATTTGAGAAACTACTGCTACACAGACAGGTTAAAGGTTTTGAACCTCATGTCACTAAAATACAGAAGGCTTAGAGGAGACTTAATCGAAACATGCAAATTTATCCATGATGATTACAACATTGACAAAAACACATTCTTTGACCGATCAAGTAACACACGTACTAGAGGTCACACATTGAAGCTGAACACTAAACGCAGCAGAAAAGAAATTTGTAGGCATTTTCCCCCAAACCATATTATTAACACATGGAACTCACTCCCTTCAGTTGTGGTCGAGGCACCCACGCTCAGCATGCTTAAGTGGCCAGAAGACTATTTTTGACAATTTACCACTGGAATGCCTGGCTCTGTTATATCGAGTTAGTCATTCAAAAATAATCTCTTGTTTTGCAAATGGACATTTTTCAAAACTACTGCAGAAGCTGTTTTTCTTGCCGACTTGAACATTAAAGGGTTAATATAATAACTACACAATGCATCTTTTGTTTTGCTAGTGCTCTAAACTACATACATGTACATCATCAATCATTAAAAACAATTTTCAAAATATATGACTGCATAAATTTTTCCATTTATTCAGCACTCACAGGAACTCACACTTGCTATTTTTAGTAACCAATTCATACACACATATATATTGGTAAAATGTTATTGTAATTAGTTACTTTGCAAAGTAATTGTAATTAATTCCATTCACAAAATGGAGTAATTGTAATTTAATTGAATGACTGCTAAGTAATTGTAATTAATTACTTGGCAATGTAATTTCCCCATGTCTGTCTCATATATTAAATTTATGGATCTATCAGCAATAGCCTCTTTATATAACTCGTCTTACAACCATACAGCACAGTATTAAAGGAATGAGCACTAATTCCCTTCCCACCCACACCCTTATCCTCCCTTTCAGTTTCCCGCCTCGAATAGGCTACACCTTTAACTGCCACATAACTCTTTTTATATGTAAATATATACATCATAGTTGAAGTGTAAACAATTTGAATTGGAAACCGAAAACGCTGCAAAGGGAAATAAAGCAGAAAAAACTGTTGTGACAAGCGGTGCGTTTTTGCGACTGGCACGATCAGTGAATTTATGTGAATTGCCAATGTCGGATGATGCTGGTGGACAAACCAGATTATGAGATACTGTGTCACTAGCAAAAAAACACCCAGTTTTCGTACTCGTAGGGGACTGTACAGAAACGATATTTCCAGCGGAAGTCTATTGAATCCTGTGTCTAGGGGATAGAAAGCTTACATTGCCCATTTATTTAGGAACAGACCTCCTCAAAGCCCATTTCAAAGAGGCATTCCATTGCTCCAGACACTGGCAATAATTTCGTGATCACCAGTGGATTGCCAATCCGTATCCGTCGATATTTAACATCGCGTGGTGTACTCAAAATGTTTCTGGCAACTCTGATTAACAAATCTGAAGCCTGGTTGAAGTCTTCTTGAGTATTATTCCTAGAAAGTTGAGTTACACTTGAATAACTTTCAGTGTCACTAGTTGGGTCCATTCTTCTTCTTGTTGTGTAATCTCCGCCTGTCGGATATTCCCCTGCACAAGACTCGCCAAATTAGGAGTATATTCCTACCCAGATTTCATTAAAGAATAACTCTTATTCTGCAGACCTATATTCAGTCCCGGATTAAGCCTTACCAGGGCTGGGTGGGGAGGGGGAGCTGGGATGCAAAGAATATTTGTGGAGTTGAGTGGAAGCTCATGGGTTCTTCCATGGGTGCCGAATTCTTAGAGACTGTGAACTCCAACTATCTACGGTATCCAGTCAACTCGTCCTAAATACATCCCGTCCTAAGTACAACTCGCCCATAGGCACCTTCAGCGTGACGTCGTACTCGTATGCTACGCTTTATGTATATGTATAGAAAGGTGCGAAAGGACGATTAGCATAGGGTGTAATCATCGGCCTATCACGAAAAAGCATGGATATGTATCAACTAAATAATACACTGAACCTCAAGTGGATACATGCATCTTCCAAACGGTGCATAAATTTAGGTCAACAACACGCCTATAATTACACAATATATTAAATACTTGGCAGAAATGCGATATCATTTCACGTAGAACTTATACATTTACCGACTCCACGGTTTTGATAAACAACAGCGAACTTTGTAGTCGGGTAATTGAGAAGTAGCATATTCGGTACCCGTTTAAACAACGGTGTTCGTTGCAGTTTGTATCAAGCAATTTCATTGGCCAACATTAGTTTCATATTTATACACGTGACTGCGATTGCGTAACCGTAAATATACGCTAGACGCTAATTTTCACAATGGCAATATAAAAGGCGTAAAGACTATGCAGCAGAAGAATCACGTTATATATTAATATTGTGAAAATGCGACTCGCAAGCTGGTTAGTTGTTGGAAAAAGCTTAGATATACATACGATACAATTTAACCCTGTGAACACGAAAGGCCAAAAATACCAACATCCTTGACGACTTTATAAATATTATGCTGACTATTTTAAAACTAATTTAACTGGAAGCTGTTGCTGCCTATGCCAGCAACATGTTCCCAAATTAGTTTCAAAGTACTCAACAGCTTACCTGCATGGTCAGGTTTTTTTTATTGAGATATTATTCTGGGAATTCAGCTTTCAAATGGTTAAGAAATCATATAAATCCTAAGAAAAATTATATATACATAATTAAATCTTGTCCATATGGGTCCCATATGGGCCGTGGGTGCAAAACGGCATAGTACCCATATGGGCCCATATGGGAAACAATATGAATGTTATCGGGGTATTTACAATAACATCAATGTTAGGATATATGTTTAGTATTTTGAAACTGATCAGATTTGGATCGATCTATTTCAGTCAAATTAATTAGCCTGTTGGAATCAATTTCCAGAGTCCCAATTTCAAGGTAAAGTTAGGCAAGTAAGGCCTATATATGACGGTAACAGCGTCCAGTCAAATTAGTTTCAAAATAATCAACGGAATGTTGATTAAATTGTAAATCTATCAAATACATACAATTCGTCTACTACTGACGAACTGTTCAATTTTCACGAAGGAGTTATTAAATAATGATTGCGACGTCAGTTAACTAGTGACGTAATTTGATTATAACGTAAGATATTTGAATCGGATTCCTTCATTTTGGCATGACTATGGTAATTTGTGTGTTATTAGGAAAAATACGTACGTACATACGTACGTACGTATATATATATATATATATATATATATATATATATATATATATATATATATATATATATATATATATATATATATATATATATATATATATATATATATATATATATATATATATATATATATATATATATATATATATATATATATATATATATATATATATATATATATATATATATATATATATATATATATATATATATATATATATATATATATATATATATATATATATATATATATATATATATATATATATATATATATATATATATATATATATACACCTGTGCAAAAGTTAAGCACCAGCAAAAACAATAGAACGTAGAAACATGATGGTACACTAGGCTGCCATACTTTTTGTCCCCGCGTTAGCTGACATAATTCCAAGTACGAAATGCACATGCATGCATGACTTCACGCCGCTTGATGTCCGTGCGTGGCGGGAAACAGCACACGTGTTCAGTTATGTAAAAGTCCAGTTTGAGGTGTAGAACATTACACACAGATTTAGGCGACAAGATTAGGAATTTTGTGTTCATGACCGTGGTTTATTTGTACAGAGAGAATTAGCTCTTGATTGTGAACCGCTATGGCAAGACGAAGGTTAAGTGATCGTGTCAAATGGCAAATGATAGGCATGCATACCACTGGTATGTCATGCAGAGAGATTGGCAGACAGCTGAACATTAACCATACTGTAATCAGTCGTTTGATTGCAAAACATGGGCAAACTAATGAGGTGAAGGACAGGCCTAGATCTGGAAGACCGAAGAAGACTACTGCCCGTGATGATCGAGCCCTAGTACGCCTTGTTAGGAGATCTCCATTCACCAACAGCAGAGTGCTCAGCCAGCAATGGGAAACGCGCAATAGAGTGTCAATGTCTGCCGTCAAAAGGAGACTGTATGCTGCTGGCATGAAAGCTAGGAGACCTGTCAGACGTCCTCTCCTCACTGCACACCACAAAGAGGAGCGTCTGATTGGTGCAACGAAAGAAGACACTAGAACATGAGATCCTGGAGACGGGTACACTGGTCCGATGAAAGTCGGTTCCTGCTTCATGCCACAGATGGTCGAACTCGTGTATGGAGGTCCAGACGCACGGCGTACGACCAACGTAACATCATGGAAGAAGTTCCATTTGGTGGAGGTTCCGTTATGATATGGGGGTGCATCTCATTTGATTGTAAGCTGGATCTGTTGACTGTACCTGGAACACTAAATGGACAGAGATATCAAGATTCCATACTGGATAGAGTTGTGGTCCCTCATTTTGTAAATCATGCACCTGGAACCCACCCTATATTCATGGATGACAACGCCCGACCACATCGTGCTAGAACTGTGCATGAATACCTCCGCCAGAATGCCATCGAAACCCTACCATGGCCAGCAAGGAGCCCTGACATGAACCCTATTGAGCATATCTGGGACATTCTGGGAAACATGGTGAGAAGGAGGGATCCTCCTGTGCAGAACCTACAGGAATTAACAGACGCACTCCATCTTGAATGGCAACGAATACCACAATGGCGTATCAGTCGGTTGGTGTCCAGGCCGTCATCCAGGCACAAGGTGGATATACCCGGTATTAATAATGACAGTCTCAAACTCGTGCACAGATGTTAAACTTCGTTTTCAGACACCATTAATGACAATCTAGCCACCTGTGTCAACTGTAGGGCAATAGTTGTCAGTTGTGTCAACGTAACCATATTCAGGCCTCGTTTTCAAGTTCAAACAAAAACATACAGTATTTCCCCACCATCATAATCAGCATTCCTCTAGTTGCATTATTACCTCTTGCACTAAGATGGATGGGTACATAAATGTTTATGCTATTGCTTTCTTCATAGCACATGAATATACCCTCGCATGTGCGTAAAAATAGGGTGGTGCTTAACACGCGGGGACAAAAAGTATGGCAGCCTAGTTGTACCATCATGTTTCTACGTTCTATTGTTTTTGCTGGTGCTTAACTTTTGCACAGGTGTATATATATAAATATATATATATATATATATATATATATATATATATATATATATATATATATATATATATATATATATATATATATATATATATATATATATATATATATATATATATATATATATATATATATATAATATGTATAGTTTACTCACCGTTCAGAGGTAGTTTACTCACTCACCGTTCAAAGAAGTCCTGCATAAATTCTTCGGATGAGGGCATGTTGGTTTCACCTTTAATTTGAAAAGGTTACTCACGACTCCCACCGCGTGGAGGTCTGCCCTAGTGAGAGTCTGGAGGGTGGGGTGTCGGATTTATGTACTCTACACCGCCGAGTCAGATCAAAGGTGCACTTTTGCGCGTGACAGGGTAGAATTTATTTGCAATGCTAAATTTTAAAAGAAAAGGATCAGGGAACTAACAAATACCTTTGAATGATAACTTTATAAAATAATTAACCTAACCACATGTAAAAAACCAGAAATAAATGTAAATAATTTGAAAAAACCCAGCTAAATAATACAATTTCTGTCGCTCTGGTGGGCCTTTTCGCTGTTATATAAATAACATCCTCTGCAGTCGGCCATATAGAATCCCAGTTATATTCGCGCTAAGCTTATTATAGCCACTATATACGTTCTACAAGTAAAATACCGGTTGGTTTTAAAACAAGACTGAAAGACGTTGTTTCCAGAGAGAGTACCTGCGAATTTCATTATATTCAGGAGTTATTATGTTACTACCCCAAAAGCCAGCAATGCATTTTGAAAACATTTTGACCGAAACTCGTTGCTTCCACCAGAAACAGTAATGTTTTCAAATTGATCAACAGTGAATTAAGAGTAGCCAGATAATCACCCGGCGCCTATAAAGAATAGAATACTATTCGTACCGCTTACGAAACTATATTCAGTTTGGTTTTCGTTATATTGAGGATATGCGTTACCTTCACGCACACACATACGTACGCACGCACACGCTCACGCGCACAAACACACAGTTCACACACGTGCGTGAGTGCGTGAGTGAGTGCGTGCGTGTGTGCGCACGAGTGAGAGAGAGGGGGGAATGGGGAGGTGGGGTGGAGGGAGAGAGAGTGGGGTGGGTGGAGTGAGGGAGAGGGGTAGGGGAAGGATGGAGGGAGAGAGAGAGAGTGGGGAGGGGTGGGGTGGAGGGAGGGGGAGAGAGAGAGAGAGGCAGACGGGAGAGAGGCCATTGGTTGGCTGGCAGGCAGGCAGGCAGGCTGGTGGAAGGCTAGTATATTATTTAAACAAGAGGGACAAGGACATGTGGTGCTCACCTGGACCGTTAGCATTTGAACTATTTACATTTAAATGATGGATAATTTTCGGAAAGTACAAGATGCCCACCAAAAGAATTGGCCAATCAAAATTCTGTATATACGTTCTGAAGCCTACCCACATAGAGTCCTTCCAGCTGAGTTTGATTGAAATCTGCCCAGAGGTTAATGAGGTGTGGGCTTTTTAAGTTTTTACCTGATTTACCAAAACTTTTGGAAAATCTAAGCTGGCCACCAAAAAACTGACCAATCAAAACTCTGCAAACAAACCTGTCAAGTCTGGTTGAAATCGCCCAAGCAGTTAATGAATAGTAGCATTTTAAACGATCTCCGGTAAATTTTCATTTTACATTTGGGTATAATCTGACTACAATTGTTTGCCTTCGGGTGGGGTAGGGTGAGTGGGGTGGGGTGGGGGGGGACTCCCTGGATCCATCCCTTCCTTCATGTTCCTAGCACGTTCATCCTAAACTGCTTTGACTCAACTATCATAGACGTCAGAACAGGGACAAGGGGCCAATAGCCCAACCACCCAGTGTTTCTGCCCCCCCCCCACCCCACCCACCCCACCCTACCCAGATAACGCAGCATACTGGGCCGATGTTGGGCCGATACCGTGCTGATACTGTCAGCATTGGCCCAGTATCGGACCAGCATCGGCCCAGTAAGCTGCGTTATCAGGGTATAGCGCCTCCACCATAGGTTTTGGCACCACCCATGCACACTTCAGCCCCCAACCCATGTCAAAGTATGTTCCTATCGCTGACTATGACTGTAAATCATCAACCGCCCCTAAAATGGGTTACCGCGTAGACACAGGCGTAATCAAGGTGCCCATATATGTGAGATCCAGGAGGGGGGTGTCCTCCCCAGCTCCAAAAGTGGGTTGGAGACTACTGTCTCAATGACCCTTGTTCTACACATATGTACCAACATCCAAAAATTGCTATTGAAATGCATACTATATACTATACACTCATTTGTTCACAGATAACGCATTATAGTAGACTATACCTGTCGACAGTCAGGGTGAAAATCCAGTAAAATTTTGCTCAATGCAAATTTTTAAAAATTACTCTTGGAACAAAACTTTCGGGTTAATCTATTGTCACACTCAACTTAGCGAAGACAAGAAAACTATAAATATCGAACTTGCAACAGATAATTACATCAAAAGAGTGAAATTTGCCGTATATTTGTCGCATCTTAGCGTTTGTTTTCATTCGTGCAGCGTCAGCTGTCTCTGTCTCACGTGACAGATCCTATCCAATCAGAGCGTGCATTACATATTACTCATAAGGAGCATTGACATTTAGTCAATCGGGGAATCGACTCCTTCAATTGGAACCGGATACTAGACCGCCTGCCGTTCAAAAGATGTCAACATTGCGTGTCGTAAGGAACGGTTGTAGTTGAACTAACGTGTTGGGACTTTAAAGGATTTACGGAGAAGCCCGTGGCATGCGTGAGGTTTGTTGAAACAATTAAAAACTTATTTATTCAAATTGGCGTGCATTCATATTAAATTCAAGTGGTATTGAAGATTTTATAAATGTCAGTATTCACATTTTGTTACGTATATTAGTGTGACGGGAATGCCGTCGTATACACCTAAATGTTTTCGTATATTATGAAATTCTTGGTGTGGTTTTGCCCAAATACTATATAAAGTCGGATAGATATATGTATCCGCTTTAAGCGCAACATATTATTTAGTAAATAAACTCCCGTGGTTTTATGTCAGTCCAGAGGAATCGTAGTAGCATCAAAACATCAAGCGCAACTGATTCAAACCTTTAGTCTTATATATAAATAGGAGAGGGCACGACGTCACGCTAAAAGTGCCTATGAACTCGCCCTACTTCTAACTCGTCCTAGGTCAACTCGTCCCAGATAATGTATATATGAATATACGTAGTTATGTTATATCATTCGGGATAACAGAGCACTGATATTATGTGATTATCAAATAGCATTGTATTAATCACATAATATATGCTCTATAATCCCGAATAATATAATATAACCACATATATTCGCATACGAACACTAATTGGACGAGTTGACCTAGGACGAGTTAGAAGTAGGGCGAGTTGTACTGACGACGATCTTTCTATACACGGCATAATCTCAAATTATCAGATGTTTTTAAAAATAAATATTCCAACAGTTCAACAATGTTTTAAAGTTAAAAAGGGAAGAATATTTGACATCGTATTCTTTCATCATCAGGTATTCAATCATGCGCTAAGAAAGCTTATTTGGCTACGTCCGAATTTAGTTATAGGCATATACAAATTTAAATAGCCTAGGATGAATATGAGCGCAAACTAAGTGCACTTATCGTATGATGACTATGAAGATAACAAATGGCGAAAATTTTGAATTAATTTCAGATATTCAAATTTTTAGAAACAAAATTTCGACTGACAAAACAGAGTAGAAGTAAGTATGAAAGACTCTGTGGTCAAATACAGACTGATCTAGTATCTAAAGCCAATACTACGTGGAAATCTAACCGGACATAACACGCTTTCTGATTGGCTCAAAGAGAGACAATTCTGCACCATTGTTGTAAGTACTGTATTCATTCTGTTGTTATAGCGCCTGCCCATTAGCGACGTGGCTTCCTGTAATTATGTTGCCTGTTATTTTACGTCTTAGCGGGGATTGTCTTAGTGCCAAAATCTTATTTGGAGCTGTCACAATTGATTCATTGGTCAGAAACAGCAACTACTATCACTCAATGATATGGTGGTTCGTTGTAGGAATATTACAGTGTCTTAGTGGACCACGGGGTAAATGGGGCTTGTTTAACGGAGACCCAAACTATATGCATTTTGGAAAGCTGTTGCATGCATGTATAGTTTTCAGGAAATTGATAGCTAGGGCATTCGGGGATCGATCAATCCCAACACGGCAAGGTGTGGGTGGAGCTTAGCTAGTGATGGGCGGAGAATGGCTAAAAATGGAAAGGTCCATTATCATTTTCCCAGAAAACTACACATGTAGTATATTTGGTACCTTATGTGACGTAATGATTGTGGCGTCATCATTTTGTGACGGAATGCCCATTTGCAGGCCAAGTGATTAAGACTAATTTTGAAAATTGACAACTGGAGTGACTGGCCCGATAACCGGGCCAGTCATTCCAGTGGTAAATTTTCAAAATTAGTCTTAATCACTTGGCCTGCAAATGGACATTCAAAAGCAAATATGTTAAATGCGCGTTAGAGACGAAAATTAATGTAATCATAATCATGTGGATGTATGGTGATATTCTGGAACCAAGGTTCGCTCATTCATCCAGACGCCATGCCTTTGTAGTGGTTACTTGTAAGGAAAACCTTGCTTACTAGTAGTCGGTGATCTATGAAAGGCGCACGTGCCTGGTGATAACGGTACACAACGGATTAATTATAAGAAATTTTTTCACAATTAAGGGAATCTGAAGTCGTCTAAAAGAATTCTCATTTACAAGCTAAGAGATGACTCACTTTTTGAAAAATTTCCACTGGAATGACTGGCTCGGTGGTAAATTTTCATAAATACTCTTCTTCTCTTAGCCAGGAAATAAACAATGACTAAGCAAATATATAGATTTTCCTGACCATAAACCCGTCACTCACTATGCCGGGTCACAAACTACATCTTAAGAAGGGTTAATATTCGAGCTGTGAAATTTATGAAAATTACTACGGTGGTGTGTTAATACAAGTGGTCAATGTTGACAATTTATATAGGCGCTCATTAAATATAGTGGTCTCTTAATATAGGTGGTCAGTGTAGAGGGTACATCACTTTGGCAAGCAGTATTGCCGTATTGGCATAAGCTTTCCTGGGATCGATCAAACTAACATGTATAAGTATAAGTTGTTGAATATTTTGAAACTAATTTTACTGGGCACTCTGCTGCTAGCAATGGCAGCAACAGCGCAGCAGCGCCCAGTCAAATTATTTTGTCGGACTAGTAAAATTTAAAGACTGGCCAAATCGAACATTTATGACGTCATCATGCATGTCAATTAACATATGACGTCAGACGGTAGCTGGATACTCTGAAAACGTGCTATATGTGATCTTCAGATACAAGTGGGCGCTTGGAAAGTGTAGTAAGCTCTTTCAACCTGGGTTATTGCCAACCCTCGCCATCAGTAATAATTGTAACAACAAAAGTCAACGAGTGGTGCATATGCAATAATAACAACAAGAATTTATTTTAAAAAGAAACAAATTTCAATCATTACATTACTTATCAAATAATATTGTTAACTCGTCCCAATCACCAACCCGCCCCTTTAATAAGTCAACTCGTCCCACCTATGAAAGTCAACTCGTCCTAGCATAACAGACCAACTCGTCTGTTTAGAAATTTGGGCGAGTTGACTTCTTTTTTTCGGACGACTTGACTTTCCAACGTGGGACGAGTTGGTGGTTGGGACGACTTGACTGGCATTCCTATCTACACCAACTTGTGAACTCCTCTACAAGAGAATCCGCAATTCTAGACTTAGTGTTAACAACAGAAGAAAACATGGTTGAAAACTTAGAAGTGCGTGAGCACTTTGGAGGGAGTGACCATAACATTATAGTGTGGGACTTGGTGACAAAGACTATAATCGAGGGAAAAATCAAGCCTATTATAGATTATAACAAAGGGACTATCAAACACTGAAAAACAAACTAATCCTCATCTCATGGGATGATTTATTCCAGAATAAAGATTCCGAGGAATGTTGGGAAATTTTTAAAAATAATTATCATAGACTAGTTACTAAACATATACCTACCAAAACCCCGAAAAAATCAAACAAACCTCAATGGATGGACCGCCTGGCACTGAAAAAGGTACTTACAAAATACAAAAAGTGGAAACAATTTTCAAACAACAGAGGGTCAATAACTTATCAGATGTACAGAAAGTCCTTCGACGAGGCAACAACAGCATGCCGAAATGCAAAAAGAAAATTTGAAAGGAAACTATCAGACAAAATTAAACAAGACAGCAAGAGTGTTTATGCTTATGTAAGGAAAAAACAAAAAACAAAACATAGGGTAGGACCGCTAAAAGATAATGAAGGAAATATCCTTCTAGATACATTCGAGAATGCTGAGCTATTAAATGAATACTTTTCATCAGTATTTACGACTGAAGACTTAAGCAGCACCCCAACTCCAAAGCAAACCAATATACAACCCAGACTGTGTCACATAGAAATATCAGCCATCCTAGTCGAGGAAGCCCTTGCTAACTTAAAGCCAGATAAGGGAACGGGACCAGACAATATACACCCTAGGGTACTGAGAGAAGCCTCAAAATAAATTGCTGACCCTATATCCAAGGGTTGATTATATCCAATTTGATTATGATCAAATCAACTAGATCTGGAAAAGTGCCTGTGGATTGGAGACTAGCCAACATCACGCCAATCTTTTAAAAAGGGGGAAAGGACCAGCCAAGTAACTACAGGCCGATCAGTCTCACCTCATGTATAGGGAAAATCTTAGAACCATTACTCAGAAATCAAATCCTTGCCCACCTAGAGAACAACTACTTAATAAACCATTCACAACATTGGTTTAGGAAAGGCCTATCTACACTAACAAACATACTTTGCTTTTTTGATAAAGTTACTACCCAAGTAGACAATGAACACCCAGTTGACATAATATACTTAGACTTTGCAAAGGCATTTGACAAAGTCCTGCATCAGAGGCTGTGCAAGAAAACTAAATCTCCCGGGATAGACGGGGAGAGACTCCAATGGATTACAAATTGGTTATCAGATAGGAAACAGTGTGTCTTAATAAATGGACAGAAATCTAACTGGACAAGCGTAAAGAGTTGCATGCCCCAGGGATTGGTTCTTGGGCCAATTTTATGTCTGATCTATATAAACGACATAGACGAAAACATTACAAGCAAAATTGGTAAATTTGCTGATGATACTAAATTAGGCAAAGAAATTCTGAACAAAGAAAGTGCACTTAAACCCCAAGCAGATACCCACATAATTTTTAGCTGGTCTCAAGAATGGCAAATGCTCTTTAACTTAGATAAATGTAGCGTTTTACATTTAGCGCACAATAACGTGTGCTATAGCTATAAAACGGGAAGCAACACACTAGCAAAAAGCATTGAAGAAAAAGATTTGGGAATAACGATTCAGCAATCAATGAAAGTGTCAAGACAATGTGAAGTAGCATCAAGAAAAGCAAACCAAGCCCTAGGCCTGATATATCATACAATAAAATATAAATCCCGACCTGTTGTTCTCCAGCTTTACAAATCCCTCGTAAGACCTCACTTAGACTACTGTATCCCCTTTTGGTGCCCATAAAAATACATATACTTACTGGAGCGGGTACAACACAGGATGACATGCACGATCCCAGGTTTAGCAAGTATACCTTATGAAACACGTCTCCAGAAACTAAATCTTACAACATTGAAAACCAGGAGAATCCGAGCTGACATGATAGAAGTCTATAAAAATTGTTCTAACCAGGACCACATTAAGCCAAATGAATTCTTCACAATGGCATCTACACACACTAGGGGGCATGCGCTTAAACTTTACAAACAACCATGTCGACTTGATCTATGCAAGTATTTCTTCACAAATAGAGTTGTTAATGTATGGAATTCTCTACCAACAGAAGCAATTAACGCTCCAACATTAAACACATTAAAAAACAACCTAGACTCATTCTTCAAGTCACTGGGTTTTACATAGACCTAAGGTCGTCTACCTCCCAAAATTGCAGTCCCTTCTTCTACACTGAAGTATTTGACTGCAATCACTGGTAAATCACTGGTAAAACCGAAAGGTAAAACAAAAGAGAGGTCCTGAAGGGCAAAATTTTGAAATCTAGATGCTCGCATCTCGCATGAAAGCATCTCGAGACAGCTATGTTACGATATACATTGCGGAAGGACATTCATGCTCGACTCATCATACAGCAGACGTCCAGCGATAAAATAAAATATAGAAAGTTATGTGCGATGTGTATATAGACCTGCCCTGCATGCTTCAATGTTTTCAACTGCACCTCACAATGTGAAAATCATTCTACACTGTGTTTAATACAAAGTAGCACGAACACTTAAAAGCCTAAATTTATAGGTAACCGTTGTTCTCTAGAACCTTTATTTAATCATATTTGATGCGACCACATATTTGGGTGCTCCAACAAATTGGAGGAGTATCCAGACAAGAAGAAGATGGCATCTCCTGCATTTCCAGAGGTAAATATGGACCATCAGTTGGCTGTTAAATTATTATTTTTTAGCAATTTAATTTCATTTTTTTGTTCACTAAATTTTTTTAGCCGTTCAGGTGTGAAAACAGGAATGGATAAAAAAAAAAAAGAGAGAGGTATGAGTTTCTGTGTGCGTGCGTGCGTGCGCGTGTGTGTGCGTGCGTGCGTGCGTGCGTGCTCCCCCAGAAAATTGTTGTGAATTTAAAACTGCTGCAATGAGGTTTCCAGCCTTCTGAGTGGAAATATTGAGTTTTATTTTACCTGTAATTTAAAACATTCTTGGAGATAATCAAGCAGTCAAATGGAAAAGTAGTAAAGGAGTCTATGGTAAGACAGATAATAAGATTATGAACATGTATTAACCTATCATTCTATTCACCTATTCATATTGATAACTTAGTAATGCTACATGCCACTAGAGATGTAATGTGTCCATTGAGGAATGATAATATGATGCAATTCTTAGTTTTAAAATTGCATCAGCTAGGGTGTTGTCTTCACTACCTTAGGGAATAAAAGTGTAATTCTGCAATGCACACTTAAAACGTTTATTGGTATTTTGCATTACTTAACATAATGCGTTACTTATAATAAGGTATAAATGATGCAACAGCTTCCAGTCAAATTAGTTTTAAAATATTCAATAGATTACAGACCCGTATGATTGTCTTGAAATTGAGATTTGATGCCTTCAGGGTTCAAAGGACCATAATTTTCCACAACATCTTCATGACTTATGCGAAAACGTTTTAGTTCAGGGGAGGGGTGGGTGGGTGGGGAGAGGTGGTCAGAGTCTTATTGTACATTAAAATGTATGGAATATACAATTGTGTGCGGATGTATGCCCCACTCTGTGCTGTTGTGTATTATACAAAATAGCACTGAGTGAGGCATACATGAATATAGTTATTTTATGCTGCAGAACATAACAAATCGCTATCCTGTTATGCAGTTTCTCTCATTGCAAACGAAAATAGCTCTCTGGACATCATGTCCAGACACCTATTCTCGTTTGTTAAAAGAGAAACTGCTTAAAACACATTATTCACTTTATAAAAAAAAATTTTGATAGAAAAAATTGAGGGCTGGTCAAGATCTGGGACGGGGACAAATGTCCCCACTGCCCCTATCATAATCTGCTACTGCCTATATTCCTCTTGTATTTTGAGCACAGATGTGGGTAACTGTCAAATACTGCAATGGAACTATATGATCCACAAATTGGCTCTGTGGTCAGATCTCTTTCCTTCTTTTTTGTGTAAGTCCCATCTCTCAAACACGCATGTATATGCAGAGGATGCCCTTTAGATGAACCGCCAAATGGAGCAAAATAATTTTATGCGGGATTTTACTTTTTCCGATTTAAGATTACATATCCTCCTACATTGATTAATTTAAGTATTTCATGAATCCTCCATGCAATGATTCGTAAGTAGGTCATTAATTTAAGAACACAGATGATGAACCATGTACGGTTCCATATAGTCTAATTTTCTTAGGTATTCATGAAAGTTATGTTATAAGTAGGGCTGTTGCGACAAGTCGCATCACACCATTCAATCACGCATGAATTTTCCATCTCAGGGTTTTAAGACTATCTTAATTTGCTCACTGACGATGCAGAGTATAGCACAGTTCTCTAGACAGCTTCTGGAGTCCCAATAGTTTCTGGTGGTCATAGCATGTTGAGTTCTGTTCAACACGCTTGCTAGGGTTTAGGATGCATGGCGTACATGAAGGTTTCATCTGTAGCTTGAAGGGCAAGTTTTTTCAGACAGCGATGAATCTAACTGACTGGAGCTGTGTACACCGATGAGGAAGTGGATCAAAGTCTCGTCTTCACTCTTGCGGAGAGGGAAGGTAACAGAACCTCTTCTATTCTGTGATGCACACCCCCCCCCCATGAGATTATACCTTTGCACCAGCAACTTTACCTTTATTATGGCCTTATATACTGAAGATTTATCCACCCTGTAGCTTGCCCATATGGTGTGAGCATGGCCGATTTTGTAGCCATCCAGAGATAACTGATAACTGATAAATTTATTACACCCAGACTTTGTACACAGTATATGGGGTTATATACAAAATTTCCCCATCAATCTATGAACAGGCAACAACTCATCAGCCATGCGTTTCGTAGAGAGGTATGGCAGTATTATTTTCCCTCTAGCTCCCTTTTTACGTGACAGGACATTTGCAAGGCTGTATGCACTAGGGTGATCATACTTCTGGAGAATTTGGTTTGCACTTACTACCAAGCTGCAGGACACTGGCGACTTAACTGCTATAGCTGTCTTTCAATAACCTTATGCTCAATCGAATCAAAATCCCTTTATGCCACTGCTCTTCAACAGGTAAGAACCCAAACAACAGGTAAACCACTGCATTCACATATCTAAACTGGCAGATGTTGAATGGGCTATAGGTTGGCCCTAAAGAAGGCTTCCAGTTTCTCTATATCATACTGATGAAGAATTAGCCCCTCTAAGATATGAAGGAGGACTTAGGGTAATGTATATGTCTCAGATATGGTTTGATGTCAGAGGGTTTAGACCGTTAAGGCCATACAGGCCAGCATCCATGATGGAGTAGGCTGCATCTCATGCCACATTGATTATGCTTCCAGTTGTTTTCTGGTTTCTACAGGCAGATGTCCTAGTAACGCCAAAATGTGTTTCCTCATTTGTGACTTCGAGCAACTTGCCATTTACCCTTAGATTTGCTGGCTTCGTACCCTTAGTTACCATGGTAGTGGTCTTGGTGCTGCTAAACAGGTGGTGCTTGCTGGTTGCATCAAGTTGAGCCTTGTTTATCAGGAGCTGCATAGCTTGAGGTGAAAGGCAGCTTGTAAACCCCAATTGGGTTTGATTTTTGTGTTCATCTTCTGTAGATTAGTGTTGGTAATTTCATTCTACGTAGTCATTGTTCATAATCGAGGCCTTTCATTTCTGGTAACATGCATGTCACTCTTCTTTGCACATCTATAATTAAATAAAGAATACTATTAGCTTCAGGTACTTTCTCATGGATATGCTGGTCCAGCGAGAGTTGGTCATCGATCAAAAATGCCAATATCCTTCTCATGTGTTACATTTTAAAGTCCTCTCTCTCTCAAAAGCCATTTTAAACCCCAATCTTGTCGTTGGTATAGATCATCCTGTGGAGATGACGTATCAGTGTCGCTACTTATCTTTCTGTGTGTTTTGGTATCATTAGCATACATATATGTTGTTGAACTGACACAGTCAGGCAAGTCATTTATAAATATCATGAAAAGCCGTGGAGCCATGACACTTCCTTGTGGAATTCCACTTAGAACTGGATGCTTAGATGAATATGCATTGCTGATCGCTACTTCTTGCACCCAGCCTTTCAAAAAATCTCTAGTCCAGCTAATTATTTGATCATTTATATGGTATGATTGCATTTTCATTAAGAGTCATTTGTGTTGCACTTTGTCTACCGCTTTCATAAAATCCATGTAGACCCAGTCAATATTGAATCCTTCATCTAACACTTTAGTCCATTCATCTATAACTTTCGGTAATACTAGAGATGTGGATGCGAGTTCTTAAATTTTCCCCACAAAAAATGTAAGGTCCTGAAACATGGCAAAGTGCACCCGGAGCACACCCACAAAATGACAAGACCAGACAGACAGATCATTACCTAAACGTGTCCCTAGTAGAAAGAGACCTAGGTGTACACATCGATAACAACCTTAAAATTCCAAGAACACATCGAGAAAACAGTCAATAGCACTAAACAAATGGGAGGACTAATCAGACGCACATTTTGGCACTTGGATTGTAACATCTTCTCCCTTCTGTTCAAGTCATGGACTAGACCATAAATTGGTCTCCCCACTACAGCAATAACATAATTAACTCTGATTTAAAATGGCCAATGACATGCTACAAAACTGCAGCCAGGTATGCGGAACATACCCTATAAACACAGAATGTGTATTCTTAAACTAACATATTTAGCATTTCAGAAAACTCAGCAGAGACATGATTGAAATACACAAGTTCTTACAGCACAAATAAAACTATACTCTCCCTGACCTCATACGTGCCTCGTCACAGAAAACTCGGAGTCATAGTCTCAAACTGACAAAGCGACACTGTAATTCATCAATCCACCAACACTTCTTTAGCAATAGAATGGTGAACAGCTGGAACTCACTCAGCGAGGAAGTGGTCCAAGAGCCTACCTTAAACTGTTTCAAAAGATTTCAATAGATTCTGGTCAAGTCATTTATACAGAACAACTCTTCATGACCCGCCAGAAAATTCAACTGTTCACTAAAGCACACACCCACAGACTGTGTTGCACATCTCAATCATCGCAGATAATTCTGCTAGGGGCCGCCGTATTGCACATCCACATGGCATACACACAGTCCACAGAAATCAGTAAGAAAATTACTATATACACCTTCTGTACCTAAAACAGTTGTGCCAAATCCTGAGATTAAAATCTAGTAGGGACTGCCCTGTTGTGTATTATCAACGGATTAAAGTTGTTTACCACTTACTATATCTACCTGATTTAGCATGTTACTCGTTTGTCAAAATAGTTCTCAATGTCTGTAAAATAGGGACATTAGTAGATTATTCTAATAAGATTTTCCTTTTACCTACTTCTGCGAATATAGTAGAAAAACAGATCAGGGGATCAAATCCTGATAGGGACTGCCCCATTGTGTACGACCCATCAATCTTCTTCATCAGCCATGTGATGGTGGGGACTGCTCTCTCAATAAATGTAGATTGTAACGTACCATAATCTAGTCCCATTGTATTGCACACCATCCAACATTGCAATACACAGTTTCCTGTTATTTGGGTGCATATATCAGTATCATGCCATGAGAGCGCAATGTAGTTCGGATCGACCGGTCGGATGCGGCCGTACCAGCTAAGCTGGGTACGCACCGCCCGTCCTGGATTCGTTTCTTGAACATGCACCCCCACGCACCCCCCCCCCACACCCCTGGGTAGAGCCATAAGCATATATAGGCCTATGGGAGAGATAGCATGTCGAAAAACGATTAAGTTCATTAAAACGCAGGATACGCATGCGTGCGCCAGGATGCTGTTTTGATGGAGCGCGTAGTTACGATCAAGATAGGATGGCGCTTTTAGTGTACCGAGATGGTACCCTGTAATCCTTATTGAGTGCCTCTTCCCGTTAAATCTGGCATTAATCAAGACCAGAATCTGTAAACCATTTCAAAATCGGTTGAGAAATGGGTGAGTTATCCATGGAAAACTCTTCATGATTATCTTCAAAATATTGCCGCGATGTCATAACCACGTGGACGCAAAACTTCTAGAATGTTCTAGAACATTCGGCTGTGCTATTATTAGCTACGCGCTGATTGGCTGTTGCTCGAATGGTGATTGGTTGGAGCCAGCGCCTGTCACGTCACGAGGAGTATAAAAGGAGACGCGATCCAGTGATCGGGAGCATCCTCGGCCAGGGGCCGAACAGGTTGGATCTGTACCAGCTACTAACAAGCGCGACAGACAATACGCATTTTCCTCCACTTTCTGTCGGTTTCTCTCCCGTAGCTATCAGTGCCAATCCACCGCACTAAAACAATTTTGTAACTTCCTACTTACGGGAGCAATTTGGAACTTTCTGATTACTGTTCACGAATATCAATATCTATTCGGAACACAAATTTGCGGTGAGACCTTTACGGCCTGAATATGTGAATCTACAGATGTAGAGGCAGGATGTTCTTTGATGGATGACTCGCCGGATCTGCCGGCCACGCCTAAAAGTGGTATTTCAATCGCCGCCGCACTAATATCGTGTAGGTTATTTCGACTTTCGACCGCAGCAAGTAAACTCTGCCCAGTGCGTCTTCAGAGCTGGCTGACGTACCAAGCACCGTGAAGCTTTGTTTTGTATCTTCGTTTGTCTCTAACAACCCCCGCTTGTGATTGGGTTGTTGATAACTTCCATCCATACCATCGGTGTACGGGAACTTTCTTCACCACAGTAGCACTATCGTATCTTTTGCTGACTGCTCGTTAGACATTGTATTAGGCTTACAGTGCTGAGCAATGTATCCCTCCCGCCATGAGTGTTCTTGCGGGAGTCTTGTTTGCAGAAAACAGCTTGCAGGAACCAACCTGCGGGAACTTTCCAGCTTCCGGAGAGCGCATCATCTCACGTCGACTACGGATTGACGTATCAATTTCAGTAACACGGTAGCCTAACTCAAGAATGACTACCAAGTATTCAAGTAACTATACTTCACAGTTTAATTATTTCTCTATATAGGTTTTTGTTAATTATATTGTATCCGTAAGAACGGTCCCGATGACTAAAAGGAACCGTAACGGTCTTAGGACCAGTAGTTATAATTTCTGTATTTGTTGATAATTATTCTCATTTTCCTCAATGTGTTGCTAACCGCACTACAGTAGGTTCGTTAACCTGTACTGATATATATATATATCTTGATCATTTGACAGTATTGTGTTCTGGTTAAATTATAGTGCACGCAGGAAACACTATACTGCAACACTTATATATGCAGCATTTTCTCCCGCCACCAACAATTTTTCACTGAGGTCGCTGTCCATGCTATGACTCTGTTTAGCCCGGCATACTACCGACTAAACCTTTTCTATTCAGCTCGATAGGATAGGTTCAAAATGATTAGAGACACTTTCTTCATTACATACTGTGTAATATACTCTTCTCTTCCGGTAGTGCGATAATCTAGCCCCGCACTCCGGTAAGACTCATAAGTAGGATTTTGTCTCTCTTCACGTTCCACTTAGCCTTGTGGCTTCTTAATTGTTTGGATGTCCCCATCCGCAACATGGGCTGATCCGACTCTGGGAAAGTATTGGGGTTTCCGAGCGGTAATGGCCAGGGTGCGGTGTCAAACACATTCCCGTGTATCGTTGGATACCTAGTAGTTAACACTTTAAGCCAATGTGGGAAAGCACTGCGAAAACACATGTATTAATTATTATTTTATTTTACTGAATAATCCTCCCGCACCGCAGTGCAAAACTGGGCAACTTGTATATAAACCTAACGACAGGTAAAACGGTTAGTTCCATAGGACCCAGTGACGGGCGAGATACGTACCCCCACCGAATTCCATTAAAATATCTGGGCATGATATTTAGATCTGCCACGCCCTTGAGGGAAGGACATTTACGGTGGGTATTCATCTCTCTTACCCCCACCATAACGATAGAACAATGGTCTAATAATGCTTTCGTCAAATGTAACCCATGTCTTGTAACGTTTTATGTGGTTACGGGGCTGGATGTCCGGATTCTTATCCAGTTCGGAGATCTTGCTACATAACATGTATGAGCGCTGTCTTTTAGTATTGATGTCTTAGGGCATCTGTTCCCCGTGACAGCCGTGTCTAATAGCGAGGTAGATATCAGCCAGTTGCGGCCTAAAATAATTCTTGTTCTGAAAACAACTAAAAAGGAATTAAGCAAATCAGAAGGCCCGCATAAATAAAGCAGCAACTACTAATTCAGCATACCAAGAATCACATAAGACGGTAACCAGGGAATTCATCAGGAATCCCCCGTCACGTCTTCATGTAAAACAGTACGCACCTCGATAGTCATAATCTCACTAGGTATGGTCTTTTCTTTCTAAAGCATTTTTGCTTGCCTCTCGCAAGGATTCAGCAACGATGGTCCACGCCAGGATAATACTCCTCACCCAAAAACTAGCACTAGGAGTAGTTCCCGCATGAGGCACATCACTTTTCGTCCGAGATAACCTTCTTCCTTTAAGCTTAGAGGTATAACTTATATTAAGTTAAATAGCTAAGTCTCGTATACGGGAGCCTCCCTTGCAGGGATAGCTCTGCGGACCTACGAGTCTATGTGGTACCTCCGGGAGGCCCATGTTTAAAAGTTCATCTACCTGTCTCTATGTCTCGTATTTTCGTGTGCTCTTACTGCAGTATTATCTAGCATATTTCTAATTGTTTAGGTAAACTCATTGTATAGACTTATATTTTTAGGGCACCAAATCAAATCTTGTAAGTCCATAGCTCACGAAATTGCTATGGACAGGCATACTGGTGACACAAATTCTTGGGATGAGACAGGTGCGTTTGATGTTCACGACGATGGTCGCACGGCCCCACCGGAATGATTGAGTTCCACCGGCCCTAGGAGCCGGTTTTTGTTTCCCGCAAGTCAGTCTTGTACAAGGTCCGTCACCCTGAGACCGGATGCTAACCAGCGTCATCACTCGTCATGCACTTGCGGCGAGTCGACATAATACACCGGAACGGCCCGACGCTACCCGGTGAGCTACAACTACCTGGTAGGGACGGCCATATTGTGTGGGACTCATGGGGATACAGTAACTCTGATGGCGAGGTAATAAATGTTCATAGTAACATACCATAATCTTGGCCCATTGTAATACACATCAATCAACATTGTAATGTACACAGTTCCTGTTATTTCGGTACCATAATGTGAGAGCACAACTCATAATATGGATTGCCATATTGCGGGCCCTTCAAGGATATACAGTACCTCTGATGATATCGGCTCTACAAATTATTGTTGTTCAACTACAGCATTTTTGTTTTGACAATCTTAAAGTGTAGACCAGTTGTGTTTCATGAGCATGTCTGTAACGCCGCTGTTTCTGTGATAATCATTACATGTCAAGTTAGCTTGTAAGTTAACGAGACATTACCTGCAAACTAAACTAAATTTTGGAAATTTTAAATATTTCTATTGTAATGTAAAAATCTTAGTATACTATTAATGCATACTAATTTTTATACACAAATTCCGACTATGTCTCTTATACGTGTTATGTTATTGTTGTTCTGGATAAATAGATCCGCTCACAAATGTTTCATATATTTGTTTACAGATCACTCTGATTGGAGGGAGCTTAAGAATGTCTAGACAGTCACCGAAAATAGTGGCGCCACTGTGCCCCCCCCCCCACCCCCACCCCGCCCGTATTGCCTCAAAAAGATCAAACATCGCTATGATTACGCAAGGCAACAGCGCCAGGGCTGGGGTGCCATGAATACTTTGGAATTCTCTTGAAATTTGTTAGTTCTGTTTATATTTCTTTTTAAATATATGTGAAATTCACAACTATGCATCTTTTTTATTATTGAGAATATATAAGAAACGCTGTTAAACTTCTGTATATTAAGATTTGAGATGTATCAGGTATTGGGTCTTTCATTTTTCGCAAACGTAGTTATGGCCAACAAGGCAAATTAAGTAGTTGGTCTAATTAGCCGTTTATTTCCATTTCTTGATAACAAAATGTTTGTCTAATTGTTTAAATCTCGAGTGAGCCCTCTACTTGAGATTCTCAAGTATTGACAGACAAATGCAACGTTGTCTTGGTGTAGAACCTCTTTACCAGTTCTAAAATATTTTTTACCCATGTCAAGATTGCGTTTTGATGGTATTACCTATGTACTCTAACAGCCTTCTATACTTACGAAATTGCTTTGTTAAGAACCTCATTACCAGTGCAAGCGTACGCCTACTTCTAGCTAAACTGGGACCCATATATATATATATATAAACCATGAACTTCTGGACATCATTGTTGAATATGTAGCCACGGCCATAGTAGACAAAATGACCGATCCTGCTGATGAATTCGTTAAAAACATTGCAAAAACTATGGCATGTGACCAACAATTTATGGACTCAGTTCAACAACAAATATACACGGCCATCAATATGGAAATTGACAATAAAATTAAGCCACTTCATAAAGAAATGGCTAAGCTGAGAGCAGAAAATGTGAATCAGGTAAAGGAAAACGAACGAATGAAATACGAACTTGACCAGCATGAACAGTATAGCAGAAGGAACTGTTTGCTTCTACACGGTGTATTAGAAACCCCAAATGAGAATACAGATAATGTGGTGATAAATGTGATTAATGAGAAACTTGGCATACTAATTGATCCAGCGAACATCTGTCGCAGTCATAGAATCGGGCCAAAATGCATAGGCACACAAGCCACTGCAGATGGTCGCATTAAATCAAGGCCAATCATCTTTCGTCTCGTGGCTTATAACACTAGGCACCATATCTTTAGTAATAAAAGAAAGTTGAAAGGTAGCAACATTGTGTTGACTGAAACTCTGACCAAGAACAGGTTAGATCTCCTGAAGCGAACGCAACAGCATGAAGATGTTAAATCGGCATGGACAATGGATGGCCGAATCCTTTGTCAAACGAAGAATGACAGAAAGATGATAGTTGATGTAGCTGAAGATCTTAATAAGCTGAAATAAGCAAATTAAGGACATTATTACATGACACCTACCAATGAAAAACAATATATGTATTACATCTAATTAAATCTAAGCTAAGCAAGAGACTATAAAACAATGATTACCCCTTTCTGCTTATTTGTGTCAATGTATCTTCTTTCACTTTAACGTTAATGGTCAACATTTTTGCAAGAAAGTTGTTGGAGCTTTATTTAGCAATGTACATCCAGGTAGGGAGAGGACTGTTTCTTGAGGTTTTACCACTGGAGTGACTTATTCGATTACCAATCCAATTACTCCAGTGATAAGTTTTTCAGGAATTGTCTTCTGCTGGCCTGCAAATGAACATCCGTGCAGACTACTGCAGGGCCGGTTTTGACCGGCTTGACTTAAGTTGACAAATGAGGGGGTAACTAGGGAAACCAGTAACTGAAGTGGTCAACTTCATACTAACAAGCTATAATATATCATAATCCTATACATTATACATGTAGATATTCTATATAAATTGCCTACTGTTACTTCTTTCAGATAATAACGTTCGTTACAGAGATGAAGCCCTAACCTGACAGGCCAATTATTGTGGTAAAATTTATAGAAAGTTAACGCATCAATTTAATTATTGCTTCTTTGCATATGCTGTCCTCTGGTTTTTTTCTTTTCTTTTATTTGCTTTTTCTTTTTATTTATTTAAAAATTCTTGTTGCATTGTAATTTATTTTGTGCTCTCTGTCGCCTGTATCATGATTTATTGTTGCTTTGTTCTCTCATCATTTGTTCTAATACTATGCATCAATTGTCAAACTGTTCAGGGCATAATTTATCTAGTATCGCACTCAATTTGCTACATATATTTAGGTATTTGCTATACATTCTGCAACATGCATAGCTATATCTGCCATGTAAAATTTGTACGGAATTGCAATTTATTATTAATTTTCCTAAATTCTATTATTAACCCTTTCAACGACAAATTTCTGAAAAAGTATATTCTTTACTATGTACATGCATAGCATATTCTGTTGAATATTTTGAAGTTGGTATGACTGAAAGTCATTGCTGCCGTAGGTTTCAGTTATAATACTTTCAAAATTAATTTCGAAATATTCAACAGCTTTCATGTTTGTTTGCTCTGAGATTGAGATACAGGGAATTTATTGCTATACATTTTTGCTGACAACTTTACAATTTATAATTTGCGTAGCAATATATGCTATGTAAATATCAAATTCTAAATTATGCCCTGAAACTAAATTTAGTTAACCGTCTTCCTAAATTATGTATCTCACATTGCGAGATGAGTTCAGGAAAATTACATGTCACAAGAATCTAATAATGTGGAAATTACCTGAATGTGCGCTTGGAAATGGTTCGGACGGGAAGTTGCTACATGCTATGTTAGTGATGTTCAGCTTCCCGCCCGACTGAGTATCAAGAAGATCAGCAGCCATCCCAAACTCTGGATATATGAAAACTAAATTGCTTGCCTATTTCTACAAACTTGCCTCGTATTAAATTTTCATTTATGCATGGACTGCTGCTTCAGCCTAGTATTGTCAATATCTGACCTGTCATGTCATACATTTTATTTGCTTTATCCACTGTGTACGTCCAACTATACACCTGTGCAAAAGTTAAGCACCACCCTATTTTTACGCACATGCGAGGGTATATTCATGTGCTATGAAGAGAGCAATAGCATACACATTTATGTACCCATCCATCTTAGTGCAAGAGGTAATAATGCAACTAGAGGAATGCTTATTATGATGGTGGGGAAACACTGTATGTTTTTGTTTGAACTTGAAAAAGAGGCCTGAATATGGTTACGTTGACACAACTGACAACTATTGCCCTACAGTTGACACACGTGGCTAGATTGTCATTAATGGTGTCCGAAAACGAAGTTTAACATCTGTGCACGAGTTTGAGACTGTCATTATTAATACCGGGTATATCCACCTTGTGCCTGGATGACGGCCTGGACACGACGTCTCATGCTGGTCACCAACCGACTGATACGCCATTGTGGTATTCGTTGCCATTCAAGATGGAGTGCGTCTGTTAATTCCTGTAGGTTCTGCACAGGAGGATCCCTCCTTCTCACCATGTTTCCCAGAATGTCCCAGATATGCTCAATAGGGTTCATGTCAGGGCTCCTTGCTGGCCATGGTAGGGTTTCGATGGCATTCTGGCGGAGGTATTCATGCACAGCTCTAGCACGATGTGGTCGGGCGTTGTCATCCATGAATATAGGGTGGGTTCCAGGTGCATGATTTACAAAATGAGGGACCACAACTCTATCCAGTATGGAATCTTGATATCTTTGTCCATTTAGTGTTCCAGGTACAGACAACAGATCCAGCTTACAATCAAATGAGATGCACCCCCATATCATAACGGAACCTCCACCAAATGGAACTTCTTCCCTGATGTTACGTTGGTCGTACGCCGTGCGTCTGGACCTCCATACACGAGTTCGACCATCTGTGGCATGAAGCAGGAACCGACTTTCACCGGACCAGTGTACCCGTCTCCAGGATCTCATGTTCCAGTGTCTTCTTTCGTTGCACCACCTCAGACGCTCCTCTTTGTGGTGTGCAGTGAGGAGAGGACGTCTGACAGGTCTCCTAGCTTTCATGCCACCAGCATACAGTCTCCTTTTGACGGTAGACATTGACACTCTATTGCGCGTTTCCCATTGCTGGCTGAGCACTCTGCTGTTGGTGAATGGAGATCTCCTAACAAGGCATACTAGGGCTCGATCATCACGGGCAGTAGTCTTCTTCGGTCTTCCAGATCTAGGCCTGTCCTTCACCTGGTTAGTTTGCCCATGTTTTGCAATCAAACGACTGATTACAGTATGGTTAATGTTCAGCTGTCTGCCAATCTCTCTGCATGACATACCAGTGGTATGCATGCCTATGATTTGCCATTTCACACGACCACTTAACCTTCGTCTTGCCATAGCGGTTCACAATCAAGAGCTAATTCTCTCTGTACAAATAAACCACGGTCATGAACACAAAATTCCTAATCTTGTCGCCTAAATCTGTATGTAATGTTCTACACCTCAAACTGGACTTTTACATAACTGAACACGTGTGCTGTTTCCCGCCACGCACGGACATCAAGCGGCGTGAAGTCATGCATGCCATGTGCATTTCGTACTTGGAATTATGTCAGCTAACGCGGGGACAAAAAGTATGGCAGCCTAGTTGTACCATCATGTTTCTACGTTCTATTGTTTTTGCTGGTGCTTAACTTTTGCACAGGTGTATAAATATGTCGATATGTATGCCAGTCTTTTCATTTTTGTCTGCCTTCCTTAACAATTTAATGCCTATATTCGGTCAAGAAAAACAGAATATTTGCTTATTAAATGTCCATCTGCAACTTTTATTTTCTAAGTTTACCACTGGAATAACTGGCGCGGTTATGGAGCCAGGCATTTCGGTGGTGAATTTGCAGAAATAGTCCTCTCTTGGCCTGCTAATGGACATTCCTCCAGACCACTACAGTGGCCGGTTTTGGCTGGCTTCGTCATGAAAGGGTTACGCTTGTGCCCGTTCAATTCCATGGGTTTTTTTAAACTAATGTTTCATAATCTTGTTCATTTGCTTTTCATAATGTACTCTATTTAAAAAAACCCTCATTTTGCTTATGCTTATAACGTAAAACTCTTATGAGCTCCAAGCAGGGTAAAAATTAAAAAAGGACTGCTTACCTAAACTATAAATGGCAGCTTCCATCTCATATATTGAAAGATGGATATCATATACCAGTATAAATTTGCTTCAAAGTACCAGATAGCAACAATAATAATGATAAAATGTCATATAATCATATATACATGTTCTTCACGCACTGTTCTTTCTTTAGATAAAAAAGTGTGGCACAGACATGAAGCTCCAACTTTGACAGCTCAAAATTATGGTAAAATTTACAATTTAATTAAACATGCTATAGTTGCGACTCCAATGGGCCTGCCAGAAGTAGACTGACAGACCAACGTGTACTAGATGCGAGTCGCAACTAAAAAGCCCATGCTTCAATTTAACTATCGCCTTTTGTTTGCTTTCCCCTGCATCAGTGATCTACATGACCATTATATCATTAGAGGCACTAAATCTGCTGATTTTTTCTTTTATTTTATCCATTTTCTATTTATTTTCATTTGGTCTGTCAATGCTCTGCTTCAGTCTACTACATATATCATTGTGCTCTGTTTCAGCTTATGATTTTTTGTCAATATCATTTTGCTTTATGCGTTGTATATGTTAAATTATACGTTGTCAATGTCTGTGTCATATTTCTGTTCATTTTGCTTTGCTGCTTTGTATTAAGTTGTCAACTTGACAATTCTATGCTGTTGCTTTATGCTTTGTCTATGTCAAACTATATGTTCTCAATATCTGTCATATTTCTCCCTCATTTTGCTTTTTTCCTAATTTGTCACTATCATTTTGCTTTATGCTTTATATATGTGTCAAACTGCATGCATTCAATATCTACATTCAATTTTTTCTTAAATTCATGTGTCCAATGTCATCTACTTATACATGCAAACTGTGTATTGCTGATAAGTGTGTGCGTGTGCGTGCATATGTACGTGCGTAAGTATGTATGTGCATCTTATTCCTTCTTATCTTGATCCTTAATTCCGCCAACCAATCCAGTCTTATACTAGTCTTCAGAAGTGCCGGCTTACAGACTCTGAGTGGCCTTTCTTGAGGTTCTTACCACTGGAGTGACTGACATACTAATTGATTCAGTCATTCCCGAGAGAGGTCTACACTGGTCATACGAATGTACATATATTTTATTTATCCAACAAGAATTTGAATATTCGTTTTTCGCTACATCAAGGTTTTTTTGGGTTTTTTTGCCACTGATCATAATTATAAGTGCTCATATAGCTATAAGCGACTGCTTTCATTTTCCTTTCAATCAGAGGACCAAACTCTACTATTCATTCCTTATCCTTTAAAAAAAATTTTATCCTCGTTATTTATGCTCTGTCATGCCGGTATAAAAATATTGAACTGCCATCCTGAATAATTAGCCATATATACAGCCAGACCATTACCCATACCAGTATATCTGCTGCTCCGAAGCCACCAGCTAGATATTATGAACAATCTAAATTGCTCCCAGCCATCCTAAACTACACGTTTTCTGCCAAGCTGAGGAAACCTTCCGGTAGCTTTTTTCTCACCTGTCCACTTCCCTAAGATTTCAATAGCGAATCGTATAATAATTATTCTACCCACAATTACACCTATACCTGACTCATCCCTTTCCACCCAATCGTATGGCCATAAATTTCCCTTGTTCTTCCTGTAGAAAACCAGTGAGATGTAACCAATATGCTATACTATGTGATTGCTGTGGTGTCTGGATACACTTATGCTGCTCAAAGCTTACCACTGATGAATATGCAGAACTAGAAAACTCAGTGGTGCCATGGTGGTGCATTAACTGCAATAAAGATTTATTTCCCTATAAATACTATGATGATGATGATACTGATTTCATGTTAGCTATCCTGGACATAAATGAACGATATAACCACATGTATAAATATACCCACCAAGACACACTTTTTAATCCGTTTAAGCTTAACAAATCCTACCAAAATATTATATCTCACGATGATGTTGATAATGAGGAAATAAATATCTAACACCAGAATGTGACTATATTCTTCAAAAGGAATTTAATGATAATTTAATTAAGATTGTAAATGAAACAATCACATTCTCTCAACTTCATATTAATATCAGATCTCTTCTGAAGAATAACGATAAACTAGGCATGTTTCTGGATGCAAGCTCTCATGAATTTGATCTAATTGGTGTTACCGAGACCTGGCTGAGACCAGACTCACCACTAAGCTTAATTGATAGACAGCACTATAACTTCATTGAAAAGCATAGACCAGCAAAACACATAGCCACAAGGGGAGGTGGTGTAGGCATCTATGTAAAGGATACCATTCATTATACTATAAGAGAGGATATGTGTATGATGGAAGCAGATATAGAAGGCCTTTTTATTGAAATACCCAGAAGTAAATCAAAAAGCAAAATTGTTGGTGTTATTTATAGAGCCCCAGGAACGGATAATGATAATTTTATCAAAGCTTTCGATAAC
Organism: Chaetoderma sp. LZ-2023a; assembly: GCA_034401795.1. Classification (NCBI taxonomy): domain Eukaryota; kingdom Metazoa; phylum Mollusca; class Caudofoveata; order Chaetodermatida; family Chaetodermatidae; genus Chaetoderma; species Chaetoderma sp. LZ-2023a. The sequence goes on along the minus strand of CM067360.1, from coordinate 40,652,351 downwards.
ATTTTGCAAACTATCCAAAAGGAAAATAAGATAGGACACATTATGAGAGATTTCAACATTGATCTACTAAAACAAAACTGCTTTTATACACAAAACCTACCAAACTTAATTGGCTCACATGGCTTCTATCCACTCTGACCACTTGCCTATTTACTACCTAAACCCAGAAGTTAAACAAAAATCATTTATAAAAGAAAATCTAATGTGTAGGGACTTTGGAATAGAAAATATTGACAAATTTAAGAACGCTATGTCTGCTATAAACTGGAACTGCATTCTTGATTGTCAGTCATGTGAAGATGCCTACAACAGATTCCATACTGTGTGCACAGATGTATATGATCACACCTTTCCACTAAAACAGCTAAACAATTTAAACGAAACCCGACTAAACCATGGCTAACTAGGGGATTGATAGCTGCTTGTCATAAGAAAAACACACTGTACTTAACATTTATCAAGCAACCTACAAAGTACAATGAATCTCAATATAAAAGATATCGCAACAGACTAAGCCAAGTAATCCGGAGAGCCAAAATCAATCATTACCATAATAAATTCATCAATCAGAAAGACAATATCAAAGAAACGTGGAAGTTAATAAAGTCTCTACTGAATAAACAAAACAAGAAATCAGAGACATCAAGATTCATATATAATGACAAAGTTTTAACCGACAACCAAGATATAGCAAACAAATTTAATGAATATTTTATCAACATTGGACCCAGCCTATCGGAAAAAATTAGGAATACCTCTAATACAAATATATAAGATTATCTGACAGGCAGCTATCAATCCTCAGGTTTTCTAAATCCTACTAACACAGATGAAATCTCAAAAATCTTAATGCAAATCAACCTGAACAAAAGTGCAGGCATTGATAATTTGAAATGGAACATTTTAAAAAACTGTCTCTCACAAATATTAATCCCACTGACCCACATTTGTAATCTTTCCCTGGTGCAGGGTATATTCCCATCTTGACTAAAAGTAGCACGGGTGACACCAATCTATAAAGCCAAGGACTCTTCTGACGTCACTAATTACCGGCCCGTCTCAGTACTTCCACCATTTTCTAAACTTCTAGAAAGACTTTTCTACAATAGACTGATAAACTTCTTAAATAAATATTCTATTCTCTATAAAGCGCAATATGGTTTTAGACAAAACCACTCCACAATGCTGGCTCTGATAGATATGTTGGAAAAAATAACAAATTCTCTAGAAAACAATGAACATATTTCTTGATCTTTCTAAGGCCTTTGACACAATTGATCATAAGATTCTAATAAAAAACTATCTTATTATGGAGTGAGAGGAATTGCCCTAAATTGGATAACAAGTTATGTATCAAACAGCGTACAATACAATGGAGCTTGCTCTAGCAATGAAAACCTAGTCTGTGGTGTCCGGCAGGGATCAATACTTGGACCTCTCCTGTTTTTAATATATATGAATGATTTACCCAATATTTCTCAGCACCTTTCATTAATACTGTTTGCAGATGACACCAATGCTTTTTGCCACAACAAGAATATAGAAACACTATATAAAAATGTAAATGAAGAAATGGAAAAAGTAATAAGTTGGTTTAAAGTAAATAAATTATCACTGAATGTCGGGAAAACTAATTACATGCTCTTTACAAAATCTAGAAAACTAAAGAAAAATGACTTGCCAAAATTGTACATTGATAATCAGGAAATACAGGAGGCTGAGTTTGCTAAATTCTTAGGTGTCTACCTGGATAAAGATCTCGCCTGGGAGAAACATAGAGATTGTAACATCTAGTGGCAAGACACATTGGGATCATGCGACGACTTAAATCATACTTACCACCTAACATACTAAAAACACTATATTGCACGTTAATACTCCCACAAATTACTTATTGCAACACTATTAGGACTAATAAATATAAAATCAGACTGGCAAGACTAAGCTCACTTCAAAAGCAAGCCATTAAACTTTTTGCACACACAGGAGAGGCCCAAAATGTTTATAAGACAGAACATTTATTAAAACTAGAAGATATTGGTAAACTCCAATTATATACAATAATAAGATTTTTTCAAAGGTAATCTACCAAATTCACTGTCTTCTCTCTTTAACCTAAACACTGAAATACAATCATACAACACCAGATCTAGACACAACTTTCACACAGAATACAATAGAATGGAAATCTCAAAACAAAAACCATCCTTTCAAGCAACAAAACTCTGGAATAACACAGACACGAACATACGTACACAGATTATTAGTCAAAATTCCTACAAACATATTATTAAACAAATGTTCATTAATAAGTACTAAATCGAGTAATTGGACCTCACTCATATATTAGTTACTGCACCTGGATGCGCCCGGACACCACAGCAATTACCAGAAATTCATCATGAAGAACCACCTGTTAACAAAATTGATATTACTGCTCTTGCCTTGCCTCTACACTCCGGTTTGACATATTGTCTACATAAAATAAAAGGTACTGCTGAATATTCTGGACCTAGTGGAATTTGTGGGAGAATTTTCTGCATAAGGCAGCAATGTCTTCTATTCCAAATGTGTACAGAAGATTACTTACGTCATAACCAAATCAGTTTGTTGCTAGAATCATGTTGGCCATTGTTATCTTTACTGTATCATTAACCATAATCATATTTAATTTAATTTATTTTATTATATTATATTTTATGTGAATGTCTGGCTCCTGGGTCTTACAGACAACACATTCCAAGGGTCATAGCTCCTCTTGCTGGGTGTTTTGAAGAGAACTTGACCGGGGGCTGTGGGTGGCTAAGCCAACAACTCTCGGTCGGGTGGCTTTTCTAAATATTCAGCGAGTGTGCAGCTTGTGTTAAAATCTGAGTCAAATTGGACCAGCACTCCTCAATATATACACAGATCCAGAACTTGACATTATCTAAGAGCTCTAAAAAATCCAGCCATGACAAACACACTAAGAACTAGATTCGAACACAGATTCACATGGTCACATTTATTCTCTTTCCTCTAGAGAAAGAAGGTGATAGACAATAATAATAATAATAATAATAATAATAATAATAATAATAATAATAATAATAATAATAATAATAGTAGTAGTCGTAGAAATAGGATGAACTCCAGCCCCACCCACCCCCTTCATCCCCTAGCCCATGCCAATGAGTGAAATATGTTACCCACAGTATGAAAAACAATAAAAAACAAGTGAACCATGTTTTTCAAATGTCTTGTTTTTTGGTTTTTTTCTCTTCTTTTTTTATGCCAAATCCTATATTATTTGTCTGTAGTTATGTATAATATATTGTCATAATGCCTTATGTCTACTTATGTCAAATCATGTGTAATTTGTATGTTATTCTATGTCAGGGGTCCACAAGCTAATAGGCACAGCCTCCAGTGGACTCCCTGTTATCATATTGTAGTTTGTAATATTTACCAAGAGAATCAAATCAAATCAAAGTAAATCAAATCAAATCTATATATATATATATATATATATATATATATATATATATATATATATATATATATATATATATATATATATATATATATACAAGTTTGCTTGCTGCGTGTGTGTGTGTGTGTGTGCGCGCGCGAGCGTGCGCGCGTGGTTTGCGCGTGCACGTGTGTTTGCGCGTGTGCGTGTGTGCACGCGAGTGTGTTTATGTGCAGATGTGAGTGTGCACGTAGGTGGACATGTAGGTGTGTGTATGGTAATGAACATACTTATCAGTACAAACATGCCAAATTTGAAACCGCTCGCCTCCAATCAGATAATCCAGCTAAGCCCATCATTAAATAATGTTTTGTATTAATGAAGCATTGCACAATGGACTTGGTGAAGAACCTCATTACCAGTCCAAAACAAATACTTCTGCTTTATCATGGGACTGTGTGGGGAACCTCTCTACCCTTCTCACAAACTGTAAATCATCATTGACTTTATATGAGGTCATGCTGGATCCATGGCGGCCACACCGTACACTGGCAAAGTGGGGCCAGCATCGATATCCATCCCCTGGGGCTGCTTTCATTACAAGATTGCCAAGAACTGGTACCTCCCTTCTACGCCCGTCATGTGGTATGCACCGGCTGGGCAGAACTACTATGACATTGAGGACTGCCAGATGAGTACATGCGGCCCCATTCTCTCCCTCCAGGAACCAGACCATGAAGTGCGCTCATGAACGCACACATGCATGGGCCCGGCCCATCGCTGAGCCAGACCATGAAGAGCATGCTCTCATGCATAGCACATTGGTCCGGCCCATCCAGCCTGAGTCAGACCATGAAGAGTATGCACTCATGCACAGCATGTGGGCCCGGTCCTTCCCTGAGCCAGACCACGAAATGCACACACCATGAAGTGTGCCGTACACACTCATGAGCAGCGTGCATGCCTGGCCCATCCATCAACTGAGCCAGACCATGAATGTGCAGCACGCAGGGCACAGCCCCTTCCTTCAGAGCCAGAGCATGGTGTGCTCTCGCATGCCATGCTTTTGAAGAGCATTAGTTTCTCTACACCAAGACCGTGAGAACCGCAAAGACCATTTTATCACACAAGAGCCTATGGATGGCCGGATACCAGATCTTCATCATGGCAGAGAGTGCGCACATTAAAGGGATGTGGACTGGCAACTGGGTAAGATAATCCCTGGGCTTTTTGGCATGCAGTTTTGACCAGGCAGGACCCCTATGGAGGGCTGGGTGGAGCTACCACAGAGGATGGGGTTCTCACAGAGGGACCAGGCTACACAGTCTGCAAGCTCCGATGGAACACACACCCGCACCTCTTAAGATCATCACTGCAGGCCTCTGACCACCAGAAGGAGCACACATAGGCACCCATGGGCGAGCACATCTGGCTCAATTTCAACCCTTCCATAGGGGTCTGCCTCATCGAGACTGACAGGCCAAGGACCCCATTGTCCTCAAGGAGGAGGCTTTGGTGTCGTCCCATCTACGTCCCAGAGGGTGCCTTCATGATGTTTCTTACGGGATGGAACATGGAGAAGTCCCCCGCCTGCGTTAAATGGGGCCTCAACGGAATCGTGGGAAGCTCATCAATGTCAACTCATCTTTCTTCATGGTCGAGACCTGAACCGTTACCTCCAGATCTTCAGGGAACGCATGCGTGTCCAGGAGGAGGGGGTGAGGTGCTAGCTCCCCAAAACCAGCCTCTCCTTCATTCCAGCCTATACCCAGCTGGACTAATAGCTGAGCTGCGGCAGGAGGCTGCAGGCAGAGAACACCACAGACCTTGAGGCTTGGTTCCGCTGCCAGATGTTTCTCCTCGCATTCTATGCAGGCTTGGGGACCACGGTCGTCTTCAACGGCGAGCACTGCCCGATGACCTCAGTGATGGCCTTTGCAACCCTCGTGACTGCCCATGACCCAGAGGCCAGCATCATGGGGTGCACAGCCCCGGCGACTGAGCCGCACTACACGGGGGAAGGATGATGCGAAACTCTGCCCTTGCATAATCCTTGCAGTGGATACATGAGGTGGCCCTCAAAATAGAGGTCCACACCCAGAAGTGGCGAGATGAGGTCGATACATACATTCAGGACCAGTGGGCCAGATGAACGAATCGGCCGTGCTCCCTGAGCCTCAGGTAGAAGGTCACTGAGGACGCGATGGTGGGGAAGGGGGTCCTCGTCAGCTCGGACAAGTTGTAGAACAACAAGGTCCTGAAGGCCCATGTCGATTTCACCTGCTACTACCACTTGCTCTCAGCTATCATCTGCACTGACCATGATTCATGACGCACTTCATGATACCCATCATCCATGCCCACCCGAAGTGTGTGGGACTGGGCGGCGGGGATGTTGAGGAGTTCTTCTATGAGCAGGGGTTCTGGTGCTAGGCAGCCAGGCTGGGTGGCAGATCGGCTGTCGCATTAGCCTATGATGTCAAATACTAAAAGCGGTTCGTTGCCTATGGGGATGCTGAGATGTTCCGGGCCTTCACCGGCTCGGTCTACACTTTCACTCTCAACGACGACGAGGCCTGACTCTTCAAGACTTAATTCAGTCTCTCTCTCTCTCTCTCTTTGGAAGGCTGCCCTCTCGATGCCTGTGGCCTACCTCTCTGCCGCCGAGGCCAAGGAGATTCACAAATCTCACAGTATCACCTGCAGCACCCATGTGTACCGCTGCAAGGTCCTCGTCACCAACAACCGCAAGGTAAAGGTCTTCCAGCTGTGTGGCTACAATGCTGAGCATATGGTCTACCACCACAGCGATGCATCCCTGAAGAGAACCATCATCGAGATGGTCCCCGCTCTTCCTCAGCGCACTTCACATCCCATACCTCATGAGCATTGGCCAGGACAGCTTCCGCCACTTCAGCGGCAGTGACACGGACTTCCCCACCACATCAGCGGGAAGCCTGGGATGACTGTCCTCCTCATCACTGAGCTCCCCCTCCGGAAGGCGACCTAGAGATTCCTGAAGGGCCTCGAGAGGCCTCCCATGTGAAGTTCATCGAAAAGGTTGATGACTACAGCAGCAATACCGATGTCGATGTGCACAGCTCCTGGGAGGAGATCTGTATGACCTTCGGAGTGGAGGGGGCGATGCCAGCCACATCAAGGATTTCTCCATGCCTCCCTGAAGCCTTCCTCAACTACTATGGGGAGAGCGGGGGGAGTAATGGAGTGTGGTAAGGCCTATCACCCAGGCAGTGTCCTTTCACAGGGCGCCTATCCACCAGGGCCTCTACTGCCAGTACCGAGATTGTACGGCCATCCTTCTCAAGCTTAAGATCCACCTTGAGTGGGAGATAGTTCACTTCATTGACGAGGAGGAGCTGCACTTCAATGAGGCAGCGGCCTCGACATTGAGGGCTTCCTCTGGTTCGATGCTCGGCTCTCTGCCACGCACTACGTGCCGTTGGCCCAAATCGAACACATGGTCACCTGCGTGGCCCATGGCAGCTACAACTACATCCTTCGCTGCACAGGCGTGACCATCTCATATGGTGAAAGTGAAGCATGAGAGTATCTGCAGGATGGAGGCCAACCGTACCGACGTTGGGTGCCTCCTTTCAGAACACCTCCGAGATCGACACACTTTCCCACGCCATCGCCTGCAGTGAAACGATGCGCTGCCATTTCTAGCAGCTGCCGCGGTGATCAGATCACTTTGGTTAGCTGGCGGTAGTGGACACGGTTCACACCTTTTGTCTGGGTCACATAGGACGGGCAGGCTAGACGGTGGTGGCGGATGCAGGTTGACCTTTTGTCTAGCTCACGCATGCACACTGGTCCAGGCCTTTTATCTGGGTCACATGTGGATGCAAGTCCACCCATTTTGTGTGGGTTGCATGCAGAGGCGGGTCCATGCCTGCCTTTTGTCTGGGTCATGCGGGACAGGCTGGTTAGCTGGCCATAGCAGACACAGGTCCACACCCTTTGTTTGGGTTGTATGCGGACACGTTTCCACACCTGTCTGGGGTGCACACAGATTCAGGTCCATGCCTGCCTTTGTCTGGGTCTTGCGGAACAGACTGGCTGGTAGAAGATGTGGGTTGCCTACCTTATCTGGCTCTGGTTGGGTATGCCAGCCTCTTGTAGGACGGCCCGGATCGGCGACACCGAGCGTTGTGGGGCTGACTTTTCACTGATTATTCTTCGCTCTCATGATGGCCTGAGCCTAGCCTCTTCTGCCTGGTCTGGTCATAGTCCATGGTGGAAGGCATTCAAGATGGTACATTATCGGGCCTACCTGGGGCGCTCACTTTGATCACAAGCGGTTCCAGCTCCGACTTGTGTGAGAATGCTGAAGGGCTAAGTCACTGTGGCCCATATAGAAAGAATGAGGTCGGCTCATTCTGGCCAGGTGAAATAAAAATTATATTTAGATACAGGGCCATTTTATTTGTGGTGGCACTGACAGCCATTTTAAACCAGAAATGTGATTGCAGTGCAACCATGTAGCTCACCTGATTAAAATCTTTGTACAGCTTTGAAGTTTTTGATAGAAAACTAACTAAAGTGTTAACTTTTTTTCTACAAAATAATATAAAAGAAATTGCTCTTACGGAGATAGAACCCTTGAGTACACATCCCAAATTCATTACTTGGTGAATGCATTGTTTTATGTACTTATAAAAACATACCAAAAGTGATAAGAATTATAAACAAATGCTCTTTCATGTAAGTCATCTATGTACTAAAATGCAACCATGCGTATGTACATGGTGAGAGATTTGCAGCATATGTCACATACATTCACTCAACGGACAAGACATCAGTGTTATGCTGACAGGATATTGGCAAAAATCCTGGCATTTTGCATTTCCTAACTGTCTAACTTGATCACAATGACCTTGACCTCAAAAGTATGAATGTCTGTGCTGTTCCTCATGGTCGAGGTAACTATATGACGATGCTTAGATCCAAGAATTTGGCCAATTCTGAAATAAAGGCCAGACAAGCTAAGCAGAACCAAACTGTTAAAGTCTGCATTTTAAACAAATGTTTACAGTACCTTGACCTCAATATCATTGTACTTCATATAGGTAAACATGTGGTCAAGTTAAATTCAAGTAGGGTGAACCAATCCCGAGATATAAGACAATATGTTGAGCTAAACCAAAAATTTGACTGAAAAGAATATGGTTTTATATAAAGACCACAGCTAACTTGATCTTTGACAGCAACACGATTGTGCTGCATTTTGATGACATATGTATCCGTGTGTCCACCTTTAGTCACGAGAGGCTGAACCAATCCTTAGATATACAACAATATGTTTAATAAAACTAAAAACTTAAATGGAAACAATATAGTGTTATACCAAGGCCCTGTTCGCCTTGACCTTTGACCTCAATATCATTGTGCCCCATCTGGTTAATATATGTAATCATGTGTCCAAGTGTCGTCCCAATAGGCTATAAGAGATTGCCTCTTATAGTCTATTGGGACGACACTTGGACACATGATTACATATATGAGCAATGTTGAGCTAAATACAAAAACGTAGTTTTATACCAAGTTTACAGTGACCTTGAACTTTACCCTCATGACCTCAAAATCATTGTGCTCCACCACCTCTATATAAGAAAGCAGGTGTCCAAGTTTAGTCCCAATAGGGTGAAACCCAAACGAGATATAAGAGGATATGTTAAACTAAATGCAAAACCTAACCGTAAAAAGTAGTTTTATACCAAGCTCACAGTGGCATTGAACTTTGGCCTCGATATCATTGTGCTCCATGTCCTTGATATAAGGAAGCATGTTTCCAAGTTTAGTCCCAATACGCAAAATCTTGCCAAGATATAAGAGGATATGTTGAGCTAAACACAAAACTTAACTGTAACAAGTAGAGTTTTATACTAAGATCACAGTGACCTTGAACTTTGACCACATGACGTCAATATCATTGGGCCCTAATCCACTTAATATAAGGAAGCACGTGTCCAAGTTTAGTCCCTATATGGTGAAAACCTGCCGAGATATTAGCGGATATGCTGAGCTAACCGCAAAGTTTAACCGGAAAAAGTAGGAGTTTTATACCAAGATCAGTGACCTGGAACTTTGACCGAAATATTAGTTTCCTCCATCCTCTTGATATAAGGAGGCATGTGTTCAAGTTCAGTACCAATAGGGTGAAACCCTGCCAAGATATAAAGGTAACTGTGATTGGACGTTGACAAACAGACAGACAGACGGACAAACGAACCCATCGATACTATTGGTGAAAATTCCAATTTTTGCCAATAATAATTGATTTCCAGCCTATTCAGCTGTCAACATTTTTTATTTCAGTTTCAACTGATTTGCTGAGGTGAATAGCTTTTTTTGCCTTCAAGTGGGTAGTGGGTCAACTGTCTGTCTTAACCCTGTAATTGTCAAAAACGCTCAAGAAATAGAGGTCTTTTCAGGGACAATGTCCATTTTCTCACAGAGAATAATATTTTAGAAGGAGTAATGCTGGACCGACTGGCTTGGTTACATTGCAGTATTGACATAAATGCAGTAATAACTCTATATTACTTTATCTCGTTCCTCCCTATGTTTTCTGCTCGAACACTGCTTTTTCAGGTTAAGTTTTGTGTTAGTTTGACTTACTTCACACTGGATAACTTTTCTGTTTAGCTCTGCTACAGCTAAACTATCAAGTCTATATATAAACGAGATAAATGCATTGCAGTATTGATACGAATGCAGTAATAAAGCTAGATATGAAATCTTGTTATCATAAGCCTGACAGTCTTAACTGTAACAGAGTCAAGGTAACACAAAAATTAACCAGAAATAACGAAGTCCCTGAGCTGAAAATGTAGGGAAGAATGTGATATATGTATTGTACTAATAATATAAATGCAGTAATAAAGCTATAGATGAAGTTTGATTACTATAACCCTGATCGTTTAGCTGTAGCTGAGCTAAACAGAAACGTTAACCTATATGGACCAACTCAAGTTAAACACAAAACGTAACCTGGAATAACATGGTGCCCGAGCTGAAAATATAGGGAGGAACAGGATAAATCAATGGTGTTATTGATATGAATCCAGTAATAAAGCTACACATGAAGTCTAGTTACCATAAACCTGATAGTTTATCTGTATCAGAAATAAATAGAAAAGCCAATGACCTGGACGACACCGCAATGATGATGACATAAGCTCTTCTGTTCTTCGAATATGTGAGCTAAAAAGGTCGACATTCATTCGCATCTAGCCCATAATCTGGTAGACTGAAACCGCTTATAGGATTGCAAACCTGGTTAGTTTATATCATTTCTTACTTAAATTACATTAATTTTATACAGCTTAACAAGAAGACTGCAAGAAATACAAATGATTTATTTGGTTATATTCGGTGTCAGCGACATCATTTTCCATCACAAATGAGTTCCGTAGACAAGGCAGTCATAATTGTCTATGTCATTTGAAGGTAGTGGAGTCCATAATATGTATTATTACATTACCTCCACATGACATGCACAATGCTGACTGCCTTGACTACGGAACTCATTTTTATATGATGGAAAATGATATCCACGACACCAATTATAACGAAATAAAGCACTTGCTCTTCTTACACGTATTATCGATTTCTGACAACATTAATGCCATATAATCGTTGTCAAGCGTGATCAGGCCCAAGTGATCTGGCCATTTCATGATTTGCTAAGAACTGAAATTTTAGATGTGGAAGATACTGGATAACAACGGCATACCAAGGTGACAATATGCACACATGATATAGTTGGGCTGTTGCCAGGGCCAGAATAACGAAATCTATTTCAAATGTGCATATTATCACAGTATGCCATTGTTTTTCAGTATCTTCTACATGGTGGTGTCTATTAGTCTCCTCAGGATTACACAAAATAAGAGATGGTGCATCTCGTAGCTAGACATAAGCACTCCAGAGTGAGGTGTTAATTACCTGCTTGCATGTATCCAGTTGTGGCACATGTTGCTAGGAAGGCAACCAGCTCTGTTGTTTTGTCATCAACTTGAAGAAACTAAAACAAATTTCTTGAAATTTCACTGGTTAGTTATACGACTCTCAAAGCTCTTGTTCCTCTCCTGCCCATGCTAACTGCTTTAAGGTTATCTGGAAGATACTCAGCCATCTCTGGACAATATACCACTCGGATACCTGGCCATCTCATGACCAGACACCATGCAAATATCTGTGTTGCATAATTATTTAATGTTTTGGCAGTGCCTAGCCAGAGGTTGTTAGCGATAGCAGCCCCGTCAAAGATAATAACTTTGGCAGTCATTTAACATGGGCAGCCCCAATATAAATATTGCCTACTTATACTTGTGAGGCTTTAAGTGGATCATTACACTTAAATACACAGCCAATTGTATTTCTCATTGATGGGCCAGTGAATCCTATTTTCATTTTGAACATTTCTCTGTGGGCTATGTTTGCTGACATGGTACAGTAACCAGCACATGCTTTTGCTAGAACAGATTTAATGTCCTGTTCGCCAACAAGTGTGACCTCGCGACCTTGAGTGTGTTTCCATTTCTAAAAAGTAAATCTGGAATCGACTCTTCAGGTGGTTTGAGTGAACGCCCCAAATCACATCAGTCCAAAAATGTTTCAATCAGGCTGTATAGATTTAGCATCCCTTTCATTTTAATCCATTCAACTACAGTGCTGCCCATACATGTTACTTCTGTGTAGGATAATAGGTGGCCAAATGCAATACTGTGTTTAATAGCATTGAACTCTCATTGTTCAGGATAGCTTATCTCCCATGCTTTATTGTATAAAGAGTTCAAGTACTTGTCATGATACTTTGCCTCCTCAGCAATCAAGTCACTTGCATTGAGATTGTCAAGCAGGTGTTTGTCCGGCAATTTGACTGCACACAACCTAACATGGATATTGAGCTTAACATGCCTCGTGAAATGGCTTTCGAAATGCAGGTTCACCACAAAAGAAACGCATTGTTGTATATGGGTTTGCTTCTCCCATGTTTTGCACACACACATTATCCTCACCAGGTGATTTCCGCTGTCTGCCCATTGAACTTTGTTTTTATTAAAACGCAGTTTGCAGTGAGCTGGACAGTGTAGTGTCTCATTTACGTTCCCAATAGCAACAGCACATCAGGTACTTGGCTTTTTAACTAGTAACCTAAAATTGTGCCCAACATCTGTCAATGACTGTGCCTACCAATTGCTTCCAGTCTGGGGTTCAATGACATGTGACCTGAAAAACCAACTGACTTGAAGCAGTACAATGGAAGGCAGGAAGGATCGTACTAGGTCTCCCAGTGTATCTCTACCCAAAAGAGAGCATCTTAACAATGATAAATCGGTTATGATGGGAAAGCCTTGCACAATGGCGACTGAACCCCATTGTAATATTAATGTACAAGATCCTGCACCTGTAAGTAGCTATACCAACAGAATACCATCCTAAGAGGGCCAACTTAAACACCATCAGATGCAGCCACCTACTGAAACCACAAAAATATCAAGCAACAGTTAGCCAGTGTCACAGCTTCTTCCTACCTAGAAGGGTACCAGTATGGAACAACCTGGTTGAAGAAACAATCCCTACCACGCATATCAAGCCATTCAATCCCGACATCTATGAGACAACATTCTAAAACCGAATGAGATGACGTAGATAGTGTACATAGATAGTGTACATAGAGCTTTTAAATGGATCAATGGACAATTTTAATCTTGTGGACTGTGAAACCTAGCCATGTTTACTAAGGTCCGCACCTAGGCATGGTGTCCTTTAGGATTTTGCCAAGTATTAGTACATTACAGATCGTGACAAGGTACACATTTGTCCAAGTCCGAGAGGCACTGCACGTATGATATCCTGGGATGCTGATGATCTGCGACCACGTATACATTGGACATTATTACTGAAGTCGATATAGGGATATCACCTCAAATGAGAATATAGAGAATAAGATCTATTATATGCAGACAAGAGAATGTGTATGACACAATACAGATAATTAATTTTGTTCTATTCCTCGAGCGTGCCATTATATACACCTGTGCAAAAGTTAAGCACCACCCTATTTTTACGCACATGCGAGGGTATATTCATGTGCTATGAAGAAAGCAATAGCATAAACATTTATGTACCCATCCATCTTAGTGCAAGAGGTAATAATGCAACTAGAGGAATGCTGATTATGATGGTGGGGAAACACTGTATGTTTTTGTTTGAACTTGAAAACGAGGCCTGAATATGGTTACGTTGACACAACTGACAACTATTGCCCTACAGTTGACACACGTGACTAGATTGTCATTAATGGTGTCTGAAAACGAAGTTTAACATCTGTGCACGAGTTTGAGACTGTCATTATTAATACCGGGTATATCCACCTTGTGCCTGGATGACGGCCTGGACACGACGTCTCATGCTGGTCACCAACCGACTGATACGCCATTGTGGTATTCGTTGCCATTCAAGATGGAGTGCGTCTGTTAATTCCTGTAGGTTCTGCACAGGAGGATCCCTCCTTCTTACCATGTTTCCCAGAAATGCTCAATAGGGTTCATGTCAGGGCTCCTTGCTGGCCATGGTAGGGTTTCGATGGCATTCTGGCGGAGGTATTCATGCACAGCTCTAGCACGATGTGGTCGGGCATTGTCATCCATGAATATAGGGTGGGTTCCAGGTGCATGATTTACAAAATGAGGGACCACAACTCTATCCAGTATGGAATCTTGATATCTTTGTCCATTTAGTGTTCCAGGTACAGTCAACAGATCCAGCTTACAATCAAATGAGATGCACCCCCATATCATAACGGAACCTCCACCAAATGGAACTTCTTCCATGATGTTACGTTGGTCGTACGCCGTGCGTCTGGACCTCCATACACGAGTTCGACCATCTGTGGCATGAAGCAGGAACCGACTTTCATTGGACCAGTGTACCCGTCTCCAGGATCTCATGTTCCAGTGTCTTCTTTCGTTGCACCACCTCAGACGCTCCTCTTTGTGGTGTGCAGTGAGGAGAGGACGTCTGACAGGTCTCCTAGCTTTCATGCCAGCAGCATACAGTCTCCTTTTGACGGTAGACATTGACACTCTATTGCGCGTTTCCCATTGCTGGCTGAGCACTCTGCTGTTGGTGAATGGAGATCTCCTAACAAGGCGTACTAGGGCTCGATCATCACGGGCAGTAGTCTTCTTCGGTCTTCCAGATCTAGGCCTGTCCTTCACCTCGTTAGTTTGCCCATGTTTTGCAATCAAACGACTGATTACAGTATGGTTAATGTTCAGCTGTCTGCCAATCTCTCTGCATGACATACCAGTGGTATGCATGCCTATGATTTGCCATTTCACACGATCACTTAACCTTCGTCTTGCCATAGCGGTTCACAATCAAGAGCTAATTCTCTCTGTACAAATAAACCACGGTCATGAACACAAAATTCCTAATCTTGTCGCCTAAATCTGTATGTAATGTTCTACACCTCAAACTGGACTTTTACATAACTGAACACGTGTGCTGTTTCCCGCCACGCACGGACATCAAGCGGCGTGAAGTCATGCATGCATGTGCATTTCGTACTTGGAATTATGTCAGCTAACGCGGGGACAAAAAGTATGGCAGCCTAGTTGTACCATCATGTTTCTACGTTCTATTGTTTTTGCTGGTGCTTAACTTTTGCACAGGTGTATACGTTAAGTATGAAAACTCAAATAACCATTTATGTGTAGATGTGACATCAAACATTATGATTGATAACCCTGGAACGGGTATATGGAGAGAGAATCAATAATAGTTACTCTAGCACAAAATTATACCATGTAATGAACATCCACAGAATGCAATGGCGGACATCTTGGAAATGTGTGGCCATTGATTTGACAATTAAAATATTTCCTTATTGTATGTCCTACCAGCTCAGCAAATTTATACTTATGCTTTTATCATAAAATGCACAACTCATTTAAAACTCTACATATTTCATAGATCCGAGGCAATATTTACCAGACATTCAGTTGCGAGCTTACCTTCAGGGGACACCACCATACACCCACTGAAGGTTGTGCCGAAATTCTGCCGTTACGAAAAGGATATGAGCCGAGTAGGAGTTTCATAATAATAAAATACAATTCGTTGTCCTGTAATTAGCCATATTGGAAGCCGGTAAATATAAAGCAAGGAGAGGATGTCATTGCATAAATCTGTTAAGCGTGCTGCGAGGTAACCTCAAGAAAACAGGACTCCGATAAAGAATGGACATGAGGACAATGACTGATTGCAGCTCTAGGATGTTTCTACTACTACAGCTGCAGAAGAGGCCCAAGGGGCCTGTGTCACTCACCTGGAGCACTACAAAGTTTTATTAAAATGGTTGGTGGGCGGTATAGTAGTCTTTTAAATGAGTTTGTGGACATTTTTGCAAGTCCAATATGGCTGCTCAACACGTTACTTTTTGATTGGTCCACTGCGGCCATGTTTTTGACGTAGCTCCTTCCCTTGAACAAACTTTAATGCCACTCAGTGCCTAATCATATCTCCCAAATTTCGGCCCACTCCGTTGTTGTTCTGGAAAAAAATAGATTATCCACGATGGCCGCCAAACCATTTGGCCAATCACGTTCCCTTGAACAAACTTGGTGCAGCTCTTGCCCTAGATGATATTTATTGCGTTTTGAATTGATTTCCTAAGCGGTCTCAGAGAAGATTTTTAGTCATTTCTAAAAATTGGCCAAAATCCAAGATGACCACCAGCAAAATTGACTGATCAGCTTTGTTTGAACAAAAATGGACCTCTATGCCCTAAGAATGCTTCCTGCCAAATATACTTTAAATCGGTCCAGTGGTTCTCGAGATATTTCCTATTGCTTTAGTATGGGTGTTTTTGGCAGGAAAAACATTCATTATGGCCGCCAAACCATTTATCCGACAGTTTCGAAAATGACAAATATGAAATCAGAATACCCACAAACATATATAAAACCAATTTCGGCCTCAAAATCCATCAAATAAAAAATTCAATATAGGCGCCCAACATGCTACATTTTGATTGGTCCACTGCGGCCATGTTTTTGACGTAGATCCTTCCCTTGAAAACTTTAATGGCCCTTTGTCTCTAATCATATCTCACCAATTTCAGCCTGATCATTTCAGTGCTTCTAGAGAAGTTGTTTTCGGGAAAACTAGGTCATTCAGGATGGCCACTGAACCATTTGGTCAATCAAGTGCCGAACAAATCTGGCTTACCTCTTGCCCTAAATAATGTTTCATGAGTTTTGAATCGATTCCCCCAGCGGTTTCAGAGAAAATCTTTAAAGACGTTTCTTAAAATCGGCCCAAATCCAAGATGGCTGCCGGCCAAATTGGCCGATCGGGATCATTTGAACAAACTTGGATCCCTATGCCCTAAGGAGGGTTCCTGCCAAATATAAATGAAATTGGCCTAGTAGTTCTCGAGAGCCTTTGGTGGGAAAATAATCCAAAATGGCCACCAAACCATTTATCCCAATCTAAACATAGAGCCATAGCTTCATGCTCTGCCAAGAATACCTCGCTCCAGTTTAGCGTAGATCTCGTGAGAACATGAATGCATTTATCCAACAGTTTTGAAAATGGCAAATTTGAGCTCTGAATACCCAAAAACATACATAAAACCAATTTCGGCCTCAAAATCCATCAAATAAAAAAATCCAATATGGCCACCAAACACACTCCATTTCCGGATCAACTTCCCTTGAACAAACCTTAATGGCCCTTAGTCCCTAATCATGTCTCACAAACTTTGGCCTGATACCTTCATCTGTTCTGGAGAAGTGGTTTTTGTCAATCACGTCCTCTTGAACAAACTTACCTTACTTCTTGTGCTGGATGATGTTTCATGTGTTTGGAATTGATTGCCCAAGCGGTTTCGGAGATTTTTAAAAACGTTTCCTAAAATCGGCCAAAATCCAAGATGGTCACCAGCCATATTGGCTAATCAGCTTCATTTGAACAAACTTGGATCCCTATGACGTAAGGATGCTTCCTGCCAAATGTAATTGAAATCGGCCCAGTGGGTCCTGAGAAGTCATTTAAAGGAAAAGTTGACAGACGGATGCACTGGCAAGGTGAGCTAACAATACATACATAATTCGTTGCAACCTTCTGTGGAAGCTGGCTATGAGTCTTCATACTTGTCTACCAGTAGAATGAGTACACATGAAGTGGACCCAGCTCACATTGCATTAATAATTTGGACATGGACATGCACATGGCTGTTGAGACCAACACTCCTACCCAGGAACAAGTATGCATATATAATAATATCAACCCAGGCGGCCGCCTACTCCCTCTCATAAGTCAAAGCGGCAAACTAAACATGAGCAACTAGTATCCAAGAACAATGTTGGTGCGCCATAATCAAGCACTCAATGCCAGAGGGTAGAACTGAATAAACAGAATGATGAGATTCTACGCCTGGAAAAACAAACCCATCTAGTCTGCCAGCAGAATACACCATGGCATATAAATCAGTGCGTAAAGAACAGGAGAGAAGGGATGCTGAGCAAACAGCTCAATATATGCGCTCTGGCGCATGATCAGGCAGATAACCACCTCCAATATTACACCTAGTGACTATTGGGTTACATTACACACCATGTGACTTGATTCACAATTTTAGAGTTGGATGTATAATCTAAGAAGGTGATGATAACGATGATGTAAGCTCTGGCGCAATAGATGGTAATGATACATTTGAGGATACTGATACAGAGCAGGCAGATGTTAAAATCCAACATAGCATCTCTATGACATTAGTTCTTACAACAGATGTACAAGAACTCATCGAGGCGAAATCATTTTTCCAAACCAAGGAACTGGCCTGACCTAACAAGATACTTGCGGTGCTGTTGACAAAAGTAAATCATTGCCTATTTATCAAAATTGCACCAATATCCTTGATATTCCTCAGATTATTAGCTAAAGGCGTCCTCTATCAATGGCAAGTTAGACCGATGTTTCTAACACAGGTAATCCCAATGTGAACAGGATTAAATTCTTATCTTGCTGAACAAAAAATCACATTTATAGTTACATAATTGCTGCCAAACTAACAGATCTCTCAACTGTTTATGTGGCAATGTCAATATGTTTTTGAATTTGCAAATAACCTGTATAGCTGATTTCCATTCCGATTAAGAACTGTATGTTTTGGCAAGGCAGGTAAAATTATTCTGTGGATGAATACACAGATGAGATCTCATATACTTATGCGATTATTCCTTTAAGTAATCATGGTTACAAATTATACGGACATAACAACAAAGGCATATCAATGATGAAAGCTGTAATGGTGTTTATAAATTCACATTTGCAGGTCATGAGAAGACCATTTTTGAAAATGTATCAATGGAATGCCTGGCCAGTGACTCCAGTAGTACTTTTTCAAAAATAATCTTCCTTTGGCCTGGAAATGAGCATAAAAATGACAATTTTTGTGACTGATCACATTAAAAAGTAATTAACGGTAAAAGGTTAATTTTTCATATGTATTTTAGGCAGTAGATATTATTCACGATTATTCAATAATTTAATTTTTAATCATAAAAATCCATGATATAAAAAATAATCCCAATTTTTTATTTAATCACGTAATCGCACAAGCCAACATACATGCACTTCTCACGAGAGGCTGTCACACAGTTTTGTGTTTCATAGCTAGCAGCATTTAGAAAGAGATGTGGGAATGGCAGCCCTAAAGATTTGCTGGTTGATTCAGGTGTTTAACTCTGCAACAAGCATATCCTAAAAGTACATATGATTCTCCAATGATATGTATGGAAGGGGCGCTAAAGAGAATATATTTCAACAAAAGGCGTAAGGGGCCTGTATCGTTCACCTGGAAGACAGGCATTTCAACTAGATAGGTCATTGCCTATAAGTAGAACTGTAAGGTTTGGCCAGACCTGCAACAAGACCAAGGATTGTCCTATAAAATTTGGTCAAAATCGGTCAAGTGGCTCTCTAGAAGAATCCAAGATGGCTGCCAGCCAAATAGGCTGATCAGCTTCATTGAATGAATTGAAATCAACCCAGCGGTTCTCAAGGCCATGAATTTTGAATCCATCCCCCAAGCAGTTTCGGAGCAGATTTTTAGGAGTTTCTAAAAATTGGCCAAAATCCAAGATCGCCACAGACCAAATGGGCCTATTGGCATCGTTTGAACAAAGTTGGATGTCTATGTCATTAGAATGCTTCCTGCCAAACATAATTTAAATTGGCACAGAGGCTCTAAAGAAGACGACATTTTAGATCTCCTATTGCTTTAGTATGGGAGCTTTTGGCGGGAAAATGATCCAAGATGGCTGCCAAACCGTTTTTTGGTTAGTTTTGAAAATGTCAAATTTGAAAACAGCATACCCAAAACATATACTAAGTCAATTTCAGCTTCAAAATCATTCAAATACAAAAATTCAGTATGGCCGCCAAACATGCTACATTTTGATTGGCACACCATGGACATGTTTTTTTAATATATCAGCTTCCTTTGAAAAAACTTGAATGGCTCTTAGACCCTAATCATATCTTACAAATTTTGGCCTAATCTGTTCATCGATTCTGGAGCAGAAGTCATTTTCGCAAAAACTAGGACATCCAAGACGGCCTCCGATGGGTTTAACCAATCAAGTTCCCTTGAACAAACTTGGTTCAGCTGTTGTCCTAGATGATGGTTCATGCAATTTAAATCGTTCACCTAAGCGGTTTCGGAGAAGACTTTCTAAAGATTGGTCAAAATCCAAGAGGGCCGCAGTCCAAATTAGCTGATCGGATTCATTTGAACTTGAATCTCTATGCCCTAAGGATGCTTCCCGTAAATATCAATACCAGAAAAATATCAGAAATTGTCTTAAAAAAGTTGACGGACAAATGACAGATCGCAATGACAAAAGCTCACTTGGCCTTTCAGGCCAGGTGAGCAAAAAATATTGCGCTGACAACGAAATCTAGGCCTATTACTCTTCTCCATCATGAGCGCATAAACTCACTATAAAAGTGTAGGGATTCAGCAGTGAGTGAACAGTGAAAATAACATGCAAATATACGTGATACACAAAAGCTAGCCTGTCCATGTGACATTTCATGGTCTGTGTGAAATGATTGCAATATTTTGTCAGAATATGGATATTCTCTTTGCGCAATAAACGACATCATCTATTGGATATACTGTTATATTTGTCATCAGAATTGGCATGGTTATGTCCAGGAACTGAATTCTTATGGAGACTAGACATACTAAGCAGACATAATGGACTGTTCCACTTTTAGCTATTCCCCGCCCATCTCAATCTAGGCTCCACCCACACTATGTCCATGTTGGGATCGATCTCTGAACTCCCTGACTATCAAATTCGTGAAAAATATACAGGCAAGCTGTTGAATATCTTGAAATTAATTTGACTGGGTGTTGTTGCTGCCTATGGCAACAACAATGCCCAGTCAAATTAGTTTCAAAAATGTTTGACAATGTTTATGTATGATTACTGTATTCTGCGGCTGTAGTAGTAGAAACATCCTACAGCTGCAATCAGTCCTTCTTCGCTTTTGCCCACTGTGTCTTATCCTCAGCCAAAATCCTTAGCTTCCTCAGGTCCATTCTTGACTTGAGTGCACCGAGTCCTGCTTTCTTGAGGTCGCCTCGTAGCACGCTTAGCAGATTTATGCAATGACGTCCTCTTCTGGCTCTGTATTTGCTGGCTTCGAGTAGGGCGAATTCCAAGGCTCTCTGTGCTGGTGTGTCTTCTGGCACCCTTAGCACATGGCCAAACACGGACCATCTTTGCTGGGTGACTTTTACAGACAGCGGCGACGTATTACAAATCTTGTATAGTGCATCATTGGAAATCATGCTGTCTGGCCATCGGTGTCCAGTGATGGTGCATAGGTGTTTGCGGTGGCAGGCGTCAATTTTGTCTAGAGCTGCCTTTGGAGCTGCCCAGCTGTTACAGTTATACATCATCAAGGATACGCATGTTGCATTGTATAAACATAGTCTTTTTACCAAGGGCATCTTTGATCTATGAATCCATAGCTTCCAGAAGGACTGGAAAGCTATGTTCTCCATGATGCAGCATGCAGCAATCTCAGCAGTACTGCAAAGCAGTGAGCCCAGCATTTTATTTTTCCTCCATGGTTCGCCGCCATGGAGTGGATCAACATTTTATTTAGTTTCATGCTTTGTGGATAGGTATATGTGAGTGAACTCTGTTTTGGATTCATTCATATAGATTCTCAATTTTTAGTTTGCTTGCAGCTATTGGGAGAAGTTCATCAAGGGGTTTCTTTTCCTCGTCTATAAAGTCCACACCATTGGCATATTCCATCTCTAACAGCATGCCCAGTATTGACACACCGGGGGGGGGGGGTCTTGCAGAATTTTTCCACATGGATTTCAATGCAGCAGCCAGGTAACAGGTGAAAAGCACAGGGGATAGACCATCTCCCTGTGGGGAGCTGATTGATGTCTCAAACTCTACAGACTTCACTGACTTGACTCGTACTCTCAGTTGGTGTCTGCAAGCAGTAGTCTCACTAATCGTAGCTCATCTTCATTGCAACTGGCCTGGCGTAGTACATCTAGGATCTTTGAGCACTTCATTGTGTCGAAGGCTCATGACATGTCAATGCCCATTTTGTGGAATCCCAGTGTTTGGACATGACTACTGACACAAGTATGCGTTGAGCCAATACAATGTCTGTGCGTTCAGGTTTGAAGCCACTTTGACATGATCCGGTGAAGTCATCGATCTTGTCTCGGATGTGGTATAGAGTAACATTGGATAGGATTTTCCGTATGCTGTTAAGGATCACAATGGGCTGCAAATTGTATGGGGGCCAGGTGGCTTCTTGGGCTTAGGTAGCGCGATAAGGGTGCCTTGGCCAACAGCGTCGATGGTAAGGTGGTGCATAAAAGTTGAATTGACTAGGTGCGTGATCGGTTTTGAGATAATGTGACTTGCATATTTGAATAGTTCATTGCTCATACCATCAGGTCCAGATGCATGTCTATTTTTCAGGCCTTTAAGTGCCTTCTCAACTTCTGATGTATTAATTGGTGTTAGTAATGGCCTGGGGTCTCCTGAGAATGGGTGCAACAGCTCATCATCGTGGTCAGCGAACTGATCCTTGAACCATTCTCGAATTGCGTTGGCTTTGCCCTGGTCAGTCCCGAGCAAGTGCCCTTCAGAGTTGTGTACAGTTAGTGGTGGTGTGTAGTCAGCAACTCTCAGGGCTCAGGCTACCTGAACCATTTTGTGGCAGTCATCCGTGGCAGTGATTTCATCTACTAGGGCATCTGCTTGTTTTAAGCATTCGCTAATGTGGCGCAGAATAAAAAAAGCATCCGCTTTTGTTTCTACAAGAATTCTTAATACTTACCAGATGTACTATTATGATAATGTCTATTATCTAGTCTAGCTCAAAATAAACAATTAAAAACTCCGCACTCCCCTGGTCCTGCCCATACTGTGTCCGGGAATTACCATAGCCGCAGGTACCGAGTCAATTCCCAATCACAGTCAGATTCGTCTTATATTTGCCTTGACAAACAGCGAAAGCAGCTCAGCCTTACCTCAGCGGGGCGGCTGAGGGAGGGCCATAGTACATCTGGTAAGTATTAAGAATTCTCGTAGAAACAAAAGCGGATGCTTTTTTGATTCTACTTCGAATAATACTTACCAGATGTACTATTATGATAAACTCCGGATTTCGACAGCCAGGAAATACCGGTGGGAGGAGGTGAAGCTCGAACCAGCACTCATCTACCATCCAACAGAGAAGGTTGTGAAGAGACTAGAACCCTGGCATACGCTTGGGTTCTGCCATCTGACTCATAGAGTGCTAAACTTCCATGGTCTAGACCGCACTCCCCCCTCTTTTGTCCGCACAAAATTCAGAGGGCTGTCAATGGGGATGCAACACCCACCAGACCGGTATCAGCCCCAAGTCTCAGCTAGGGCAGTCCAGTAGAGTGCAAAGAAGCTACTACAACTTCTAATTTTGAAAAATATCAGTATATCGATTAGATTTTCAAATTGGAATGAGTCTAATGTCTGTTTGAGAGGATAAGAATACTCTTGTACCAGACCATTTACCTAAGCAGCCTGGTATTTCGACTGTAAGTAAATATATTTATAGTCACTTAATTAATGTAAACACTCACCATTTTGAGTGCTTGATCTTTTCTTGTTCATCACAGGAGCTCGGCCCAATCCACGGTCGTACTCAAGTCATGTGCAAAGCCATTGTTCAGTGTAAGTGGAAGACTTTGTGATGTGTGCGAAGTAGTGGTCGGATGTGGCTTAGTTTAGATTCGATAAATTGGCGACGGCTACCGGATTAAGTGCGCTGGAGATGTCGCGAAGGTAGAAATCAGTGAATGACGACTCGGCATGCCATTGTGCTAGGATGTTCCATCTTCCTGGAATGTGTGCTGCCCGAAGAATAACATTCCTCTCTTGGCACCACAGCAGAAGGTTCCAAATCATCATACACAATATTAGACTCTCGAACCTTCGAAGTGCCAATACCACCGCTAATAGTTCGAGAACATTGATTTGTTTCTGCGCATTGGTCCGATCCCATTCCCGGACACTGACTGATCGTCCAATACTGCTCCCCAACCCGTCGTCGATGCATATGTGAAGATGGACATCTGAGGTTGAGGAGGTTGCAGAGGAACACCTCGCAGGAGATTCTGTTCCGATAACCACCACTGAAGGTGGAATATCAATGGTTCTTTCACTGGTATCCTCCGAGATAACGGATCCGTTCTCTGAGACCAGAATGACATTAGATACATCTGAATTGGCCTGCGCCTGAGTGCCGCATATGGAACCACCTTCTCCAGAGATACTAGTAAACCCAGTATTCTGAGAAATTGGCGCGCCGTCAGATAGGCTCCTAGAGAAACCGACTCCAAAACTGCAATCCGGCTCTTGACTCTGCTCTCCGCCGGAAAAGCTACGACGTCCCTGAGATTGAAAAAAATTCCCAGATAAACAAACTCCTGGGATGGAGTCAATTCTGATTTCTCTAGATTCACAATCCATTCTAGATCCTTTAACAAGGCTAGGACTACCTGCAAATTGTTGCGCAGAGTGACTGGGTTCCCCGCCTTTAGCAGCCAGTCGTCTATGTAAGAATGAACAGCTATGTTTCTCCTGCGAAGGAAAGAAGTCATGGCGAGAACCACTTTGGTGAAGACCCTCGGTCCTGTGGTCAGGCCGAACGGAAGCGCATTGAATTCCCAAACATTGTCTTGGAAAGCAAAGCGAAGGTATTTCTGAAAAGGAATTGACATTGGAATATGAAAATAAGCATCCTTCAGATCTATCGACACTGACCACATGCCTTTTCTCAGCCCTGTCATTACCGCTGCCACAGTCTCCATCTGAAATTTGGGAGAAAGAATAAATTTGTTCAACGGTTTGAGGTTGAGAATTGGTCTCCAACCTCCGGTACATTTCGGAACAAGGAACATCATCGAATAGAAGCCTAGAGATGACTGATTGCGGACTAGATGAATCGCATTCTTCTGATGAAGTGATTCTATTTCTGAGCAAATGGCATCTAGACGATCGGATTCCCTTGGAACAGGAGTCCATATTGGAGTCGATGTTAACGGAACTAAAGATTGATGGATGAGCCAGTCCGGTTCGTAGCCGTTTCTTATCCATTGACAGACTAACCAATCTCGCACGACCTGTTCCCATTGGCTTAAGAACAGTTGAAGTCTGCCTCCGACGGAAGGAATCTGCACACAGCTGGCGGTCAAGATTGCACGTGAAGACGCTAAATCGCTTGGGTGAAGATTCTCGACTCCCTTCGTTCCTGACGTCACCGGAACTGGTCCCACTGGAAACCCGTCAGGACCGACCCCCACGGCTTCTTGGAATATGACGGTCCGGAACCGCCGCCACGGTTATCCTTATGGTAACCGCCGCGGCCCGAACCGCCACCCTTCCTGTCATCTTCATACAGCCTCTTATTAGAGGATTTGTATGAAGATGAACAGCCAGATCCTTGAGAGCCGGATGGCCGATGGGCATCACGACCTGAAGGACGGAAGGGCGATCTTGTACGCTGTCTCTGCTGCTCCTGGCAATGTTGCCTGTAGGACTGCTGCGGCTGTGTCCTCTTAGTCGACTTCCACGACTTGCCGACTACCTCCTGCTCTACAACCATTGATGCGACCTTGGAGAGAGCTTGTCATGCCAAGCCGCCGAACAAGCCTGGACCGATGAAAGGCGCAGACGACAACGCAGCCCTCATCTCTGCCAATGTCCTGGTGATCACCATGGCCAGGCAATCTTGAGACAGGCGCATGGTGTCCCGAATAACTCCGGGAACAGCCTCTGGCACCTGCCCACCCTCCTCCGTGCAGGACAGCATTCCCTGCAGGAGGGGACATCCATGCGAGAGCGCAGCCATGGCTGCCCTCACTGCATCTGCAATGAGCGTAAGCTCATTAACCGGATCTTTATTGGTCTGGGAAACCAAAGGACGAGAACGCCCCTTAGACTTCCCAGCCAACGGCCTGTTCAGCGCCTCTCGCTCCCCGACGGAAAGCCATGGAACCTGGGCATACTGATGGTAGGCCTGCTCTGGAAAATGGACCCTACCCCTCACCCCCTTGGCGGCTTTGGGCAGTGCATACTCCGGCTGAACCAGACGGTATGCCGCAACTTCCAACATGTCGGAAGTCTGCGTGTCCAACGGGAGTGTCGGCATGGCAGAACAGCCACTTAACAGAGCGCTAGCTGCTCGCTCTGACATCCGTTCCATCGCCGGATCGCGCTGAGATCCAAGCTCAGATGCCAACCCGAGATGGTCGGACATCCAGTCAAGGACCTGCACCCATTCAGCTTCAGTGCAGAAAACGGATTCGTTCATTAAAGAACTACCGTTCTCATCTTCCCTCTCTCACTTGGATGAGAAGGCCATCGATGATCCATGCTGTGAGCTATGGGATGCACCTCTACCAACATAGGGTGCATCCATATCCCGACCACCAGCGGCACCAGCGTCCAGCGAATTGCCAGACACGGATTCCCCGCAGTCCATCGGCTCCAACACGGCGGCACCACGACCGCTTTGCCTACGGCAGGCGACGGCAATCCGATAGGAGCCACGCCTAACGCCGCCGGGATGCCGGTAGGAACCGCAAAACACGGCTCCACCAACACCACGGGTTGCACAAACCCCGGATGGAAAATGGAACGTCGACATCACCATCCGCCTGGCAAACCCGTACAAATCCCGAGGGAGACCCCTGGGAAGTACTGGGCATTGCCGTCATCGAAATATCTGGCATCTTCCATGAGAAGATCTTCCTCCTCCACCGTCGGCTCTTGAGCCAATGACAGAGAAGGGGCAGGTGCGTGTCCCTCCGCAGAACTAGCCAGACCACCTAAAGGTTGCCCTGCACCAGCCTGCATCGACGGGACCGTGGACTGCAATGAGTCGAACATTGCCTTGAACTGGGCCGCCCATACACCCAGTGCTGAATCCATACGAGTATTCAGACGACCTTCCAGTCCTCTCAACGACGCCTGATCCAGCTTGGCGACCTTGTCCCTCGCGATCCTCTCCAAGCGCGCACGTCGATCCCGATCAAATTCTGCCAACATCTCCGACGACCACTTGGCACACACATCACATGGACTTCCCACTTTACACTTCGCGCAAGCTACACAGTGATGACCAGAGTATTTGCGCTTCATGAACCTGTTGCACTTCTGACATAGTGTCCTGGTTCTTGGCTTTCTGCGAACACAAAGAAGAATTAAAACGCTGCACATGACTGATGACGAGCAATACACACAATAGACCTGATAGTAAAATTGAATTACTAGGAAAACATTAACTTTCTCTCAATTAATGATAATCAAGCCTCAGGCAAGAAATATTTGAAACTTTTTTGAGTGAAAATTATTTTAAAAACAACCTAGACGTTAACTAACGTTAAAACGACCAGGAAATAACTGCCGATCACTACAAACACCCTCAACAATGAAGCGAGAGCTAAAAATCGGCATAAATAGAGTGCATAGACACGCGAAGTCAAGCAGAATAAACAGCATGGGCGCCGCCATCTTGGCTAAGAGCGCATCCATCTTAGAAAGAACCGAGTCGCAGAGAGAAAGAACCGAGTACCCGGATTAACACTAATAAGCTAATGGGTACCGGGCGACTCCAACAATGGCTACCATTTTAGAATAATGTGCCAATTTAAGGAAATTTCAAACAGTCATTATGGCACGAATGTATAAATTCTAGATTGATACAACCTGCCCCTGTGATGATTTCCCGTTGTCTTCCATGATGCCAACAGTAACGCACTCCAACAACGCTTAAATCAGTTAAAATTGAAAATTTTAAGAGCTTTGACAAAACGTGACTTTCTCAAGTCGCAAAATAGACGAATCTGACTGTGATTGGGAATTGACTCGGTACCTGCGGCTATGGTAATTCCTGGACACAGTATGGGCAGGACCAGGAGAGTGCGGAGTTTTTAATTGTTTATTTTTAGCTAGAATAGATAATAGACATTATCATAATAGTACATCTGGTAAGTATTATTCGAAGTAGAATGTTATTGCGCTCCCGGCGTAGTTT
The DNA here is from genome assembly GCA_034401795.1 of Chaetoderma sp. LZ-2023a. Classification (NCBI taxonomy): domain Eukaryota; kingdom Metazoa; phylum Mollusca; class Caudofoveata; order Chaetodermatida; family Chaetodermatidae; genus Chaetoderma; species Chaetoderma sp. LZ-2023a. The sequence goes on along the minus strand of CM067360.1, from coordinate 40,624,225 downwards.
GGTGCGATCTTCACTTTGACCACTTTGATAAATGCGCAGACGTAACGCTTTCTGTTCTGCTGACAGTTTTACTATGAGAGGGTCGTCAATATATCTAGTTCTGTTGTTTTTTAGAACACCTATGGTGCTAGTAGCTGATGATTCCATAGATAGCAGTATTTTGGTTAGGGCTTCATTTGGATCGGAGCTGACGTCGATGTTAGCTATCTGCTCCCCGAGGGCCTTTTTGTATGACATTTGAGTGTCAGTGTCGCTGATGATGTTGGGTAAGTTGTAGGTGACTCTACCCCCTTGCCTGGTATGGCGTTTATACGTTAGGTAGAGCTGATTCATATGGAGGCGTGTAATGACTGGCTTATGGTCAGAATTGAGGTCTGTGCCTCCATAGGAACGAGCATCCCGAAGTAGGGTTTTGCTGCTGTCTTGCATAGTATGAAATCTATTTGGTTGAAGACAGCTGTTGTAGCCTTAGAACCTTTTAGGGCGTTGTGATCAGCAATGTGTCCAGTCCATGTTGTCCTGTGGTGTTTGAAAGCCATATTTGTGGCAAATATACCATTGGAACTAAGGAATGCCACCAGTGCATCTCCATTGCTGTTGCATGTGCCCTCTCCATATGATCCAATGCATAAGCCAAGTCCTGAACTTTTGTCAGCAATACCCAGCTTGGAGTTGAAAGTTTATTAAATACTAAAGACATACAATTCATACAATGTGTCAGACTATTAAGAGTTCAAGACGGGCCAAATAGAATCATTTATGATGTAATGATTATGACATCATCCCACATGCCGCTTAGCTGATTATGACGTCATATGATGTCAGATAATAGATGTATACTCTGGAAAGGTGAATTGTCCTCAGTATTCATAGCAAATCCTTTATTCGATGAACATGGGTTGATGAAGATTTATTACCTGGTTAGTCCAGTATATAAGCAGAATTTTAATGTCAAAAGATCGCAGTGACAGTTAACAGCAGAACTCTGACATTTCTGTGTCTAATTTGGTGGTGTTATCAGGTTACAATAGCTGTAACATGATGCTAACACATTAGGAGTCGCACTGTACATGTGTAAGAGGGGGCCCATTTTGGAGCTGACACACAGACTCATTAGGCAATAATAAGAAGACTTAAGCATAATTTAAACTCTCTACAGCTGTGACTTAGCCAGCTTTGTCAGAAATGTAAACCACTAATGTGGTTGCAATGCAACCAAGAAGATCGACTTTACGACTTTGCAATGAACTATGAACCTTGACTTTGACTTCAAACATAAAATAAATATAGATGTCTTATCAATACCCTTATCAACAAGAGACCCAAGTGCCTGTAACACTCACCAGGACCATTAGCATTTGAACCACTTGCCATTAAATACCGGTAGACATAACGGATAATTTTTGAAAAATCCAGGATGGCCACCAAAGAAATTGATCAATCAATATTCTCGTTTGCTATGTCGAAGCCTACCATCACAGGATCATTCCACCAAATTTCTTTGAAATCGGACACTAATTAATGAGTAGCATTTTAAAAGGCCCTGGAAAATTGTCAAAAAATCCAAATGGTCACCAAAAAATCTACCAACCCAAATTCTGAATGGAAATTCTAGAGCCTACCACTATAGAAGCCTTCCAAACAAATTTGGATAATATCCACCAAATGGATACGGAGGAGATATATTTTGACAATTTCCAGTAAATCTTTCATAAAATGTATGATTTTCACCAAAGAAATTGACATATTAAAATTGTGAATAGAAATTTTGGAGCCTACCGCGATAGGGTCTGTCCAGCCAACTATGGTTGAAATCTGTCCAGCGGTTAATGATGAGTAGCATTCGGACAATTTCCGCTAAACTTTTCATAAAATCTGTTTTCAACCCAAGAAATTGACCAATCAAAGTTCTATAAACAATTTCTGAAGCGTAGCCCCATAGGTTTATTCCATTCAAAGCAAGTTGAAATCTGCCAAGCAGTTAATGCGGAGAAGCGTTTTGACAATTTCTGGTAAATTTTTCATAAAATCTAAGCTTTTCACCCAAAAGATTTATCAATCAAAATTCTGTATATGCAAGTTCTGAGGCCTACACCTCTAGGGTCCTTCTATCCAAATTAGGTTGAAATCCGCTAAGCGGTTAATGAGGAGCAGCATTTTAAAACCAAAGTTGACATATGGACGACGGACACCATGCGTTAGTGACCTAGTCCTTTGACCTTTTGACCCATGGTCATTGTGTGATGCCATGTCATTATAAGGAGGTAGGTGTTCAAGTTTGGGTCCAGTATGATTAAACCAAACATGAGATATCAAAAGAAAAGTTGAGCTAAACGGAAAATGTTAAAGCTAAAAAACCCAGTTTTTACCAAGGTCACAGTGACTGTTTGATCCCAAGGTCATTGTGTGATGCTATGTTATTATAAGGAAGCATGTGCCCAAGTTTGGGTCCAGCATGATTAACCAAACATGAGATAAAAACGCAAATTGGATGCTGCTGCCACCACGGCGCTGCCATGATGTGCAGGATATCACAATAGCTTGTTTTACTTCGTAAAGTCGAGCTAAAAATTTACAAATTCACCCTTTAATGGCCAAGATTTGTCCAGATTTGACCCGTAAAGCTTTAAACAGCTACATAATGTACTCGATAACATATAGGGGGATTATGGAAGGTAAAGCACACACAAGCCAAAACAAGCATATAGTTAATATTCAAGGGGTCACAATTTTTAATTTGAGAAATAATCTACATTTTTCTCTTCTTTCAACTTTTCATAAAGCTTTACACTGGCAGTATCACCTTGCTCCTGAGCCTCAGCAACCAAGGTCTGAAATGAAAAAACAATCGACATGGTCACTCATCGAGCAGAAATACAGAAGAGACCCAAGGGGCCTGTATCGCTCACCCGCAGCATCAATATTTAAATCAGAAATATGAAAATAGAGACTGGAAATATAAACTTTTCTATCATGGAAATCTAAGTTCCAAATGTGACATTTTTGATAAGAAAACATGTACATCTCTATAAGAAATGGGCATGAAAAATTAGTGTCCAAAATAAAATCATATATATGATGGCTATTAATGTGAGCAACTAATTTTGAGATGACAAAACAATGCTACCGAAATAATATTTCTACCCATTGGGCCCCATGGACTTGCAATATAGATTCATAATAGATCTCCACAGGAACATAATTTGATCTAAATCTGTTAAGAAGTAACGAAACATGCCACCATTATCAACGGTACACAGTCGTACACCATAAAAGGGGTGGGTGGGGTGATAGCTATGGCTCAGTCAGCTTAGCTAAAAAGCTGACAATGGCAGACAGATGAAGGAGAGTCATGGTTAAGGCCAAGGCAAAAACCAAGCAAAATATTCTCCAGCCAAAACTTTAAAATACAAGAGGCGCAAGGTCATGTGACACTCACCTGGACCATTAGTGTTATGAACATAATTTGCATTTAAATATACATGATGGATAATTTGCATTTAAATATACATGATGGATAATTTTCGGACCATCCAAGATAGCCATAAAACAAAATTGATCAAATCAAATGCTCATATGATTTCTGGAAGCTTATCATCATAGGATCATTCCACTCGTTTGGTTGAAATCAAGCTTTTGATTAAGTAGTTGTCGTGATTTAAAGGCTTCTGGGAAATTCTTGGAAAACTCAAGATGGCCATCGAAAAAAATTAACGAATCGTATATTCCCGTATACATGTTCGGAATCATATTGACCATAGGATCCTTCCAGCCAGGTTTTATTGAAATCTGGCCATTGATTCAGTAGTATTTCTAGAAAATCCAAGATGGCCAACGGAAAAATTTATCACTCAAAATTCTGTATAGATGATCTGAAGCCTACACACCTTGGGTACTTCCAGCTGAGTTTGGTTGAAATCGGCCAGCTATTAATGAGGCGTAGCCTTTTAACTGAATTTGCAAAATTTTCATAAAATCCAAGACGGCTGCCGGAAAAATTGACCAATCAAAATTCTGTATACAAGTTCTGAAGCCTACCACCCTAAAGCCATTTCAGCCATGTCTGGTTGAAATCTCCCAAGTAGTTAATGAGTAGGATTTTAAATGATTTCTCGCCATTTTTAGGAAAATGATTGACCAATCAAAATTCTGTAGACAAGTCCTGAAGCCTAGCCTGATAGGGTCCTTCCTGCCAAATTAAGTTGCAATCAGTCTGCAGTTAATGGGGAGTAGCGATTAAAGCAAAAGTTGATGGACAGACAGACGGATGACAGACGGTCGCTATGGCATAAGTTCAGGTGGAAATTCTGGCCAGTTGGGCTAACAAAACAGGAAAAATACCCCCAACTCAGAGTAGTCTGTTGTGGAATTGTGAGCCTATTAAGAAACTGCAAATGATATTACTCTGCTACCACTCCCATCAAAAGACGTAACCCCATTCTCTCCCTTTTCCTTTGTGGCGAAACAATAATCATCCGCATGATCATCCATGATCCAATCTTCTACAAAAATCTTGTACCAGCCCTTTAATGGCTCGATAACCGAGCCAGTCATTTCAGAGATAAATTTCCAAAAATAGTCTTCTCTTGACCTGCAAATGGATACTCAATAAACAATTATTTTGATTTTCTCGATCAAATTTGACCATTAAATCTCAAACCAGCAAACATCTCAATTTTCTTGACCAATCAACCAGTAAAGGATTAACACTCACTCCTAAAATCACAGGATCTGAATTTCAAGTCAATCATACAGATCTAGATGGCAATGTGTTGAATATTTTTAGAATAATTTGACTGGAAACAATGGTTCCTGAAGCAGTATGTTTAGCTTCCACTTAGATTAGTTCTGGTGTGTCAAAACATTCATCATAAACAACAGTTATCATTACTAGAAGGACTGCGTCCAACGGGTCAACCCATTTTGTTTTTCCACATATCACAAATCATATGGGGCAGTGTCTACAAATATGGATTTTTATAGTACATGAATGGTATATCATATTGGTAATGGTATGGCATGTTGTCACATAGGGTCGGACAGGGCAGGAGAAAGTGAGATGTCTCTACTCTATGGAAGCTATGAGCATTATGCAAACTCCATTGAACACTGGATACAGTCTGATCTTAAAACTGCAAATTACTTACCATAACAAGATCTCCATGGTACTGCCTAATGAGAAAGCTATAAGGATATAGCCTAACAAATCACCCAGAAATAGACGAACCCATGTAAAAGTAAGGTAAGAATTGGACAATCATTTTCATTATGATGTAGACTGAATGCAATGATGATATATAACAAACCTCAGTCGATTAGATCAGTTAAAACCCCTGATGAATTAAAGGTACATTTACAAATTTTTAACATTCTTTTACTAATTTTTGGTGCGAAAATGTCCAAACCATGTTAAAGCTATGGAAAAAAAATCATTTTCATTATGATGGAGACTGGATTCAATGATGGAATAGATCAAAGATATCAGGTTTTATTGAGATCGTGTAAGCCCTTGATGAATTAAATGTCCCTTGATAAACGCTAACATTCCTCTAATTCCTGGTGCATGCCGGACACCATTTGGATCGCTATCTTAAGCCATCGTCTGCTTCGCCTAGGGCTTGTCAAAAATTGGCCTATTTTTAATTCACCTCTTTCCAAAAATGTCAATAACAGTTTATAATTTGAAGACTTATTATTGACCACTCACCCGCAGCACCTTTGGGTCGTCCTTGCCACTATCAATGGCCATCTTTATCAGCTGTTGTCTTGCAATAGATACATCATATCCCAAGGACGTGTGGCTTGAAGCTTGCTCAAGTATTGTCATAAAATAACGCTTGCTAAGTCTGAAAAACATGGAATATAATACTGGCTAAATATAAACAAGAACATGAACACCTGATATGTCTTGCACATGGCTGTTAGTATAATAGTATTTTTAATCTAGTGAATGCATTTTGAGTCATTATCATTTGGACCCCAAATCATTTTGACACATTTTGGACAACAAGATTATCGTTCTTCAATAAGCATCCCTTTAACTTTGCTTATTTTGGCACAGATATAAGGTAATAAAAACTGGCGGAGCCACTGTTGATTAACATGACCAATAAAAAAGATTTAATGCCAAAAAAATTCAAAGTCCGAAACGGTGAAAAAGAAGAACAATTCCAAAATTTCATCCCAGTAATGATATAGTGTGCATCTCAGCATTGCATAGAACACATTTGACAAGTTTCATTAAAATCTGGAGAGGCATTGATGTACAAAAATGACAATAAAAAACTTTAATGCAAGAAGTTTTAAATAAGCTCAAAGTCCAAAACCGTGAAAAAGATGGTAAATATTCCAAATTTTGTTCTAGTACTGCTGAAGCTTGCATCTCTACGTGGTAAAAAACACTTCTGTAACGTTTCATTAAAATCGGAAAAGAGTCACTATTAAATAATAAGGCCATTGAAAAACTTTAACATAAATGATACACCGCTGGTGATGGCGACGACACTGAAATAGGTAAGCCCATTGTTTCGCCTTCCCTACAGAGCGAGATAAAAACTTTAATGTAAATATCATCAAAAACATTCCATGTAGGAAATCATAAGAACTTCCGCAAAAAATCTGCTTCATAATGATGAAGATTGTATCCCTGCACGTGATAGAACCAGTCAGCAAAGTTACATCAAAGTCTGTTGAGCAATTGTTGACTAATAAGAATAACGAAACACGTTAAAACAAATGACACACCGCCACCAATGCTGATGACGACAATGCTAAAAATGCTGATGCCGGAATAGGTAATCCATTCGTCTCGCTTTCACTCTGGGGCGAGACAAAAACATGGAATCAGATTTAACTAGATGATATAAATTAAATAATCCCCCTGCAACAGCAGCCATGTTCGTGAGAAGACATAAATAATCCCACTGATTTGGATAGACATATGGATGGATACACAGACAAATGGGAGCTAAAATCCAAAACTTACACGGATGGACAGAAATTCAGAGACAAATGTATAGATGGACAGGCTGACTGACCCACAAAATAATGTACATTTCCCTAGTACCATAGCCAACATTCCCATGAAGTTTCGTTACAATACTCCAAGCAAAAATAAAGTTAAGAAAACTCAAAATTTGCACGGACGGACGGACACAAATTCAGAGACAAAGTGATGGATGGACGGGCTGACTGGACCGCAAACTAAGGTGCATTTCCCTAGTACCCTACTACCATAGCCAACCTTCCCATGAAGTTTCGTCACAATACTCAGAGACAAACGTATGGATGGACGGAGGGATGAGCTGACTGACCCACAAAATAATGTACATTTCCCTAGTACCATAGCCAATGTTCCCATGAAATTTCCTCACAATACTCCAAGCAATGATAAAGTTATTGTACGAAAGCCCAAAATTTGCACGGACGGACGGACACAAATTCAGAGACAAAGGGATGGATGGATGGGCTGACTGGCCCGCAAACTAAGCTGCATTTCCCTAGTACCTACAACCATAGCCACCTTTCCCATGAAGTTTCGTCACAATACTCCAAGCAAAGATAAAGTTATTGAACGAAAACCCAAAATTTGCACGGACGGATGGACACAAATTCATAGACAAAGGGATGGACGGATGGAAGGATGGGCTGACTGACCCTCAAACTAAGGTGCATTTGCCTACTACCATAGCCAACCTTCCCATGAAGTGTTGTCACAATATTCCAAGCAAAAGTAGTTATCGAAAGAAAACGTGCGTGCGTGCGTGCGTGCGTGCGTGCGTGCGTGCGTGCGTGTGATGGACACACAGATGGATGGACGGAATCGAAAACATAATCCCCACCCCCCTTTCCCCTAAAGTGGGGGGATAATAAGACATGGAATCAGATTTAATAAAACATGAGGCATATGTGTATTGACATTCAGATTCCTGACACTTCAAGCTTTTGAACCTACATGCTTGACTCTGGGAATTCATAGTTCAGAGTTAAAACTGATTCAAGCTTCAAGCACTTAAAGCTAGAAATTGGCGCGCATAAATAGAAACGAATCCCTTACGAATAGATACTAGCATTGTACTGTACCTGGATTTGTCACTCATATTTTGTAGAGCCACCATAATCATAACTGCCGTACAAGATTTATCCATCTTCAAGATTTCTGTACTGGCTTCTTCAAAAACAACTGACCACGGAGACACAGAGCTCTGTAAATTAGAACCCCATGAATGAATTAACAGGCAAAGTATAAAGCAACTTGCTTGTCCTTTAACCTTGGCACAGATACTCATCACCGGGTGGCTAGCTTATGAATGATTCAGACACCCGTTAATGGTTAAATTTGGTCAAGATAATTTAAATACCTGCCTCTTGACTGTCCATATACACATCAAGAGAATACAATTTTTGAGATTTTCACTGAAATGACTGACTCGGTTATCGAGCCAGTAATTTCAGTGGTAGATTTTCAAAAATTCTATTCTCTTGGCCTGTAAATGGACATTCAACATAACCACAACAGAGGCTGGTTTGGCAGGCATGACCATTAGAGGGTTAAAGTGGTAGCGTGGTGTCCAAGTCACAACAAAACCCTCCGAAAGCTGGAGTTAAGGCAAATAAATATAATAAATATGTATTTGGCCTACAATCGCTAATATTACCAGTGAATAAGTTCATCAAATTACACCAAATTCTTAACCCTTTAATTAACAAGTAAATCTCAATTTCTGCTTAGTGAATGTCATTTTGCAGGAGATTATGTTTGAAACTTTATGACTGGAATGACTGGCTCAGTTATCGAGCCAGGCATTTCAGTAACAAATTTTCAAAAATAGTCTCTTGACTGGCAAATCAACATTCAACAAAACCACTCAGAATGAGTTTTTGGTCAGCTAATTAAATAATCCTCTATTATTTGTTAATGATGTAAGAACTATTCAGTTAAATATTTCAAAATGTTGTTAGGTTAAAAGGGTTAATCATGTTATAAATGCTAATGGTACCTTGTATTGTTTGAATGCTAGTAGAGCGAGATGTATGAGTGGTACCAGCTTGGCTTGACATGGTACCAGACCGTGTCCATATTGAAGAGCTTGTCTCAGAGTCTGGTCACCTTTCTCAAACTCATCTCGGGAAAGATAGAGTTTATACAGCCACTGAAACGAAAGGATTAAAGTAAGCCCATGTGTCCCTGACACGGTATCTATAGTGAAATAAACGAAATCTAGGATTTCTTTTTTCACGAGTGAGTTGATACTTACCTCCCTAATACTTTTGATATTGCTAAATATTGGCTTTCACTCAATAAAACACTCAGATTAAAAACAGTTAGGTGCCCCTACTGGGCAGGTAGTCAGAGGTAGTCCGGCGGATGCCAGCCCCACCACCGCGCATGCGCCGACTACAACTTCCTCTGACTAATTTATTGGCTAACACATGCAACTGCCAAGAGCCTGAAGACCGAGCCTCTGTGGGGTGGAGAGGCCGGGTCCGTATCTAGGGAGGTAAGTATCAACTCTCTCGTGAAAAAAGAAATCCTAGATTTCGTTTATTTCACATCAAGAGTATACTTACCTCCCTAATACTTTTGATATTGCCAGAATTCGAAAGTGAATCTGGCGGGAGGGAGGCGAGGTCAAAAGACCAGCTCTTCCCTATACGCTTTCACGCGTTTAAGGCACTTATGACGTCTGAAATGTGTGAGAACACACTCAGGATTTGACAAACCATCGGATAACACAACCGATGCATGAGAGATGACCGAATGTCATATGCGCTCCCCCCCCCTCCTGGGAGGCAGACTAGATGACCTCAATGTCCTATACGCTCTCCACGTACTAGTGCCAAGTACTATTGGACTGAGACGAAAAGGCTTCATTTTCGTATACTCTCTATGATGAACCACCTCCCACATAAACCATCACCATATTAATAATAACGGGTAAGGTGACAATACAAGTAACAATGAACAACACATGAACAAGACTGACCTTGTTGAACTTGGAAGCTGTCATCATGATCCCAGTAGAGAAGCCTGATGCAGTCCCGACAAGTGGTTGTTACCATCGCTAAATTGCGAAGTATATAAGCAATGCGGAAGCACTCCTCACAAAATTTAAAAAACGATTAATGTTTTAAAATCGACAAGGCGAGAGGGTTAGAGGTGTCACGGAGGTAATGGTCTGTAAAACTTGACTCACAGTGCCACTGAGCCACGGACATAATGTCATCCACAGGGACCCCACTAAACAGGGCAGTGGATGCCACGACACCGCGGACACTGTGAGCCTTGGCCACATCAACCTGTCTCCCGGTGGCGGATTTGTGACAAAACTGAATACATTCTACAATCCACCTGGAAATGGTGTCCTTAGACGCCCTGCCATGGGGTTCAATATATGACAACCATAACACTGACTGGTCGGTACGCCACTCCGAAGTACGCTGTTTGTACCGGAGCAGCGCCCGTACGGGGCACCATACTTTAGAATTAGGATCATATCTAGTTAAAGATGGCAAAAAAATAGGTTGACCTGGATATTTCAATGACTGATTCTTAGCCAAGAAATTAATCCTAGGTAGAAGCTTAAGGCCTTCCCCTGTAACCACAAAACGGTCATCCTCGGCTGATAAGGCGTGAATCTCACTCCTACGCCTTGCCGAGGCCGCAGCAATTAAAAATACAGTTTTAAGCGTTAACATTTTCATAGAAATGGAACTAAGTGGTTCAAAAGGCTTATCTCCTAGTACCTGAAGCACCAGGGATAAACTCCAGACTGGAATCAGTGGTGGATTCCTTGGTCTTAGATTGCCCATGCCTTTAATTAATACATTTAATGTACTTACTTCATCACTCCCCCTATTAGCCAAGCAAGGAATAACAGTCATTAATGCTGATTTGTAACCAGCAATAGAGTTAGGCTTGAGGCTATAGGCATCATATAGGTGACAGAGGAAATCAGCCACTACCTGAATAGATGAGTCCATTGGATCAATACATCTTTTTGAGCACCACTCTGCAAATCTGTTGATTTTATAATTATATGCTCTGGAGGTTGACCCCCTCCTGGCTTTGGCCATAAATATGGCCGCTTGCTCAGAAAAGCCCTCCTTAATTCTAGATTCCTTGACAACATCCACGCAGTCAATCGGAACATTGACGGATTGTCGTGAAGGACCTTGCCCTGGAAGATAAGGTCGTCCATCAGAGGCAGCGGAACCGGATTGCAGACCAGAAGGTCCAGCAGATCCGTATACCACGATCGGCTTGGCCAATCCGGGGCGATCAGAAGCACTTGCCTGATTTTCTGAAGCACCTTTGGAATCAGGATTGCTGGAGGGAATGCGTATGCATACATTCCCGCCCAGCTGATAGCTAACGCATCTGTTGCGAAAGCGCTTGGGTCTGGAATCGGAGAGACGTACGTCGTCATCTTCGCATTCTTCTTCGTTGCGAACAAATCGATGTTGGCTTTCCCCCAATGGTCGAACAGACGATCCGCCACACATTGATATAGTTGCCATTCCGTGGGTAAAACACTCATCCTTCGGCTCAATGAGTCTGCTAGCAGATTTAGCCTTCCCGGAATATGAACTGCCTTCAAGGTGATCCCATGATCGAGGCACCAACAAAGCAGTTTCCATGTCATCATACAGAGACTGGGCGACTTCGTTCCGCCCTGGCGGTTTATGTAAGTCACTACTGTTGAGTTGTCTGAACGAATTAGAACAATCTTGCCCTGAACTTTCTGTAAGAAATGTTCCAGGCCCAGGACTACTGCTCTTAGCTCTAGTAGATTGATATGTTCCTTGGACTGATCCAGATCCCAAAGCCCTGATATTGTGGACTCTTCCAGACAAGCTCCCCACCCCTCCATCGATGCATCTGTATACACAGTCACCTGAGGGTGGGGAGGGGTTAGCAAAACCCCCGGCAAGAGATTCTCTGTATTCAACCACCATTGCAGGTGGTGAATCAGAGGCGCCAACACTGACACATTCGAGTCCAGCGAACCTGAACTCTGGGTCCACTGTGTCATGAGAAACAACTGGATCGGGCGCCTGCACAAGGCGGCCTGCGGAATGACTGGTTCCAATGAAACCATCAACCCCAGCATTCTCAAGTAAACCCGTGCCAGGACATGACGACTGTCGCACACCGACTGTATTACTGAGATGAGTCTTTGAACCCTCTCCTGAGTGGGATAAACATATCCCGACTCGAGATCGAAGAACATGCCCAGGTAAACAAACTTCTGGGATGGAGTTAGCTCTGATTTTTGGAAATTGACTATCCAGCCCAAGTCCGTGAGAGTTTTCAAAACAATCTCCAGATTGGCCGATAACGTTTCCCGGGTGTGTGCTTTCAACAGCCAGTCGTCTATGTACGTGTGGACTGCTATGCTTCTCCTGCGGAGGTATGCAGTGATCGCGAGAACCACACGGGTGAAGACCCGAGGAGCCGTGGAAATCCCGAAGGGTAATACCCTGAATTCCCACTGTCTGCCCTGGAATGCAAATCTCAGGAAGCGACGGAAACTCCTCTCTATGGGAATGTGGAAATAAGCATCCTTCAAATCTATTGACGCTGTCCACATTCCTCGCTCTAACCCCGCCAACACCGAGCGCACAGTCTCCATCTTGAAACTGGGCGTCTCTATGAACTTGTTCAATGGCTTGAGGTTGAGAATCGGCCTCCACCCTCCGGTGTTTTTCGTTACTAAGAACAGGGTTGAATAGAAGCCCGGGCACCTCTGTGCCGGCTGAATGGCTTCCTTTTGTATGAGGGAATTTATTTCCTCCTCTATACACAACCTTTGATCTGGATCCCTCGGAATCGGAGTCCAGATCGGCACGAGAGACAGTCTCGATGGCGGGCCTGTTATCCAATCGGGACGATACCCGACTGAAAGCCATTGCAAGACTAAACGGTCCTGAGTCAACCGCTTCCACTCTATCAAGTGGCCGACCAACCGGCCACCCACCGGTCCACCTAGGGAGAGAGGTGGACATAAGGAGTGAGAGAGTGGCACTGTCTTCTCGGCCTGAAACACCGGAGTGGTTCCCACTACGGTAACCGGGCCATCAGGCCCGATTACCGCGACCAGATCCCCGCGCGCCCCGCCCAGCACCGCGCGCACCGTGTTGCTGCCTGGCTGGCTGCGCCTGGGGAGCCTGTGCCCCCCTCGCTGCTGGCCGAATCGCACGCGGCCTAGGCCGGCGCTGCGATGGTGTCTGGCCTCTGACCTGGCCAGCGCCACCCCGAGCCTGCAGGGGACGATACGCAGGGGGTGCTGCGCGAACGCGCTCCCGCCGGAGCACCTCAAACTGCTCACGCAGCGCCCTCTGGTTGTTGACCAGAGTCACCGTCTCCTGGAGGTGCCTACATCCCTCACCTCCAAAGAGACCAGGACCTGTCATAGGCGTTCGCAGTAGCCTATTATACAGGTCCTGGGACGGGCACAGATTGTCAAGGGCAAACGTGCGCCTCGCCCGGACACTCCTGGTCACCACCAGCGTCAAACAGTCCAGAGCCAGGTTGATACCATCCTGGATGGCTCTCTGGACTGTTACCGGGCTTGGCTGACGTGAAGCGGATGCTGTTACCACCCCCTGTAACAGCTGGGAGACGTGGGACAGAGCAGCAATCGAAGCGCTCCCACTCTCCTCCGCATCACATAGCGCGGTATTCGCCGAACGCAACGCGTTCGAGCACAGGACACCCGTGTCAGAACGGGAGCCTGGCCGCGCATCTTCGCCCAAAGCCGCGCGATCATCCACGCTAGGCTTAGGCACCACACCGTACCGCTGGTAATCCAGGGGCACGATGCGGCAACGTCTAGCCACCTCGCGAGGGGCCTTCGCGAGACGCCCATTCGTCTTAATGGACGTCTCCGCCGCCTCGAACATGTCCACGACATGCTCAGCCAGCGGCAGAGATGGCATAGCGGTGGCAGTCGGCCTACCAGCTAACCACGGCCTATGGTCACGCTGGATTGCCGACTGCTCCACGGGCAGATCTGGCCGAACGCTTACCAGCCACTGGCAAGCGTCCGACCAATCCTCCTCCGTGGCTAACTGCGAGCGCTCTACTAGACGAGGGCCTTCATCTTCCTCCTGAGCGCAGGCAGTTGAACTCGACGGCGGATATGCTGATACCCCTGGCAAGCCAGGGAAAGCATGCGGGCCCGAAAGAACAGGCATGCTAAACTCCCTGGCTTGACCAGGAGCCGGCGCCGTGGTAGAGCGCGGGGTAGACACCGCCCCACCACGGCCCTGGCCAGCACCAGCGATACTCTCGGCAAGCCGAGGTATGCGGTAACCGTGGCCATCAGCACCACCCAGGGTCACCTTCTGGACCGTGAATTCTACTCCTGCGTGAGTAGAACCATGGAACACGTCGCCTGTATTCCCCGCGAGGGGTGCACCGACGTCGTACTCCATGGCCACGTCCCCAGACGGCGACCCTAGCAGGTAATCCTCTTCCTCCTGGCCAGAAAGATTAGACTCCGGGTCAGCAAAGAGAGCTAACCCGGACTGGCCAGGGAAGGTGCCATAGGAGGACTTGACACCCGCGGCGCGCGGATACCCAGGGTCTGAAGAGCAGACCGCGGGTCCCAGCAACAACTGTTGTCCACGGCCCCTCGGCGCGGCACCAAGCCTGCTGCCAGGGTCGTGGACCGCCCCCAACAACGGGGCCACCTCTGAATCCACATCGAACACCGGACCGGACCTAAGGAACTCGGATTCAGAGGCGGGGATCACCTGCTCCGAAGCAGATGCTGAGGACAACAAAGGACCTGGCCCAGGCAGCATGCTGCGAAGCAGGACCAAATCCTTTATTGTCCTCTGCATCTCTCCCAACATTTCGGACCGGAAGGCCTCCATATCCACCGTGGATGAGGCCTTCCTCTTACCCTTCTTAACACCCTCCTTCTTCGCCTTCCTCTCTTCTTCCATCACCTTCTCCCTCGCCTGTAACGATAAAAAGTCAGCCATTAGCTCACCCCCCCCCCACTGCTTACATACATCGCATTTTAGCAACGGTCCACAGGGACTGCAGCTAAAACACAAATGTGGCGCAAATCTATCTTTCAGAAATCGACCACAGGACGGGCAACCAGGTCTCTGAAACAGGACAAAGGACGAGGACAATGAGCAAGTTAGTTACGGTTAGAAGAAACTCAAAACCAACTAAAAGAGAGGGACAGGTTCATAAAGATCACTAATCAAGAAGAAAACCAGCGTTGGACAAAACTTTAATTGTTAATAAAGCGCAAGGCCGATTATGACGTCATCAATCCCTTAACAGAAATTACTCGGTCCACAACAACATCCAAGTGCAAGGACGAATTGTATTCATAACTAGAACATCCTCCAAAGGATATTCAGACTACACGTCATCAGATACAGAATGATAAAAAATGGTAAAAAATCAGTCATTATTTTTTCAAATAATTCATATTACCTCATATCATTAATCATATACCTGACACCTTGTATAGACAAACCATCCACCTTGATGCACTGGAGCACTCCACCAAGACTACGCCTCTTCACCTTTCTCCACCTTGGGGAAGGAATTGGATCAAGAGGGCAAAGTGAGAAGACCTTTATAGTAAGCCTCCAACTCACTGAACATAGACTTCTTGGTTAGATAACCTAACAGTATTAGTAGGAAATGGAACCGAGGTGGAGAAAAACAAACCCTCCTGTGCTGAGATGTCCACTAATAATGCCAATCCATACCTGTGGACATAAACACAAAGAGAAATTAGACTTATCAAGCACCATGTTG
Organism: Chaetoderma sp. LZ-2023a; assembly: GCA_034401795.1. NCBI lineage: Eukaryota > Metazoa > Mollusca > Caudofoveata > Chaetodermatida > Chaetodermatidae > Chaetoderma > Chaetoderma sp. LZ-2023a. The sequence continues at coordinate 40,608,432 of CM067360.1, read as the reverse complement.
GAAAAAACCAACTCAAACAGGCGCTAATCACGGTAAGCGCGAGTCCCGGAAACACATTATACCGGGGAAAAACTCGCTAGAATATCATTGAAATCACCTGATAAAGAGATCCCGTCCCCTCCTCTGGCGAATTTGTCCTCTCAGACATCTCTTTCAACAATATTCGACCGTAACAGACGTGAAAAAAGGTTTAAACTCGTGAAACTTGCAGATAGCTAACAAGCACATGTGTTCTCCTTGCCAATAAATTAGCAAAGAGGAAGTAGTAGTCGGCGCATGCGCGGTGGTGGGGCTGGCATCTGCCGGACTACCTCTGACTACCTGCCCAGTAGGGGCACCTAACTGTTTTTAATCTGAGTGTTTTATTGAGTGAAAGCCAATATTTAGCAATATCAAAAGTATTAGGGAGGTAAGTATACTCTTGATGTGAAAATACTGTACTTAATGCACAATCCTGTTGCCATTTTCCTGTATACCGGTGTATGTCTATAGTATTTTCATCATTGTAATAAATACTAAAAAGAGCACATCATGAATATCAAGTTATTTCATTTTTCTGCACATCACAAATAAGCCATTGGTGAACTGAATGTCTCATGATAAACCTTTAATATTCTATGACATCTTGACACACTTTCACCTCAAAGTAATCCAAGTCCTAACATAATCATGGTAAAGTTTTATTGAACTCTGACCAGTTCTTGGCAAATGAAATGTTCATTGAAAATACTTAACATTCTACGCCATTGTATTATATTGTATCTTCTCCTTTATATAGGAACCCTGCCTAGATGACAGCATCACAGTGAAGTTCTCGGATACATAGCCACACCAAAGGGTGTTTCTACAATTATTTGTCACATATTTACATGAAGTCTAGATAGCGAATGTGATAGCTCATTATGACATGCATGAAGCAGACTGAATGCAATCATGGTAAAGTTTTATTAAGTCGGTTAAGCTCTTGGTGAATTAAATGTTCATTGAAAAATTTTAACATTCTTTCTCATTCTTATCATAAATCATGCCCAAAAATTCTACGTTCAAATGTAAGAAAAGTATGGAAAATACTTACTAAATGCCCATTAAACACCTCCAGCTAGATGCATTATTGTATTATAACATTATTGTTACACATTACGGGTAACGCACGTGGCGAGGCAGAGTCTTGTCTTTCATAAGTGGCCAGTGTAAATGTGTGTATGTGCATGTCTGGAATATCATGTTATACAAGAAAATTCAATCATCTTAAATCTTCTAATTAATTATAAATATTTTAGCAGTCTTTAAGAATAATCCCGATGAATGATAAGATTGAACACCTTTTTATGCCTGATCACCGTGAATGAATGTTTTTCATCAGTAATTCCAATAATCTGTCAATGTTAAGTTCATTTTATATTGAGAGGATCAAAAGCAAATAACACAAGCAGTACCTGCCATAGATATATAGAAGCAGGTTGCTTAGTGAGCCAGTCTGTGACCTGAGCAGTATTGTCACCATTCTGTAGGAAACATGACATGACAGTAAGGAAGCACTGTAAGCCTGTATCACCAGCCTCACATTCACTTTGTAACTGCAACAGAAAATAAACGAAATCTAGGATTTCTTTTTTCACGAGAGAGTTGATACTTACCTCCCTAATACTTTTGATATTGCTAAATATTGGCTTTCACTCAATAAACACTCAGATTTAAAACAGTCAGGTGCCCCTACTGGGCAGGGAGTCAGAGCGTAGTCTGGCGGATGCCAGCCCCACCACCGCGCATGCGCAGACTAGCACTTCCTCTGACTAGATTATTGGCTGACACACATGCAACTATTAAGAGCCTGAAGACCGAGCCTCTGTGGGGTGGAGAGGCCGGGTCCGTATCTAGGGAGGTAAGTATCAACTCTCTCGTGAAAAAAGAAATCCTAGATTTCGTTTATTTCACTTCAAGAGTATACTTACCTCCCTAATACTTTTGATATTGCCAGAATTCGAAAGTGAATCTGGCGGGAGGGAGGCGAGGTCAAAAGACCAGCTCATCCCTATACGCTTTTCTGCGTTTAAGGCACTTAAACTTCTGAAACTGTAAGAAAAAACAGTCAGGATTTGACTAACCATCGGATAACACCACCGATGTATGAGAGATGACCGAATGTCATATGCGCTCCCCCCCCCTCCTTCCTGGGAGGAAGAGTCGACTGACCTCAATGTCCTATACGCTCTCTACGTACAAGTGCCATGTACTACAGGACAGAGACGAAAAAGCTCCATTTTCGTAACTCTCAACAATGAACCACACAAATACACAAACCATCACCATATTAATAACGGGTAATCGTGACAATACAATCAACAACGGACAACACATGAACAAGACTGACCTTGTTGAAAATGGCTGCTGACATCATCTTCCCATTGGCAAAGACTGATGCAGGCCCAAAAAGTGGGTGTTTCCATAAATTAATTGTGAAATATATAAGTAATGAGGAAAAACCTCCTCAAAAAATATAACCCGATTTATTTTTTCAAAACCGACAAGGCGAGAGGATTAGAGGTGTCACGGAGATAATGGTCTGTAAAACTTGACTCACAGTGCCACTGAGCCACCGACATAATATCATCCACAGGGACCCCATTAAATAGGGCCGTGGATGTCACTACGCCGCGGACACTGTGAGCCTTGGCCACATCAACCTGCTTCCCGGTGGCGGATTTATGGCAAAACTGAATGCATTCCACAATCCACCTGGAAATGGTGTCCTTAGAAGCCCTGCCATGGGGCTCAATATATGACAACCATAACGCTGACTGGTCGGTGCGCCACGCCGCCGTACGTTGTTTGTACCGGCGCAGCGCCCGGACGGGACACCATGCTTTAGCATTAGGATCATATCTAGTTAAAGCAGGCAAAATAATAGGTTGACCTGGAAATTTCAACGACTGATTTTTAGCCAAGAAATTAATCCTAGGTAGCAGCTTAAGGCCTTCCCCTGAAACCACAAAACGGTCATCCTCGGCTGATAAGGCATGAATTTCACTCCTACGCCTAGCCGAGGCCGCAGCAATTAAAAACACAGTCTTCAGTGTTAATAGTTTCATAGAAATGGAACTAAGTGGTTCAAAAGGCTTATCACCTAGTACTTGAAGCACTAGCGATAAACTCCAAGACGGAATCACAGGTGGATTCCTTGGTCTTAGATTGCCCATGCCTTTAATTAATACATTCAATGTATTTACTTCATCACTTCCCCTCTTAGCCAAGCAAGGAATAACAGACATTAATGCTGACTTATAACCAGCAATAGAGTTAGGCTTGAGGCTATAGGCATCATAGAGGTGACAGAGGAAATCAGCTACTACTTGAATAGATGAATCCATTGGATCAATACATCTTTTTGAGCACCATTCTGCAAATCTGTTGATTTTATAATTATATGCTCTGGAGGTTGACCCCCTCCTGGCTTTGGCCATAAACATGGCTGCTTGCTCAGAAAAGCCCTCCTTAATTCTAGATTCCTTGACAACATCCACGCAGTCAATCTGAACATTGACGGATTGTTGTGAAGGGCCTTGCCCTGGAAGATAATATCGTCCATCAGAGGCAGAGGAACCGGATTGCAGACCAGAAGGTCCAGCAGATCCGTATACCATGATCGGCTTGGCCAATCCGGGGCGATCAGAAGCACTTGGCATTCCTCTTGTCTGATTTTCTGAAGAATTTTTGGAATCAGGATTGCTGGAGGGAATGCGTATGCATACATTCTCCCCCAGCTGATAGCTAACGCATCTGTTGCGAAAGCGCTTGGATCCGGAATCGGAGAGACGTACGTCGTCATCTTCGCATTCTCCTTCGTTGCGAACAAATCGATGTTGGGTTTCCCCCAATGGTCGAACAGACGATCCGCCACACATTGATTTAGTTGCCATTCCGTGGGTAAAACACTCATCCTTCGGCTCAATGAGTCTGCTAGCAGGTTTAACCTTCCCGGAATATGAACTGCTTTCAAGGTAATCTGGTGATCCAGACACCAACAAAGCAGTTTCCATGTCATCATACAGAGACTGGGCGACTTCGTTCCGCCCTGGCGGTTTATGTAAGTCACAACTGTTGAGTTGTCTGAACGAATAAGAACAATCTTGCCCTGAACTTTCTGTAAGAAATGTTCCAGGCCCAGGACTACTGCTCTTAGCTCCAGTAGATTTATATGTTCCTTTGACTGTTCCAGATTCCAAAGCCCTGATATCGTGGATTCTTCCAGGCAAGCTCCCCAGCCCTCCATCGATGCATCTGTATACACAGTCACCTGAGGGTGGGGAGGGGTTAGCAAAACCCCCGGCAAGAGATTCTCTGTATTCAACCACCATTGCAGGTGGTGAATCAGAGGCGCCAACACTGACACATTCGAGTCCAGCGAACCTGTACTCTGGGTCCATTGTGTCATGAGAAACAACTGGATCGGCCGCCTGCGTAAGGCGGCCTGAGGAATGACTGGTTCCAACGAAACCATCAACCCCAGCATTCTCAAGTAAACCCGTGCCAGGACATGACGACTGTCGCACACTGACTGAATCAACGAGATGAGTTTTTGAACTCTCTCCTGAGTAGGATAAACATATCCTGTCTCTAGATCGAAGAACATCCCCAGGTAAACAAACTTCTGGGATGGAGTCAGCTCTGATTTTGGGAAATTGATCATCCAGCCCAAGTCTGTGAGAATTTTCAAAACAATCTCCAGATTGGCGGACAAACTTTCCCGGGTGTGCGCTTTCAACAGCCAGTCGTCTATGTACGTGTGGACTGCTATGCTTCTCCTGCGGAGGTATGCTGTGATCGCAAGAACCACACGGGTGAAAACCCGAGGAGCCGTGGAAATTCCGAAGGGCAACACCCTGAATTCCCACTGTCTGCCCTGGAATGCAAATCTCAGGAAGCGACAGAAACTCCCGTGGATGGGGATGTGGAAATAAGCGTCCTTCAAATCTATCGACGCCGTCCACATCCCCCTCTCCAACCCCGCCAACACCGAGCGCACCGTTTCCATCTTGAAACTGGGCGTCTCGATGAACTTGTTCAGTGGCTTGAGGTTGAGAATCGGTCTCCACCCTCCGGTGCGTTTTGTTACTAAGAACAGGGTTGAATAGAAGCCCGGACATCTTTGTGCCGGCTGAATAGCTCCTTTTTGTACGAGGGAATTTATCTCCTCCTCGATACACAACCTTTGCTCCGGATCTCTCGGAATGGGAGTCCAGACTGGCACCAGAGACAGTCGCGACGGCGGGCCTGTCACCCACTCTGGATGATACCCGACGGAAAGCCATCGCAAGACCAAACGGTCCTGAGTTAACCGTTCCCACTCTTGCATGTGGCCGGCCAGCCGGCCTCCCACCGGCCCACCTAGGGACCGCGGTGGACACGAGGCATGCAAGAGCGGCACTGTCTCCGTCGCCATACACACCGGAGTGGTTCTTACCGCGGTAAGCGTCCTGTCAGGACCGATAACCACGCCCAGATCCTCGCACGCCCCGCCCCGCGCGCACCTCGGTGCGCGGGCAGCTGCCTGGCTGGCGGCGCCTGAGGAACCTGCGCCCCCCTCGCTGCTGGCCGAATCGCACGCGGCCGAGGCCGACGCTGCGACGGTGGCTGGCCACTGACCTGGCCAGCACCACCTCGAGCCTGCAGGGGACGACACGCCGGGGCCGCGGCGCGAGCGTTAGCACGACGCAGCACATCAAACTGCTCGCGCAGCGCCCTCTGGTTATTCACCAGGGTGACCGTCTCTTGGAGGTGGCGACATCCCTCACCTCCAAAAAGACCAGGGCCCGTCATAGGCGTACGCAGTAGCCTATTGTACAGGTCCTGAGACGGGCACAGATTGTCCAGGGCAAACGTGCGTCTTGCCCTGACACTCCTGGTCACCGCCCGAGTCATACAGTCCAGCGCCAGGTTAATACCATCCTGGATGGTTCGCTGGACAGTGACCGGACTTGGCTGGCGCGATGCGGATGCCGTTACTACCCCCTGTAACAGCTGGGAGACGTGGGACAGAGCGGCAATCGAAGCCCTCCCACTCTCCTCCGCACCACGCAACGCGGTATTCGCCGAACGCAACGCGTTCGCGCACAGGACACCCGTGTCAGAACGGGAGCCTGGCCGCGCATCCTCACCCAAAGCCGCGCGGTCATCCACGCTGGGCTTGGGCACCACACCGTACCGCTGGTAATCCAGGGGCACGATGCGACAACGCCTGGCCACCTCGCGAGGGGCCTTCGCGAGACGTCCACTCGAATTAATGGACGACTCCGCCGCCTTGAACATGTCAACGACATGCTCCGCCAGCGGCAGAGAAGGCATAGCGTTAGCAGTCGGTTTCCCAGCTAACCACGGCGTGTGAACACGCTGGCTAGCCGACTGCTCCACGGGCAGATCAGGCCTAACGCTCACCAACCACTGGCAAGCGTCATACCAATCGTCCTCCGTGGCTAACTGCGAGCGCTCTACAAGACGGGGTCCTTCGTCTTCCTCCTGAGCGCAAGCAGTAGAGCTTGACGGCGGGTATGCTGATACACCTGGCAAGCCAGGGAAAACACGCGGGCCTGACAGCCCCGGCATGAGAATATCACTGGTTTGACCAGGAGCAGGCACCGTGGCAGAGCACGGGGTATATATAGTCTCACCACGGGCCCGACCAGCACCAGCAACACCCTCGGCAAGCCGAGGCATGCGGTACCGCTGGCCATCAGCAGCGCCCTGGGCCACCACCTGAGCCGCGGACTTTACTCCAGGGTGAGTAAAACCGTGGAATAAGGCGCCTGTATTCCCCGCGAGGGGTGCACAAACGTCTTCATCCATGTCCACGTCGTCAGACGGCGACCCTAGCAGGTAATCCTCATTACCCTGGTCAGAAAGATTAGACCCCGGGTCAGCAAAGAGAGCTAACCCGGGCTGACCAGGAACGGTGCCATAGGAGGTACTGGCCACCGCGGCGTGCGGATACCCCTGGACTGATAAGCAGCCAGCGGGTTCCAGCGACAACCGTCCACGGTCCCCTATCGGCGCGGCAATAAGCCTGCTGCCAGGGCCGTGGAACGTCCCCTCTAATGGGGCCACCTCTGAATCGTCGAACAACGGAAGCGGACTAAGGAAAATCGATCCAGAGGCGGGGATTACCTGCTCCGTAGCCGATGATGAGGACAGTAAAGGATTTGGTCCAGGAAGCATGCCACGAAGCAACCCTGGAACCAAATCCTTTATTGTCCTCTTCATCTCTCCCAACATCTCGGTCCGGAAGGCCTCCATATCCACCGCGGACGAGACCTTCCCCTTACCCTTCCTACTTACAACCTCTCGTTTCCGCTTCTTCTTCTTCTCCTCCTCCACCACCTTGTCCGTCGCCTGTAAGCAGCACAAGAATTCGGACATTAACTCGCCCCCCCAGTGCTTACATATGTCACAATTAACAAAGGGACCACAAGGGCTACATTGAAAACACAGATGCGGCCAGAACTTTTCCTGAAGAAAACGTCCACAGGACGCGCAACCCGGTCCCTGAAACAGGGCAAAGGACAAGGAGTATGAGCAACTAGTTAAGCTTAGAAACTCAATCCAACTCAAAGAGAAGGAAAACGATCATAAAGATCAAAATACATCAGAAACCAGCATAGCGCTTGAATCGCTGATAAATACATAGCCAGGCTGATTATGACGTCATTAATCCCGTGACAGGAAAAATTCGATCCCAACAAAACATCCAAGTGCAAGGACGAAATGTATGCTGAATGGATAAGTCGACTACACAACCATCAGATACATATAGATAACTCTTTTCTGGCAAAAATGTTAATTATCTCCCTTTGTTTGTTTACAATAATTAACATCACCACATTATCAATAACTAGATACCTGACACTTTGTATAGACAAACCATCCAACGTGACGAACCGGAGAACTCCACCATCTGCACGTCTCTTAACTCTCTCCACCTCATGGGGAAGGAATTGGATCAAGAGGGCAAAGTGAGAAGACCTTTATACTAGGCCTCCAACTCACTGGACATAATTTTTCATTTGGTTAGATAACCTAACAGTGTTAGTAGGAAATGGAACCATGGTGGAGAGAAAACTAACTCTCTGCTACTGCGATGTCACCACTTAGCGTCATACCGACCTGTGGACATAAACAGGCGCTTATCACGGTAAACGCGAGTCCCGGAAACACAATACACCGGGAAGAAAACTCGCTAATTTTACTAGAAGTCACCTGATTTAAAGGTCCTAAGTCCTTCTTTGGCGAAGTGTTCCTTCCTGCCATCCAAAAAAGTGACTATCACTCCAAAAAAAACACCACTTAACAGTTTAAGATTAAGCAAAAGCGTTTGCACAAAAAGACATGTGTGATCTCTCTGCCAATAATCTAGCAAAGAGGAAGTGCTAGTCTGCGCATGCGCGGTGGTGGGGCTGGCATCCGCCAGACTACGCTCTGACTCCCTGCCCAGTAGGGGCACCTGACTGTTTTAAATCTGAGTGTTTATTGAGTGAAAGCCAATATTTAGCAATATCAAAAGTATTAGGGAGGTAAGTATACTCTTGAAGTGAAACAAACATGACCAATTAAAGATAGTCAACCCGCCCTCTCCCATTTTTGTCACTTTGTAAAGTTTTGTTTTCGATTTTCTGGATTTTCTTTCATCATGACCAGTATATGGTCATGCCCTTCCCTGTGTTTTAGACACAGCTCAAATCAAGAGATTGGAGACCATCGCTCTTAAATTTCTGCTTCTTATGCAAACTTGGATAATCCTAGTGCATGGTAACAAACCAGCTTGTGTTAAATTTTGAGGCAAATTGTATTGGTAGCTTCCTAGATATCCATAGATCCAGCATTTGATCTTCTGATGCAGATCGAGGTTTTTAAATCCTTATCGTAACCAAAGTCTGGAAATCGTCTTTTACAGTAACACCCGTTCTTGTGCTAAAATCAGATCAGTAGTTTTAGGCTACAACCCCAGACGGAGGGAGAGATGGGCAGACAGATAGATGGATGGACGGATGGACAGACTGACAGAGACACCCATATCTTAGACACATACTCACCCTAGACACCCACCAACACATGGATGTGCACACTTGAATGGCTAAAAAAATTGAGTGAACAAAAAATGAAATTAAAAATAGAATAATTTAACAGTCAACTGATGCTCCATATTAACCTACAGAAATGCTCCATTTTTCGCGGGTGGGGGTGGATGGGGGAGGGTGTGTGTGTGTGTGTGTTTCTATCACCCAAAACATCCCCTTACCTACACCACTACATTACAGAGTATTCAGAACTAGTGTTGCATGCCTAATTACCTCAAGCAGTGCTTCTGTAGCTTGTTCATTCTCATGGAGATGCAACAGGACCAAAATCTGCAGCTCCCACAACCACTTCTTAACCTCAGGTGTGAGAGAACACGGAACTAATAAGAATAAAGGATGAACACTTTAACATTCAAGACGGCCAAAATCAGCTTTTGCAGTGGTCTTGAGAAATGGCCTTTTGCAGATCAAGAGACCATTTTTGAAAATTTATGCCTGGAATGACTGGCCCGATAAGTTGCGATAACTGACCCAGTCATTCCAGTGATAAATTTTCACAATAGTTTTCTCTTGGTCTGCAAATGGACATTTTCAATGAGAAAATTTAAATTTTATTTAATACATTTAAGAATTAAAGCATTAATTATATATCTTTTCTGTTACACTCAAGATGGACCAATACAATGATTAAAATACCAAATTATTGAAGAATGAAAATTCAATACATTCAAACCATTCCACAAATTCAAGAATAACAAGTGCAATCTGAAAGTGCAGAACTACGTGGGTTTTTTTCTTTTTTCAGAATCAATATTTTTTAAATCCTGTCTATGATAATAAACATCTGTGTTTTTAAATCTGGATCACAACCAAGGATTGGAAATTCTTGTTTACAGTAACAACATTTCTTGTGTTATAATTTAAGCCAAGTCTGCTCAGTACTTTCTGAGATACAGCCAGGGAGACAGAGAGATGGATAGATAGACAAACTGACAGACATACAGAGCAACAGACAGACACAGACAGACAGACATGTAATACCCTCTTTCCCCTTACTGAGCAAGAGTAATGATGCAGATTAAACGAAATCACAGATTTCTTTTTTCACGAGAGAGTTGATACTTACCACCCTGATACTCTATGATATTTCCCAAATATCGACCTAGCTTCAATAATTCAGAATTAAAAAGAAACCGCCCCCCCCCCCACTGGACAGGTTACTCAACTGACAGTCCAGCGGATGTGTGGCCCAAACTCGCGCATGCGCGGGGTTGTCTCTTTCTATTCCAAATTATTGGCTGCCATAATTGCAACATAAAATGCCGATAGACCGGGCCTCTGTGGGGCGGAGAGGCCGGGATCATATCAGGGTGGTATCAACTCTCTCCTGAAAAAAGAAATCCGTAATTTCATTCATTTCACATCAAGAGTATACTTATCACCCTGACACTCTATGATATAGCCAGAATTCGTAAGAGAATTCGGCAGGAGGGAGGCGAAGGTCAGAAGACCGACTCATGAGCACAAAAAACATCTGAAATTGTGTATGTAAACACAATCAGGAAATGACTTGGACATCGGATAACACGACCAATTTTTTTTTTAAACATATTTTATTGCATATATTACAATGGGATTAAGCACAAGTTGTTCGAAACTTAGAAAAGCCCTCTCCCTACAGAACAAATTTATAGGGTGCAAACATAAACATATACACAAAATAACAAAGTAAACGTATAAACAGATTAAATATTATAATACATGTACACCATATTGAGTATTTATATAATCGAGAGAGAGAGAGAGAGAGAGAAGTATAGTGAAGAGAGATCCAGAGAGGATAGTCAGGCCAATGATTTTGCCCAACAGTAATACTTTCATGATGACCACCATAACAAAACGCCCAAGGGCCAGTGTTGTTCACCTGGATCATTTGCACCGATGTTGAGAGTAATGACCGTTTAACATGCGCCGCCCCCCCTCTTTTATAAAAAGAGGGTGTGATGACCTCAATGTCCTATACGCTCTCTATGTACTCGTGCTAAAGTACTATAAGACATTGGACGAAAGCTTCATTTCGTATACTCTCGGATGGAACCACAAAGAACACAAATAATCACCATTTTAGTAAGTAATAAATAATGTGACAAAAAATAACCATCACCAAATATAGGACTAACCTATTTTTACGAGATTCCGTTTAATCACCGCTGGCGATGATAGGTACAGTATGGAAAAACAGGGATTCCCCCACTAAATTGCACTGTGTGTGAGTCAACGGCCTTCTGTACAATATTTACAAATATATAGTTTAAAGTTTATGTAAAATCGATAAGGCAAGCGGATTTGACGTGTCACGGAGGTAATGATCTGTAAAACTAGACTCACAGTGCCATTGTACTACTGACATAATGTCATCCACCGGCACTCTGTTAAACAGAGCCGTGGATGTCACTACGCCATGGACACTGAGCCTTGGCCATGTCAACTTGTTTTCCCGTGGAGGCTTTGTGGCAATGCTGGATGCATTCCACAATCTACCTAGAAATGGTATCTTTAGAAGCTCTCCCTTGGCCTCAATGTAAGATAGCCATAAAGCACTAGGGTCCGTCCGCCATTCCTGTGTACGTTGTTTATAACGTATTAATGCATGGACAGGACACCAGGCCTTTGAATTGGGATCAACCCTAGTCAAAGCGGGTAAAACTATAGGCTGACCATGATATTTTAAAGACTGGTTTTTCGCCATACAGTTAACTCTAGGTAGAAGCCTGAGGCCTTCCCCTGTAACCACAAAACGGTCTGGCTCTGCTGACAAAGCATGTATTTCACTTTTTCGTCTGGCCGAAGTTGCAGCAATCAGAAAAACTGTTTTAAGCGTCAACATGTTCATGGAAATGGATCTTAGTGGTTCAAAGGGTTTAACCGCAAATAAATGAAGTATTAACGATAAACTCCAAGACGGAATCACTGGGGGATTCTTTGGTCTTAGATTACCTTTGATTAAAGTATTTAGATTACATACTTCATCACTTCCCCTATTAGCCAAGCAAGGGATAACTGACATTAAAGCTGACTTGTAGCCCGCAATAGAGTTAGGCTTGAGGCTATAGGCATAAAAAAGGTGACAGAGGAAATCGTCTACTACCTGAATAGATGTATTCCATTGGATTAACACATCTTTTTAAGCACCAGTCAGCAAATCTGTTGATTTTATAATTATATGCTCTGAAGGTTGGCTTTTGCCATACACATGGCTGCCTGCTCAAAAAAGCCCTCCTTAACGGCTGATTCCTTGACAACATCCACGTAGTCAATTGGAACAATGATGGCTTGTTGTACAAGGCCTTGCCCTGGAAGATTATGTCGTCCATCAGAGGCAGAGGAATAGGATTGCAGACCAGAAGGTCCAGCAGATCCATATACCATGATCGGCTTGGCCAATTTGGGGCGATCAGAATCACTTGGCATTCCTGCTGCCTGACTTTCTATAGACGCTCGTATCTGGAATCGGGGAGACATATGCCGTCATCTTCGCGTTCTTGTTCGTTGCGAATAAATCTATGTTGGGCTTGCCCCAGTGGTTGAACAGACAGTCCGCCACACATTGAATTAGTTGCCATTCCGTGGGGAGAATGCTCATTCTTTGGCTCAATGAGTCTGCTAATAGATTTAGCCTTCCCTGAATATGAACTGCTTTCAGGGAAATACCATGATCTAGGCACCAGCAAAGCAGTTTCCATGTCTTCATACCGAGACTGGGCGACTTCGTTCCACCCTGGTGGTTTAAGTAAGTCACTACTGTTATATTGTCTGATCAAACCAGAACAATCTTGTCCTTGACCTTCTCTAGGAAGTGTTCCATGGTTAAGACTACTGCTCGCATTTCTAGCAGATTGATATGTTATTTTGACTGATCCAGATTCCAAAGCCCTGATACTTTGTCTTCTTCCAGGCAAGCTCCCCATCCCTCCATTGATGCATCTGTGTACATCATTAACTGAGGGTGGGGAGGTCCCCCCCGCCAGGAGATTCTCTTTTCATACACCATTGAAGGTGGTGAATAAGAGGTTCCAACACTGACACCTTTGAGTCCAGGAATCCCGTACTCTGGGTCCATTGTGTCATGAGAAATCACTGGATAAGCCGCCGACGTAAGGCTGCCTGTGGAATAACTGGTTCCAAAGAAACCATCAACCCAAGCATTCTCAAGTAGACCCGTGCCAGGATATGACGACTGTTGCACACTGACTGCATGACTGAGATGAGTACTTCTACTCTCTCCTGAGAAGGGTAAACATACCCTATCTTTAGATCGAAAAACATGCCCAGGTGAACAAACTTCTGGGATGGTGTCAGCTCTGATTTCTGAAAGTTGATTATCCACTAGATCTGTAAGAGTTTTCAAGACTATCTCCAGATTTGCTGATAGACTTTCTTGATTGTGTGCTTTTAACAGCTATGTACGTGTGGACTGCTATGTGTCTCCTGCGGAGGTATGACATCATAGCTTGGACCACTCAAGTGAAGACCTGAGGAGCCGTCGATATAGCAAATGGGAGAAACCTGAATTCCCAGTGGCGGCCCTGAAATGCAAATCTTAGGAACCGACGAAAGTTCTTTGCAATGGGAATGTGAAAACAAGCATCTTTTAGATCTATTGATGCTGTCCACATTCCCTTCCTCAATCCTGCTAACACCGTTCTTACAGTTTTCATTTTGAAACTTGTTGTGAGGATAAACCTGTTGAGAGGTTTGAGGTTGAGAATTGGTCTCCACCCTCCAGTGCTTTTTGTCACTAGGAAAATGGTTGAATAATAACCCAGATATTTTTGTGCGGGTTGAATTGCATGTTTTTGTATGATGGATTGAATTTCTTCATCTGTACACAACCGCTGATCTGGATCTCATGGATTTTGAGTCCAGATCGGAACCAGAGACAGGCGTGATGGCTGGCTTGATATCCAGTCAGGATGGTAACCCACTGAAAGCCATCGCAAGACCAAGCGGTCCTGAGTAACCCGCTCCCACTCTTGCATGTGGAAGGCCAGACGGCCTCCCACGGGTGCACTTAAGGATTGAGGTGGACCCGAGAAGTGCAAGAGTTGCCCTGTCTCTGGTGGTTGTCCTAGCAGCACTGGTGTGACCCTTGTGGGTGCCGACCCATCAGGCTCGGCTCCCATGACCAGAACCCAGTGCTCCTCTGCCAGCACCACGCGCACCTCGGTACACGGGCTGCCTGGTTGGTTGCACCAGAGGAGCTTGTGCTCCCCCCTAGCTGGCTTACGCTGGCGTTGCCGTGGCCGATGCTGCGTAACTGGTTGGTCTCTGACAGGGCCACCACCACCTCTAGCCTGCTGAGGGTCGAAGACAGGGGGCGTTGCTCAAACATGCTCCCTGCGGAGCACTTCAAACTGCTCTCGCAGCATCCTCTGGTTGTTCACCAGGGTTACGGTTTGTTGGAGGTGCAGGCATCCTTCACCTCCAAACAACCCTGGACCTGCCATCAGCATCTGAAGAGGCCGAGTGTGCAGATCCTGCGAGGGGCTCAAATTATCAATGGCAAATGTGCGCCTTGCCCGTAAACTCCTGGTTACGGATCTCGTCATACAATCCAGAGCCAGGTTAATGCCGCCTTGGATGGCTCTCTGGACTGTAAGAGAAGAAGCTTGGCAGGCCATACATGCTGCTACTACCCCCTGTAGCAGCTGGGAAACATGTGAGAGGCCCGAGATAGCTCCTCTCATACTTTCCTCTGTGTCCCGCAGCGCGGAATTTGCATTGCGCAGGGTGCTAGCACACAAGGGTCCCGTGTCAGACCGGGATCCTGGCCTCATGTTTTCGCCATAAGGGGCACGGTCAACTGTGCAAGGCTTTGGGATGCCGCCGCACTTCTGATAAAGATCAGAACTGATACGGCAGCGCCGTGCCACCTCGTGACGGGGCCTTCTGCCGCAGCGAACATATCCACGATAAGCTCCGCATACGGGAGAGATGGCATGGTGCTCGTCACCGGCTTCACTCCCAACCATAGGCGCTGGTCCCGCTGGGAAGCCGGAGGATCCACCTGGAGGTCTGGCTTGATGCTCACCAGCCATTGGCAAGCCTCCAGCCACTCCTCCTTGGTGGCCACCTGTGAATGCTCGATGAGCCTAGGGCACATTCATTGGTGGGGTAACAGCTGGAGCTGGAGATACTCCTGGATAGCCAGGAAAGCCATACGGACCCGCAAGGGCTGGCATGGCTTGCACTGTGGCTATTCCAGGAGCCAGATCTACGGCATCATGGGGGACTAAATGCATGACGTCATAGTCCAGGCCTTCCTCAGGGTAACTCTCGGCAAGCCGAGGGATACGGTATGGACGGCAATCGGCTCCTAGCTGCTGAGCTGTGAAACCTACTCCCGAAGAAGTAGTTCATGGAAAAGGTCACCCATGGGCCCCCTGGGGTGGGGGGGGGGGGTGGGGATGGATTTCCATGGCCATTGGCAGGCCATAACAGTGTCCTCTTCTTCCTGCCCAGAAAGATTAGACGCCAAGCTTGAAAGGGGATCAAACTCAGACTGGGCAGGAGGGTATCGCGTGAGGCACTGATACCGTTACCTGCTATAGAACATTCGATAAGCGAACTCCCGAGGCCATGGTTTTTGCTCCCGGGTCGACGGGTGAGGCAAGTCTCAGCGCCGGACCAGTGGGAGCCGTCTCTGGGTCTATCATGAATACTGGCTCCCTAAGAAAACCGGACCCAGAGACGAGAACACTCTGTCCTGGAGCAAATGAGGAAGACAATGACGAACTTGAAACCGGGAAGCAAGCTGCAAAGCACCGCCGGGACAAGATCCATGATCGTCTTCTTCATTTCTCCCATCATCTCAAGACGGAAGGCCTCCATGTTTGGCATGGATGCCTTCCTCTTCTTACCACAAGTCTCTTTGTCAAGTCGCCTTTTTTCATCTGCCACCCAGTCCTTTACCTGCTGATTTATAAAATCAGTAAATACCTCCACCGGCCACGACTCACACACATGGCAATTTAGCAAGGGCCCGCACATACTACACCTAGTGCAGTCATGAGGGAAGTAGCGGGCCTTCACGAAACGGTGGCAGGAAGGGCATTTGTTTTCAATAACCCTCTTAAATGACACAAACGGAAACAATTAGCTTTTAGTTATGAACCAAAAAAAACCAATTGCCGAAGGCTAATAAATTCCTTACGGAAAACTTAGACACCAGATGAACCGATAAGCCAGGGCCATAGAAAAAACTATGGGCCTGACTAAAGATAAACAAATCCTAAAAACTTCTTATTCTTCTTCATGAAGACAGGGGAGACAATTAGAATTTGAACTTGAATACTTGAGAGGCGAATGCTAGACTCCACACTCAATACAAAGATTCATTAGTAGTTGACCTTTATAAACACAATGAACCTATGCAAACCATCAAGAGAGATAAATAACACAACACGTAGTCATAAAATTTGCAGAAATTTTTTAGAAATAAAATGACTGAAAATTTTTCTCTCCATGTTTAACCTCAGAAGATAACTCCTGAAGAATGACTGAAGTCTGCTGAACAACAACAGGAATACCTGATCCTGAATCCAAACCCTGTGGTGGGGGGGGGGGGGGGAAGAATGCGGAAAAATTACTTCTTATGGTAATAATTCCCGCTCCAAACTCATAATAAATTATATGGACCCAGAAAACCAAGTATAAATTATTGTTCAAATGAAGGCTACATGTCAGAAATCATCTAAATGTGTCTGAAAAT
The DNA here is from genome assembly GCA_034401795.1 of Chaetoderma sp. LZ-2023a. NCBI lineage: Eukaryota > Metazoa > Mollusca > Caudofoveata > Chaetodermatida > Chaetodermatidae > Chaetoderma > Chaetoderma sp. LZ-2023a. The sequence goes on along the minus strand of CM067360.1, from coordinate 40,591,596 downwards.
ACAAAGCACAACATGTGTTAGCTAATATATAGGCCTCCCCCAAACAGAGCTAGCTTATATAGCCATATCCATGAGTTAGCGCGAATCCCGGATATACCAGCCGAGTAAACACGCAAATTTTTTATCAATAAATTTACTAAAGTACACCTGATGGCTAGGACTGGGAGCATCCTCCGGCGACTTGGCAGCGTCAGAGATACTAGAATAAGTCAAAATCAAGTTGCAGAACAACTTAAAGCTTTAAAAAGATCAAAAGCAAAACTATGAAAGCGTGTTGCAATGGCAGGTCAATAATCTGAGAAGAGAAAGAGACAGTCCCGCGCATGCGTGAGTTTGGGCCGTACATCAGCTGGACTGTCAGTTGAGTAACCTGCCCATTGGGGACGGTTTCTTTTTAATTCCGAGTCTTATGGAAGCTAGGTCGATATTTGAGAAATATCATAGAGTATCAGGGTGGTAAGTATACTCTTGATGTGAAAACTAATAGGTAATATACAAGGTTTAATAAGAATCAATGAGTATGAATGGCTGTATCCGATATATCACCCATGTATTTTATGTCATAATCATATGTGTCACTTGTTAGCTGACGTCACAATTAAAATGATGTAGATCTTTCATGACGGTGGAAGTCTCTACCATGAACATGTCTGAATTCTATGTCTTTGGTGACTTTACAAGTTAATAAACATGCCGTTTAATATTCTGAAAGTAATTTGACTGGAACATGTTGATACCATAGTCCACTCTCTTTCATATTATAACTGGACATCGAGTGTGCAGAAAGATGGTCAGTACATATAGATGGTTATTTTCTGTACCACAGAAATTGGCACCTACGCTCAATAAAATGCCTGCTCTATCAGGGCTAGTCACATCAGCTGAGGCATATTAACTAGATGTGTGAAACATCCTATTGAGTAATGTATACACATGTTGCCCACCTCTACAGTGCCTTTAAAACTTCATGTAATGATCAGTAGCGGACGGCTGAGAAAAATTACACAAATGCCAAATCTTAGCATCTAAAACTACAAATCTTCATCTGGCGAATATTTTGGAACTAATTTTTAGGCAGCAACAGCTTCCAGTTAAATTATTTTTAAAATATTCAACAGATGGTATACTCGATGCATACCCTAAACTCCCTGGATTCATTGCGCATTCACTTTCTAGCGTGATTTCATCAGTTCTTCACTATGTAACGCTTGGTGTCTGATCTCCACTGTAGCCAATACTGTCTACATTACACTTGACATATCATACTGCCCCACCAGTTAATGATGAACATGCGTCATTACCTGATTTAAGCAGTGCCGTGATATAAGTCAACTGTGTCAACATCAGCTCTACGCCACCATTACACGCCTGTCTAATGATTGCCTCAGCATGACATGCCGCTATCAAGGTCAGCTTATTCTCGCTTTTATCTGCCAATCAAAGAGCCATGTTTAAAGGCAGTTGCACACGGGACAGCAAATCACTAGCAACAAGTTGGTTATATGGCATACAGACTAACCATGTGGCTAATAACTTGTCTGGAAATGTCTGCTAAAAAGTTGGTTAAAAATAGAGCCATCTTCTATTTTCCAACCAACTTCTTTGTTGGAACCAACTTGTTAGTTGGTGGCGACACACAGTCCACCTTGATGCTAGGGATTTGTTGCTAGGGATTCATTGTCCCGCCTGACAACACCTTAATCAGTGATGTACAATGATAATGATTACTTCATACCATGAGCCTATTCCTTTAGCATGGTTTGAAATTAAGAGAGCACGGTTAGAAGACTATTTTAGTTATCACTAGTGTTTATGTACAAGATCTTATTAATAGATTCAGCAATTACTTTAACCCTTTCATGTCGCAGACGCCAAAAATGGCCTCTACAGTGCGCTTGAGGAATGTCCATTTACAGGCCAAGAGAATACACTTTTTATTAATTACCACTGGAATGACTGGCTTGATATCTGAGTCTGGCTCGATATCCAAGCCAGTCATTCCAGTGGTAAATTTTCAAAAATAGTCTTCTCCTGGCCTGCAAATGGACATTTATTAAGGAAATATTTAGATTTTCTTAACAAAATTTGGCCAGTGAAGGGATAAGACCTACAACTTCAGAAATATGAGCAAGTATTATTCAGCTCCCTTCTGCACGTGATCACATTCAAAATCATGGAGCTCCATCATGAAACTTGAAAAGCTCACGAATGTGACAAATTGTATGTTTGTGAGTAATTTATAATTTGAAAAACATTCTGTGATTATTTTGAAACTAATTTGACAACAGGCGCCAGTCAAATTAGTGTTAAATATGTTCAACAACTTACCTGTAATGTTACCATGAAATTTAGATTCTGGGAATTCAGGTTTTAAAGTTTCAAGTTCATTCCAATATGTGCATAAAGTGGGCGGGGAATAGCTAGTTTTTCCTATTATCTAGCATCTCGCGCCATCTTGAGAACTGTCCATTTGCCGGCTAATTAGTATTTTTTTTAAACTTACAACTGGAATTACTGGATTGATAACCAAGGCAGTCATTTCAGTGTTAAATTAAAAGAAGTAATCCGTTCGTCTGCAATTAATGAAAAGTTACGTGACCAGATTTGATCATTAAAGGGTTAATTTCAAATCCTGTTTGGTAATGTTGAGAAGAGCTTTACCAGCATTTGTTTAGCCAATTATTTTGACTGAATTTGAGAAAGCTCTTCTAAGATCAGAAGATCAACCATTATATATAAAATGTAATTAATGTATATAGGAAAATCTAGGGTTTTTAATAATGTCTTACTTCGTCTTTTGGCCCAGCAGAGACCCTCACATTGTTATAAATGTTTGAATGTACGCTTTTATGACTAACACAGAATCAACAAATGAAAGGACTTTAGAAATAAAGTAAAAATACCTTTTATAGTAAATATAAGACCATCTAGCAAACTCTCATGCACAATTCCTAGTTATTAATTAAAAGCGCTCTGAGATTCCTGATCATTGTAGATCGACAATAACAGGCCTCAAATGTCATACCAGATGATGATGATGATGTTGATGACAAGTAAAACACCACAATTTAACCATTTAATGGTCAAAATTGACCAAGAAAATTAAACTATTTGCTTTTGAATGTCCACTTGTAGGCCATGAGAAGACTGGAAGAACTGGTTTGGTTACTGAGACAGGCATTCCAGTGGGAAATTTTCAAAAATAGTGTTCTCTTGGCCTGCAAATTGGTTCCACTACAAGGGAAGTTTTTGGCTGGCTTGATCATTAAATGGTCAGTCAAGCATCTATTTTGAAAGACTAACATTCTACCTAATTCTCAGATTGCCCGAGGCTATAGGGATTACTAAGACGAGCCATCCCTAGCTTAGCATCCAGCTTGATAGAAATCAACTACAAAACCTTACAATCAATGCAGGATTCTAGTTTATCCATCAATCATATGATGTCATAATCAATTATGTCATGAATGACATAGCTAAGTTCGTGACAACGGACTAAGAGTTGTTGTTCGAATTGTATGTCTTTACTATTTAAGAAACATTCTGTTTAATATTTTGAAACTAATTTGACTGGGCGCTGGCAGCAACAGTGCCCCGTCAAATTAATGCCAAAATATTTAACAGTTTACCTTTATAGTTTTCTGGAAATTGAGATTCAGTGAGTGCAGGGATCGATCGATCCCAACACGGTCAAAGCATGAGTGGAGCTTAGCTAGAGATGGGTGGGGCATAGCTAAAACGGGATGCCTCTATTTAAAATCACATCAACAGTGTGCGTGTGTGTACCTGGAGAGAGATGCAGTGCTTTTTGTGCAACACTAAGTGCATTATGTTGTGAAGATTTGGAGTGAAGACCCGCTGACAGCTGGGACAGACTCACACCACGCAACACAGCCTGAGGATAAAAATATCAATATACTCAAATATTTTTCTACAGATATCATCATGGCTTTAAATTAACCCTGATTAACCACTAGACATTATGACTAGTAACCACTAGTTATACCCACGTCTTTCAAAGAAAAGGTGGGATTATGTCGTGCAATCTGTGTGTGCGTGCATGCACGCATGTGAATGCGCGCACACATGTGCATGCATGCACGCATGTTGTGCATGCGGTCAGGCATGCGTGTATCCGTCTGTGCAGAAAATCGATTGTAACACATCACCTCCGAAACTGTTGGACGGAATTCAAATAAATTTGGCATGTGTATTACCCATATGAGTGCAAGAGCCCCGTTACATTTGGGTCCAACCCCAGGAGGTGGGGCATGGGCCAAAATGTAAAATAGATTGTAATGCAACTCATCTGAAACTGTTAAATGGAATTCAACCAAATTTTATATGTGAGTTACCCCTATGATTGCGGAGTGCAAGAGGCCATTTACATTTGGCTGCTCCCCCAGGGGTGGGTGGGGGATGGGGGTCAAAAGGTTAGTAAATTGATTGTAATACAACACCTCCGACCCCAGGGGGCAGGGGTGGGGTTAAAATGTCAGATTTTAATGTCTAGAAATTGATTGTAACGCAATTACTCTGAAACCATTGGACAAAATTCAACCAAATTTGGTATGTGAGTAACCCATATCAATGTGGAGTGCATGACCATATTTACATTTGGCTGTGCCCCGAGAGGTGGGTGGGGGATAGGGGTTAAAAGGTCAATAAATTTGTAAGTTACCCATATAAACGTGGAGTGCATGAGCACATTTAGATTTGGCCCCTCCTCCATAGGTGGGGTAAAAAGGTCAAGAAATTGTGTGCGTGCGTGCGTGTGTGTCAAAATGTCAAGAAATTGCTTGCAACCCAACACCTCCGAAACCATTGGCTGGAATTCAACCAAATTTGGTATGTGAATTACCCATATCAATGTGGAGTGGATGAGAACATTTACATTTGGCCCCATGCCCAGGGGTTGGTGTAGGATGGAGTCAAAAGGTAAAGAAATTGATTGTAATGCAACTCCCCCCGAAACCACTGGACGGAATATGGAGTGGATGAGCACATTTACAGTTGGCCCTGCCTCCTGGCGTGGGTTGTGGGTCAAAAGTTCAAAGAGGTGAGCGTGGGGATTTGCGATGATGTGTCATCGACCAAGCAATTTAGTTTGCATGAGCCCTCGTGGTTAAGTACGAGCTCTTATTTGTTAAATCCACTGGTTACATTAGTCCTTATACTAGCAAATATAAACGAAATCTAGGATTTCTTTTTTCACGAGAGAGTTGATACTTACCTCCCTAATACTTTTGATATTGCTAAATATTGGCTTTCACTCAATAAACACTCAGATTTAAAACAGTTAGGTGCCCCTACTGGGCAGGGAGTCAGAGCGTAGTCTGGCGGATGCCAGCCCCACCACCGCGCATGCGCAGACTAGCACTTCCTCTGACTAGATTATTGGCTGACACACATGCAACTATTAAGAGCCTGAAGACCGAGCCTCTGTGGGGTGGAGAGGCCGGGTCCGTATCTAGGGAGGTAAGTATCAACTCTCTCGTGAAAAAAGAAATCCTAGATTTCGTTTATTTCACTTCAAGAGTATACTTACCTCCCTAATACTTTTGATATTGCCAGAATTCGAAAGTGAATCTGGCGGGAGGGAGGCGAGGTCAAAAGACCAGCTCATCCCTATACGCTTTTCTGCGTTTAAGGCACTTAAACTTCTGAAACTGTAAGAAAAAACAGTCAGGATTTGACTAACCATCGGATAACACGACCGATGTATGAGAGATGACCGAATGTCATATGCGCTCCCCCCCCTCCTTCCTGGGAGGAAGAGTCGACTGACCTCAATGTCCTATACGCTCTCTACGTACAAGTGCCATGTACTACAGGACAGAGACGAAAAAGCTCCATTTTCGTAACTCTCAACAATGAACCACACAAATACACAAACCATCACCATATTAATAACGGGTAATCGTGACAATACAATCAACAACGGACAACACATGAACAAGACTGACCTTGTTGAAAATGGCTGCTGACATCATCTTCCCATCGGTAAAGACTGATGCAGGCCCAAAAAAGTGGGTGTTTCCATAAATTAATTGTGATATATATAAGTAATGAGGAAATCACCTCAAAAAATATAAACCGATTTATTTTTTCAAAACCGACAAGGCGAGAGGATTAGAGGTGTCACGGAGATAATGGTCTGTAAAACTTGACTCACAGTGCCACTGAGCCACCGACATAATATCATCCACAGGGACCCCATTAAATAGGGCCGTGGATGTCACTACGCCGCGGACACTGTGAGCCTTGGCCACGTCAACCTGCTTCCCGGTGGCGGATTTATGGCAAAACTGAATGCATTCCACAATCCACCTGGAAATGGTGTCCTTAGAAGCCCTCCCATGGGGTTCAATATATGACAACCATAACGCTGACTGGTCGGTGCGCCATGCCGCCGTACGTTGTTTGTACTGGCGCAGCGCCCGGACGGGACACCATGCTTTAGAATTAGGATCATATCTAGTTAAAGCAGGCAAACTAATAGGTTGACCTGGATATTTCAACGACTGATTTTTAGCCAAGAAATTAATCCTAGGTAGCAGCTTAAGGCCTTCCCCTGAAACCACAAAACGGTCATCCTTGGCTGATAAGGCATGAATCTCACTCCTACGCCTAGCCGAGGCCGCAGCAATTAAAAACACAGTCTTCAGTGTTAATAGTTTCATAGAAATGGAACTAAGTGGTTCAAAAGGCTTATCACCTAGTACTTGAAGCACTAGCGATAAACTCCAAGACGGAATCACAGGAGGATTCCTTGGTCTTAGATTGCCCATGCCTTTAATCAATACATTCAATGTATTTACTTCATCACTTCCTCTCTTAGCCAAGCAAGGAATAACAGACATTAATGCTGACTTATAACCAGCAATAGAGTTAGGCTTGAGGCTATAGGCATCATAGAGGTGACAGAGGAAATCAGCTACTACTTGAATAGATGAATCCATTGGATCAATACATCTTTTTGAGCACCATTCTGCAAATCTGTTGATTTTATAATTATATGCTCTGGAGGTTGACCCCCTCCTGGCTTTGGCCATAAACATGGCTGCTTGCTCAGAAAAGCCCTCCTTAATTCTAGATTCCTTGACAACATCCACGCAGTCAATCTGAACATTGACGGATTGTTGTGAAGGGCCTTGCCCTGGAAGATAATATCGTCCATCAGAGGCAGAGGAACCGGATTGCAGACCAGAAGGTCCAGCAGATCCGTATACCATGATCGGCTTGGCCAATCCGGGGCGATCAGAAGCACTTGGCATTCCTCTTGTCTGATTTTCTGAAGAATTTTTGGAATCAGGATTGCTGGAGGGAATGCGTATGCATACATTCTCCCCCAGCTGATAGCTAACGCATCTGTTGCGAAAGCGCTTGGATCCGGAATCGGAGAGACGTACGTCGTCATCTTCGCATTCTTCTTCGTTGCGAACAAATCGATGTTGGGTTTCCCCCAATGGTCGAACAGACGATCCGCCACACATTGATTTAGTTGCCATTCCGTGGGTAAAACACTCATCCTTCGGCTCAATGAGTCTGCTAGCAGGTTTAACCTTCCCGGAATATGAACTGCTTTCAAGGTAATCTGGTGATCCAGACACCAACAAAGCAGTTTCCATGTCATCATACAGAGACTGGGCGACTTCGTTCCGCCCTGGCGGTTTATGTAAGTCACTACTGTTGAGTTGTCTGAACGAATTAGAACAATCTTGCCCTGAACTTTCTGTAAGAAATGTTCCAGGCCCAGGACTACTGCTCTTAGCTCTAGTAGATTGATATGTTCCTTGGACTGTCCCAGATTCCAAAGCCCTGATATCGTGGATTCTTCCAGGCAAGCTCCCCAGCCCTCCATCGATGCATCTGTATACACAGTCACCTGAGGGTGGGGAGGGGTTAGCAAAACCCCCGGTAAGAGATTCTCTGTATTCAACCACCATTGCAGGTGGTGAATCAGAGGCGCCAACACTGACACATTCGAGTCCAGCGAACCTGTACTCTGGGTCCATTGTGTCATGAGAAACAACTGGATCGGCCGCCTGCGTAAGGCGGCCTGAGGAATGACTGGTTCCAACGAAACCATCAACCCCAGCATTCTCAAGTAAACCCGTGCCAGGACATGACGACTGTCGCACACTGACTGAATCAACGAGATGAGTATTTGAACTCTCTCCTGAGTAGGATAAACATATCCTGTCTCCAGATCGAAGAACATCCCCAGGTAAACAAACTTCTGGGATGGAGTCAGCTCTGATTTTGGGAAATTGATCATCCAGCCCAAGTCTGTGAGAATTTTCAAAACAATCTCCAGATTGGCGGACAAACTTTCCCGGGTGTGCGCTTTCAACAGCCAGTCGTCTATGTACGTGTGGACTGCTATGCTTCTCCTGCGGAGGTATGCTGTGATCGCAAGAACCACACGGGTGAAAACCCGAGGAGCCGTGGAAATTCCGAAGGGCAACACCCTGAATTCCCACTGTCTGCCCTGGAATGCAAATCTCAGGAAGCGACAGAAACTCCTGTGGATGGGGATGTGGAAATAAGCGTCCTTCAAATCTATCGACGCCGTCCACATCCCCCTCTCCAACCCCGCCAACACCGAGCGCACCGTTTCCATCTTGAAACTGGGCGTCTCGATGAACTTGTTCAATGGCTTGAGGTTGAGAATCGGTCTCCACCCACCGGTGCGTTTTGTTACCAAGAACAGGGTTGAATAGAAGCCCGGACACCTTTGTGCCGGCTGAATAGCTCCTTTTTGTACGAGGGAATTTATCTCCTCCTCGATACACAACCTTTGATCTGGATCTCTCGGAATGGGAGTCCAGACTGGCACCAGAGACAGTCGCGACGGCGGGCCTGTCATCCACTCTGGATGATACCCCACGGAAAGCCATCGCAAGACTAAACGGTCCTGAGTTAACCGTTCCCACTCTTGCATGTGGTCGGCTAGCCGGCCTCCCACCGGTCCACCTAGGGACCGCGGTGGACACAAGGCATGCAAGAGCGGCACTGTCTCCGTCGCCATACACACCGGCGTGGTCCTTACCGCGGTAAGCGCCCTGTCAGGAACGATAACCACGCCCAGATCCTCGCGCGACCCGCCCCGCCCCGCGCGCACCTCGGTGCACGGGCGGCTGCCTGGCTGACGGCGGCTGAGGAGCCTGCGCCCCCCTCACTGCTGGCCGAATCGCACGCGGCCGAGGCCGGCGCTGCGACGGCGGCTGGCCTCTGACTTGGCCAGCACCACCTCGAGCCTGCAGGGGACGACACGCAGGGGCCGCGGCGCGAACGTTAGCACGACGCAGCACCTCAAACTGTTCGCGCAGCGCCCTCTGGTTATTCACCAGGGTGACCGTCTCCTGGAGGTGGCGACATCCCTCACCTCCAAAAAGACCAGGACCCGTCATAGGCGTACGGAGTAGCCTATTATACAGGTCCTGAGACGGGCACAGATTGTCCAGGGCAAATGTGCGTCTTGCCCTGACACTCCTGGTCACCGCCCGCGTCATACAGTCCAGCGCCAGGTTAATACCATCCTGGATGGTTCGCTGGACCGCGAGCGGGCCTGGCTGGCGCGATGCGGATGCCGTTACTACCCCCTGTAACAGCTGGGAGACGTGGGACAGAGCGGCAATCGAAGCCCTCCCACTCTCCTCCGCATCACGCAACGCGGTATTCGCCGAACGCAACGCGTTCGCGCACAAGACCCCCGCGTCAGAACGGGAGCCTGGCCGCGTATCCTCACCCAAAGCCGCGCGGTCATCCACGCTGGGCTTGGGTACCACACCGTACCGCTGGTAGTCCAGGGGCACGATGCGACAACGCCTGGCCACCTCGCGAGGGGCCTTCGCGAGACGTCCACTCGTGTTAATGGACGACTCCGCCGCCTTGAACATGTCAACGACATGCTCCGCCAGCGGCAGAGAAGGCATAGCGTTAGCAGTTGGTTTCCCAGCTAACCACGGCGTGTGAACACGGTGGCTAGCCGACTGCTCCACGGGCAGATCAGGCCTAACGCTCACCAACCACTGGCAAGCGTCATACCAATCCTCCTCCGTGGCTAACTGCGAGCGCTCTACAAGACGGGGTCCTTCGTCTTCCTCCTGAGCGCAAGCAGTAGAGCTTGACGGCGGGTACGCTGATACACCTGGCAAGCCAGGGAAAACATGCGGGCCTGACAGCACCGGCATGAGAATATCACTGGTTTGACCAGGAGCAGGCACCGCGGTAGAGCGCGGGGTATATATAGCCCTACCACGGGCCCGGCCAGCACCAGCTACACTCTCGGCAAGCCGAGGTATGCGGTACCGCTGGCCATCAGCAGCGCCCTGGGCCACCACCTGAACCGCGGACCTTACTCCAGGGTGAGTAATACCGTGGAAAAAAGCGCCTGTATTCCCCGCGAGGGGTGCACAAACGTCTTCATCCATGTCCACGTCGTCAGACGGCGACCCTAGCAGGTAATCCTCATCACCCTGGTCAGAAAGATTAGACCCCGGGTCAGCAAAGAGAGCTAACCCGGGCTGACCAGGAACGGTGCCATAGGAGGTACTGGCCACCGCGGCGTGCGGATACCCCTGGACTGATAAGCAGCCAGCGGGTTCCAGCGACAACCGTCCACGGTCCCCTATCGGCGCGGCAATAAGCCTGCTGCCAGGGCCGTGGAACGCCCCCTCTAATGGGGCCACCTCTGAATCGTCGGACAACGGAAGCGGACTAAGGAAAATCGATCCAGAGGCGGGGATTACCTGCTCCGAAGCCGATGATGAGGACAATAAAGGATCTGGTCCAGGAAGCATGCCACGAAGCAACCCTGGAACCAAATCTTTTATTGTCCTCTTCATCTCTCCCAACATCTCGGTCCGGAAGGTCTCCATATCCACCGCGGACGAGACCTTCCCCTTACCCTTCCTACTTACAACCTCTCGTTTCCGCTTCTTCTTCTTCTCCTCCTCTACCACCTTGTCCGTCGCCTGTAAGCAGCACAAGAATTCGGACATTAACTCGCCCCCCCAGTGCTTACATATGTCACAATTAATCAATGGACCACAAGGGCTACATCGATAACACAGATGCGGCCAGAACTTTACATGCATAAAACGTCCACAGGACGCGCAACCCGGTCCCTGAAACAGGGCAAAGGACAAGGAGTATGAGCAACTAGTTAAGCTTAGAAACTCAATCCAACTCAAGGAGAAGGAAAACGATCATAAAGATCAATATACATCAAAAACCAGCATAGCGCTTGAATTGCTAATAAATACATAGCCAGCTGATTATGACGTCATTAATCCCGTGACAGGAAAAATTCGATCAAGAGGGCAAAGTGAGAAGACCTTTATACCAGGCCTCCAACTCACTGGACATAATTTTTCATTTGGTTAGATAACCTAACAGTGTTAGTAGGAAATGGAACCATGGTGGAGAGAATACTAATTCTCTGGTACTGTGACGTCACCACCTAGCGTCATACAGACCTGTGGACATAAACAGAAAGAGAAATTAGTCCTAGGTAGCACCGAGTTGATATAACCCAACCAACCAAGGCGCTTATCACGGTAAACGCGAGTCCCGGAAACACAATACACCGGGAAGAAAACTCGCTAATTTTACTAGAAGTCACCTGATTTAAAGGTCCTCCGTCCTCCTGTGGCGACGTATTCCTATCCGCCATCCAAAAAAGTGACTAACACTCCAAACAAACACCACTTAAACAGTTTAAGAGAGCGAAAAAGCTATTGAACAAAAAAAACATGTGTGATCTCTTTGCCAATAATCTAGCAAAGAGGAAGTGCTAGTCTGCGCATGCGCGGTGGTGGGGCTGGCATCCGCCAGACTACGCTCTGACTCCCTGCCCAGTAGGGGCACCTAACTGTTTTAAATCTGAGTGTTTATTGAGTGAAAGCCAATATTTAGCAATATCAAAAGTATTAGGGAGGTAAGTATACTCTTGAAGTGAAATTATGATTGTGTACTATTCAGTTCAATTCTGCAAATATTGATTGAGATATTCTGCAAACTTGACTGGTCCGTTGCCCTTCGAGCCTCCTAAACACTCAGAGCCCGAATTCCTGGTTTTCTTAGTAATAAAGATCAGTTAATAGCGATTAAAGGGCTAACCATTTACTACTCAACTGAGCTAAAATCAGTATTGGGAGCGATCTTGAGAAACGACCATTATTTTTGAAAATTTAGCACTGGAATAACTTCGTTGATCAATGATTCAGTCATTTCAATGGTAAATTTTCAAAAATAGTCTTCTCTTGATATGCAAATGGATAGTGACAAAGCAATAATTTCACTTGTTGTAACCAACCTTGATCAGTAAAGTGCTGAATACAAGCACTGATTATGTATCTGATAATCTCTTATTTGTCTTACAACTACCCAAACAATAACCAGAGTAACAAAATCATTGGATACCTCACTCGCCAATGATGACAGGCATTTAGCAGCTCTGGCGCACACCGATGCCATCTCTCCTGACGCTGTTGCAAATGACAACATCATAGTTGCCATGACAGCCCACAACTGACTGCTGGATGGATGCAAATGAATAGCCTTAGCCACCGCCCGCCTTGCCCCGGCCGTGTTCCCCTGGTAACAATAGAGAAACAAGTCATTATAAAGCAACACAGTTTGCATAGTTTAGAAATGTGGGAATAAGAACTACGGTAAAGACTATTTTAAACGACCACCTCCTGGAGTCCAAATAATTAGTCACTATAGACATGTGACTCTTTTTCAGAAGAGACATAAGATAGGATATGCCTTTAGAAGCCACTTAATGACTGGCTCGATAACTGAGCCAGTCATTCCAGTCGTAAATTTCCAAAATTAGTCTTCTCTTACCCTGAAAATGGACATTCTCTGAGGAAATCTTTTAAGTTTCTTGACCAACCTTGACCAATAAATGGTTAATACAATTGTATGTTCAGGCCTACACAGTATCGATAGTGCAGAATCAAGAATGATACACTAGCCCACTAAAGACCACGCCCGTTTAAACATTTAATTTTCTCATAGAATATGTCCATTTACAGGCCAAGAGATTATTTTTGAAAATTTATTAGTAGAATGACGGGCTCATCGTTGCAGTGGTCATTTTTCAACAATAGTTTTCTCTTGATCTACAAACAGACATTTCTCAAGACCACTGCAGCTGTTTTGGTTGGCTTGAGTCTTAAAGGGTTAAGGTACACCAGGGCTAAGTTGCTGCTTATTGTAATAACATGGTCCAGTCCAATTAGTTTCAAAATATTCAATACCTTACCCGTATAGCTGTCCTATTATTGAGACACTGCAATATCAAGGGTTAACGGGTTCTTAATTAGTTGTACCAGAGGTCTTCATAGACGCAATAGAAATGGCATTCTGTAACAGTACAGTACCTGTAGTTTACAGACAGCAGCCATAAGCATCGCAACATCGACAGCGGAGTCAGGTGACGTGTCCGACTGCTTCAAAATCTCTTGTAGTACAACTGTAGCCAGAGTATCGTCACGCGAGAGAATTCCCAAGCTGCACAGTGCCAACAATCCCTGTCTACATGGAGGCGACAGTTGAGAACTGATGATATCAAGGAATTATTAGTGCTTAAAGTACATGAAAACTCTGGCAAAAATGTTATTTTTCAATTTATTTGTTAAGAATAAATGCAAAATAAGACATTAATATGCATGGATCACTTATTCAGCATATTGCTTCAGAGTGGCCTATTATTATAAGTCAGTATTTTCAGTCACTTCCAGCTTCTGCTGAAAAAGCGGCCCTGACCGTCTGGCTAACCTGGAATTTCCGAACTGACAATCAGGACACACAGGTTGGACTTAATTTTTATGCTCGCAGATTATGACGTCAGAGGACAACAAAAGTGTGACCTCATTAATTAAACCTTTTATCACATTGTTTACACTAGCTATGGGTACTATAGACATTAGCTTACCAGTTGAATAGTTCAGACTTGGCTTGATTAGGATTACCCTGCTTGTACCATATCATGCCAAGGGCCGCGTGTACAGCAGATCTACTGGAATCAGTCTCAGACAATTCCAAGGCTCGGTCATATACTGAAAGTAAATACATATAACATCCATTTGATTTTATGAATATTGTTGATCCATGTCTTATTTCATATATACTACCATATGAGAAAGATATTACAAAATTACACTCTAATTACCTGTCTTAACAAGAACTAGACTGCTGTCCTAGAAAACAACAGCTTTCAGCAAAATTGCTTTCAAAATGTACACCAGTCTTTCTTCTACTAATGCTATATGAAATTAACATTTTGACATCAGAGTGATAATAATTAATTCATTATTAAATCATTACATTATTCCAGTTGTTGTTTTAGACAAATAAACTTTAGCCTGATGTGCTTGTCTCTCTAAATTGCTTAAGTTAAATTGCATTTTACAATGAATTACAAAGTCATTTTGAATGAGAGATCATAATAAAGCCAGGATGCTGGATACTTATATATGTAATTAATTTTCAATTAAATCTTACCTTTAGCACTGTCCTGTAGTTGGCCCATCTTATACAGACATAAGGCCAGTCCACACAGATCAGCAAACAACAGGTCACCAGTTCCCAAGCACTGATACAGTTCCAATGCACTGTGATAATCTTCAATATACCTGTGAGTAATATGACAGGGAAGGGAGACAACTAAGTGACAATTATCCATGTAGTTTAGAGTAATTTGACAAGAAAGGGAGACAACTACATGACAATCATCAGTGTATTTGAGTAATTTGACAAGGGAGACTACTACACTACAATTATAAATATATATGAGAGTATTTTGATTAGAAAGGGAGACAAATAACGACAATCATCAATGTATGATAGTAATTTGACAAGAAAGAGAGAGAACTACATCATGACAATCATCAACGTATTTGAGAGTAATTTGACAAGGAAGGGAGACAACTTGATAATCATCAATGTATTTGAGGGTAATTTGACAAGGAAGGGAGACAACTACAAGATAATGATCAATGTTTCTGAGTCCTTTGACAAGAAAAGGAGACAACTACATGCGAATCATCAATGTATCCGAGAGTAATTTTACAAGAAAGGGAGAGAACTATATGACAATCATCAGTGTGTTTGAGAGAAATTAAATCATGTATCTAAATATTTAGTCTGTTCTGCTACTCAGTATCCTCCTGTTGGAGTGTGTAAATGCCTCCTGCGTCGATGGCTATGATTGCTTGACATCAGCCAATCACAGCCATCAACCCAGCAGACAATGGGATTCCTAACCATGATGATATGGTTTACACATTAATATTATGATGTGATGTCATACCTACATACTTATATTAATATTATGATGCGATGTCATACCTACATACTTATATTAATCTCTTGATAGCTATTCAGGTGATCTAACATGTCGGTCATAAACTGTCCAGGTAATTTTAAGCTCTTTATCACGCCGCTAAGGAAAGATATTCAGGATTTAGCAGTTAAATGTTGGTAGATTTCTACACCCTATGATGGATGTCATGATTTACTTTTCAACCAATCAGAAAAATCCTAGTGTGTCTGCCTCAGTATATACGCTCAGTCATAGAGGCTCCAGCTCTAGTTTGGCAATGTGGTATAAAAGCAATCCTACAGGTAGCTGTTGAATATTTTGAAACCAATTTGATTGGAAGTTGTTGCTACCATAGGCAGCAACAACTTCATCAAATTATTTTCAAAATATTCAATGGGATGAGCATTCCATAATAAAGACCATGATGCTTTGGAGCTGACATGACATCATGTCATACATACATACATACTTATATTAATATTATGATGTGACGTCATACATACATACTTATATTAATATTATGGTGTGATATCATACCTACATACTTATATTAATATTATGATGTGATGTCATACCTACATACTTATATTAATATTATGATGTGATATCATACCTACATACTTATATTAATATTATGATGTGATATCATACCTACATACTTATATTAATATTATGATGTGATGTCATACCTACATACTTATATTAATACTATGATGTGATGTCATACATACATACATACATATATTAATATTATGATGTGACGTCATACATACATACTTATATTAATATTATGATGTGATATCATACCTACATACTTATATTAATATTATGATGTAATATCATACCTACATACTTATATTAATATTATGATGTGATGTCATACCTACATACTTATATTAATATTATGATGTGACATCATACATACACACTTGTAATATGATGACACCTTGTGCAGTGTTAATCTTCCTGGTTTCTGAAGTGCAATCTGCGTAATAGTCTAGAGCAGCCATATATTAGAACATTTGCCAGCTGTCTCACATCATACTTCCATTTTGACGCTTACAGTTTGGTGGCTCACTTACATAATTTTGACCGTGACGTCGGCAACAAAATGACGTAATTGATTATGATGTCAGACGCTTGAGTGACAGATTGGGCCTGCTATCAAGTTAGTATCACCTCATTATCAGGGAACTGAGAAAAAAATCATCACAATGGGCGAGTTTTTTCATCAATGAATCAGTAAAACAAAAGCTTTGTAAACAGTTTATTTCACAATATTCACCAGGGGCTGTATTCACCAAGAGTGCGTGTTACATACCCGCCTAACTGCTTGCGCCTATTTAGAAGATCTGACTACGTATCCATGAAGAGGTGGATAAATATTCATCTAATGTAGGGGAATACAGACTTAGGTGTTTTCTGGACTTACGCCAGATTTACACATTTTTTCCTACTTACGTGAACACGGCCCCAGAATATTTACCTATACTGTATAAATTGTGGTTTTAATCTGGACAGCTAGGTTGAATGGGAAACACCACTCACTGATAAGCTCTGGCCAGATTCCTTCTTATCAGCTGCAACCTTTCAACACTGGTCGTTTGATCAGCCATTAACAGCTCCAAGGCACTGAAAACAAATATATTTTAGAGATCCATTAAAATGGTATAATGAGTAGGTGACAAGACCCAATCCGCCAATCTCAAGCTAGAGATGGAGTATGCATATGATGTCAATTTCATCGATGAAGAAAAGGTG
Source organism: Chaetoderma sp. LZ-2023a (assembly GCA_034401795.1). Lineage (NCBI taxonomy): Eukaryota > Metazoa > Mollusca > Caudofoveata > Chaetodermatida > Chaetodermatidae > Chaetoderma > Chaetoderma sp. LZ-2023a. The sequence goes on along the minus strand of CM067360.1, from coordinate 40,574,492 downwards.
TCCCATGATGAACTGCTGCAAAACAGCTCAAATGCACAAACCGTGTTCACACATGTGTACCTGTCTGACACAAAGGAGACTAATGATGAGGATACCTTAGTCCTGTGTGTGGAGAAGTGAAAGAAGAGCAGAATCTTGAACTCACTTGTCCTCAGTTCAATGAAACTTCAGTTTATCCATCCATCATGACGTCATAAACAACTATGTGATGCATAAGATGACGTCATAATCAATTATAACATGAATGACTCGATTAAGTATGTCTTAAACGCTCAATAGTCTGACACGTTGTACAAATTGTATGTCTTTACTATTTAATAAACATTCAGTCCAATATTTTGAAACTAATTTGACTGGGTGTTGTTGCTGCCATAGGCATCAACAGCACCCAGTCAAATTAGTTTCAAATATTCAACAGTTTACCTGTATAGTTTTCTGGAAATTGACAGCAGAAAGCACTCAAATTTTCATTAATAGGTACCATTAGTACAAGGCATGCAGAGGTTACCATAACTCCAACTTGTTAGGGATTTTGCAACCAGACCTCAAAACGTGTCAAAGACAACGAGACAGAGAAAACGTGAGTTTAGGATGCTCACAATGGATATAAGTGGAAAGGGTTCAAGAAAACTGACAGCAGCTGAAAGAAGTATTAACTCATTTAACATGCAGAAAACCCCCATCTTCAAAACATTCAACACTTTTCTTGTATGGTTGCCTTGAAAATGGGATATCAGGAATTCATAGCTGAAAGGATTAAAGAATTAGAATCAGCCCAAGCATTCTCTAAATATTTTTATTTTTACAAAAAACCCAATGTTTTCAAATCAACAGGAATACATTCTGAACCTATCTAGCATGGTCTAAACCTAAGCAGATACGCTATTCTATTCACACTTTGATGTTGACCCAATAGGGGGATCCATTCAAGCTATGCCCCACCCATTTCTAGCTATGCTCCACCCATTTCTAGCTATGTCACACCCGCTTCTAGCTAACCTCCACCAATATCTATGTCCCACACACATGTATAGCTAACCTCCACCCATTTCTTGCTATGCCCCTCACTTTTTTAGCTATGCCCCACCCTTGTTTATCTGTGCCACACCCATTTCTAGCTATGCCTACCAATTTCTAGCTAGGCACCACCCATTTCTAACTATGCCCCACCCATTTCTAGCTATGCTCAACCCATTTTTAGCTAATCTCTGTCCACACTTTGCTCGTGTTGGGATCGTCCGAACACTGAATTCCACGACTCCCAATATCACGGTAACTATACAGGTAACCTGTTCAATACTTTGAAACTAATTTGACTGGTGCAGCAACAGGGCCTAACTAAATTAGCTTCAAACTATTCAACATAATGTTAATTAAATAGTAAAGACATGATGGAGCTAGATACTTGTGACACCAGGCTACATGTGATGTAATTCAATTATGATGTTATATACTTGACTGACAGACTGGATTTATCCATTACCAAGCTTAACTTACTACAAAGCACACAGAGTTACAGTTACTTCAGTAAATGTGTTCTAATTTATAAATATGCTTATACTATATCAGTTGAAACTTACGTTTTCAGACAAGGATCATGTTCACATCTCAGCAGTGAGATTTAAAATGACTCATTTGGATGTTTAAATACTGATTTAGTTACAGCACAACATGAGTGCATATATTACATCGCAATGCTAGTTGAAATGACCTATGGCACCTTTAACTGTCTGCCTGCCAAATTTCTGCAGACTACAGTTTCCATAGGGTTTAACTCTGGGTATGCTGAATATTTTGAAAACAATTTGACTGAAAGCCACCAACAGCATTCAGTCAAATTGTTTTCAAATATTCAACATGCCCAAAGTTATTGCCTATTGAAACTATTGTCTGGTAGCTAGCAGCAGTCAGACAGTGAAGTGAAGAAATACTCACCATTTGTATGCTTTGACAGCAGGCCGATAGAGGCTCTGTTCTTCTAAGAGAATGCCATACATATTATAAGCTGTAGCATTAGTTTGAACGCGCTCTAAAATAGAATAACATATTGACGTGGAGACACACATTGAAAATAACTCTGATTCCATTGATATTCAATTATAATCAGGTACATGTTGCAAATATGTGTCCGTCTCTGGGAAAACCCAGCCAAAGTAAAAAATTGAACATTTTGCATTCATTACAACCCATTATACAGACCATGATACTTAACGCACTGTCCAAATATGAATCTTCTATCTCAAATACTAAGAAAGTTGTGACATTTCAAAATTTATGTATATAACGTAGGCGGTAATTAGCCAATTTGAGAATTTCCTCGTTAAAATTAACCAAAACAAGATATGATGCCATTTTATAACCATAATTTTGAGGTACATGTGTTATATATCATCTTAAAGCTTATGATTTCCACTTTACAACCATATATAATACATATATCTAAAAATTCACATCATTTACTGACAAAAGTGAGAATGTTTGCTTCTTTGTCCAAAAAAGTGACTTGCGGAGATCTTGCAACAACATGAACAACTGGTCCAGAGGTTAACAATGGATGAGAAAGAAAGCTTTGGCTTGCAATCCAACAAAAATTGCATGCCATTTTCATTTCTAGACATGTAGATGATGTTTATTACATGCCAATTAAACTGATTATTTTCAAAACTATTTTGCTGACTGGTAATGCTAGCACAGTTAGCAACAACATTCAGTAAAAGAAATCCAAATCCTCACCAGCTTTTAACCATAAGTTTAGATTTATGATGGCATATATAGAATGATGTCACTTTAGAATGAAAAGAAAATTGGCTAATTAGAAATGTACTAAAAGATAAGAAATAAGACAATAATTTAGCAAATGATAATTTTTTTTATAATAATTCTTATCACTTAAATGATTTACAATGGCGCAAATGCTATTTTTGCTGTAGGAACAATGTCAAGCTCTACCCCATGAGCATTTACTACTAGTAAGAAAGTATACATTCTATTTATGAATATGAATATCTTCATCTACTTTAACCCTTTAATGTCTAAATTTGGTCAAGAAAATCAAAATATTTCCTTATTGAATGCTCATTTGCAGGCCAAGAGAAGAGTATTTTTTTAAATTTACCACTGGAATGGCTGGCTTGGTTATCTAGCCAGTCATTTCAGCGGTAAAATTTAAAAAATACTCTTCTCTTGGCCTGCAAGTGGACATTCCTCAAGCCCACTGCAGCGGTCGGTTTAGGCCGGTTTCGTCCTGAAAGGGTTATTACTTTCAACACATAACAGAAACATGCAATTCTTTATGATGCAAGGAATATTCTGTTGAATATCTTGAAACTAATTTGATCAGGAGCTGTTGTTGCCAAGGTCAGAAGCACTAATAGGTTCCAGTCAAATTGTTTCAAAAATATTTTCAGTCTTGAAATTGAGAGTACTGTAATTTCATGGCTGAAACAGTAACTAACTACATTGGGCTGGCTGTGAAATGGAGATACTGGGACCACCTCATTTCCTCTTCATTCGTTGTGCTAAAATTTTAGCCAAATCGCATCAGCATTTTTTTTATATACAGCTCCAGACACACAGACCTGATCGCAACACCCTTCCCCCACCCCCCCCCCCCCCCATACGGGACAAGAGTAATGTCTTATCAATAATACAGTTTATCGTTAAATAGCAAAATAAACTATATTTTTGCTGCAAGAACAATGCCAGTTACTGCAGCAGCGTTCGCTAGCAAACACTTATATACACGTATTAATCTATTGATGAATATACATTCCAGCTCAGAAATAGCTTAAATGTTTCCATATTATATTGGATGCTAGGGCAGCAATGGCTTCCAATCAAATTAAGTCCAAAATATTCAACATAGAATTTCTTACATCGTGTTCGAAATTTTACTAACTAACATGTTTCTGCTTTGGAAACTTGTTAACTTACTTATCAGCTGAACTGTACCTCCACCATAAGGCCTTAGATACAGACAAGAAGCAGACAAGAAATTATTGATGATGTAAGGAATATTCCGTAAAATATTTTGAAATTGATCTGACTGGGTCAGTCAAATTAATCTCAAAGTATTCAACAGCTTTCCTGTAGAACCTTTGTCTTGAAATTGAGACTAGAATTTTATGACTAAAGCATTAAGTGCCTACATAATCCTTGCTGTGAAATGGAGATACTGGGAGTTCAGTGATGAAACAGGTACATCGGGTATGCATGATGTAAGGAGTATTCTGTTGAATATTTTGAAACTAATTTGACTGGGATTTGTTGTTGCTAAACAAGCCAAAGGTTGGTATCCTAAAACTTTGTACGAAAATGTCATTTTCTCGCAGCACGACCTCTTGGAACTTTCTTTGGCCGACCACGACCACGGCTGCTCACAGGAGTAGGCGGTACATGAATCTCCTCCTCCACGCAATCTTCAGCAAGAATATCTTCCACATCACTCTTGGGCTGTGGGCAGACCAAATTTCTATATTCCTCACTAACAAATTCCCGAATTTCCTTAAAAAGGTATGACTTCCGTTGATCACTGAGGCCATCAGGGAACACACGTGCTGGTTTTTCACGAGGAAGAGCTGTAGGTTCACATTTCAGTAGGTTGTGGGTCACCGCTACACTATCCGAAAACTCCCAACACACTACACTCCCATCATCATGGCATTCAATGTGATGTAGCGGCTTAATTGCTGGCAGCTTCTTAAAGTAGGTTGGACACAAGTAAGCATCCCAAGCATACATTGGCACAAATACATGACCGCATTCATCACCACAAAGCTGCGGAATCATCACACCAGATGAAGACGATTGTAGCGCAACATCAGTTATATCAGCCAGACAGTCAACCTTGGTCACTTTGTATTTGCGCTTAAACAGACCAAAGCACCAGTCCGGTGCAAATTTTGTGTGCCCCGCAAGCATGAAAGACAGCTTCACTCGCTTATGCCTTCCAGTAATGGCACGCCAACAAAGATAATGCACCATGGCATTATTTTTATTCTGCCCTGAACAATTATCAGCGTGAAGATGGCAAATAGCTTCTTTAAGTCCATAATTCTCAAAGAAGAAGTCGAGAAGACTAATCACACAATTTGCGCCCTTTCCTGTAGCAGTGGCTTCATCAATCAGAAACAATACCATTTTCGGAATGCCCTCTGTCATGACACCGAAGACACCACACTTCCTAGGTGTCTTAAAGTAGATCGGCCCTGGCTGTAATGGGTCTGATGGGTAATGTATTTGCTGGGCAAAATCGAAACTGTAATGAACCTGCGAAAGAAAATGTTACAAGTAGTAAATATCTTACAAAACAGAACAATCTGGTTAACATAATCCTAACCTTTCCACCACTACATAATGATATTACATACAATAAGCCATTTTACGGCGCAAGAAAATATTATGTTGAATATGTTAACAAGAGCTCCGCTTATGGTGCATAAATGCGGCATAATACCCCCGCCATGATGACAAACCAATGAATGAGAGCTTTTAGAAAATATTTATTTCTTCCTCAGACCCAGTCTGGTCATCCTTATGAAGTGTCAAAGTGATCCGTTAAATGGTCAAGGAGGTATCATCCCGAAACCAATTGTCCAAGATGGCCGTCGGTGGCCATCTTGGATTTGGGATCATCGTCGATTTCGATATGTTTCTTCCCCAAACCTAGTCCAATCGCCCTATGAAGTTTCGATGCGATCCGACAAACGGTAACAGAGTTACCATCCGGGAACCACTCTGCCACCCGCATGCCTGGACAGCGCCATTGCACAATTTGGTGGGGTATAAAATTAACTTGAACTCTATTGCTACATGCATTGCAGCAATAGCTTCCACTCAAATTAGTTTCAAAATATTCAACAGGTAGCATGGCTAGGCTGTATGGCTATTTTCAAATCGAGATACAGGGATTTTAGCAATGAAAGGGTACAGTGTATGTGCATCACACATCTAAAGGGTCTTTACGGGAAAACCCGGAAATTCAAGCAACTTGAAAATTAAGAAAAATACTTTTTCATATAGATCAATGAAATATTCATGAACAAGAAAATGTTAAATTTTAGCTTTTCAAGGGAGATAATACAACAAATATGGGCGGATTTTGGCGAAACGAATTCATGACACATCGTCTATTCATCTGCTGGAAAAAAATGTCCACACATTCTTGAAATGCTAATTTTCAACATCAACAACAGAAAAATTAACCCTTCAACCGCTGAAACTTCAGTATTTGACTTTCAAGACACATACAGGAAAGATCTTATATTATTATGAAACTAATTTGGCTGGAACCTATTGCTGCCATAGACAGAAGCAGCTCCCAGTCAAATTAGTTTCAAATTATTCAACAGAACATTCCTTCACACAAAGATGTTCTCATTGGTCTGTGAGGGTTAAATGGTTAATACACGTATATCTAACCTCAAAATTCCTTGATGAGTCTGGAATGATGTTTCCAGGGGCTTCAAGTTGTCCGATGCCATTTTCCTGGAGAACACGTTTGCAGTCTTGGACAGTCAACTGATAAAGTGACCGTTCAGCTGTGATTTGAACTACGTTGCAACAAAGTACTATTTTGCTGGCAGACCCAACACAGGTCAGACATAGGTTTCATAGGCAAAATATGCGGTAAGTACTGCTTCCACAAACGATAAAATGTTTTTACACTGACAGACCGATCACCCGCAATGGCACACGACTCACTGTACACTCGATGTATTCCAGCCTTACTGACCGAAGATGGTAACAGTTTCAGGTCATCCCTTTTATATCCAGGAATGCGGCCAGGAAGCAACACTGCATGAATTTCAGCATAGTTCTTCACAAATGTCACAACTCTTTCAATGTCTGTGATGTCCAGCGCATGAGTTGGTGTTCTACGAGTGTTTCCATGAATGCGGTGACTAACACCATTTTCTAGGTAGTGGTGAAGTAATGAACTAAGCCCATCTTTAAATATTGCATGTATAAACATAATAAACGAAATCTAGGATTTCTTTTTTCACGAGAGAGTTGATACTTACCTCCCTAATACTTTTGATATTGCTAAATATTGGCTTTCACTCAATAAACACTCAGATTTAAAACAGTTAGGTGCCCCTACTGGGCAGGGAGTCAGAGCGTAGTCCGGCGGATGCCAGCCCCACCACCGCGCATGCGCAGACTAGCACTTCCTCTGACTAGATTATTGGCTGACACACATGCAACTATTAAGAGCCTGAAGACCGAGCCTCTGTGGGGTGGAGAGGCCGGGTCCGTATCTAGGGAGGTAAGTATCAACTCTCTCGTGAAAAAAGAAATCCTAGATTTCGTTTATTTCACTTCAAGAGTATACTTACCTCCCTAATACTTTTGATATTGCCAGAATTCGAAAGTGAATCTGGCGGGAGGGAGGCGAGGTCAAAAGACCAGCTCATCCCTATACGCTTTTCTGCGTTTAAGGCACTTAAACTTCTGAAACTGTAAGAAAAAACAGTCAGGATTTGACTAACCATCGGATAACACCACCGATGTATGAGAGATGACCGAATGTCATATGCGCTCCCCCCCCCCCCCTTCCTGGGAGGAAGAGTCGACTGACCTCAATGTCCTATACGCTCTCTACGTACAAGTGCCATGTACTACAGGACAGAGACGAAAAAGCTCCATTTTCGTAACTCTCAACAATGAACCACACAAATACACAAACCATCACCATATTAATAACGGGTAATCGTGACAATACAATCAACAACGGACAACACATGAACAAGACTGACCTTGTTGAAATGGCTGCTGACATCATCTTCCCATTGGTAAAGACTGATGCAGGCCCAAAAAAGTGGGTGTTTCCATAAATTAATTGTGAAATATATAAGTAACGAGGAAAAACCTCCTCAAAAAATATAAACCGAGTTATTTTTTCAAAACCGACAAGGCGAGAGGATTAGAGGTGTCACGGAGATAATGGTCTGTAAAACTTGACTCACAGTGCCACTGAGCCACCGACATAATATCATCCACAGGGACCCCATTAAATAGGGCCGTGGATGTCACTACGCCGCGGACACTGTGAGCCTTGGCCACGTCAACCTGCTTCCCGGTGGCGGATTTATGGCAAAACTGAATGCATTCCACAATCCACCTGGAAATGGTGTCCTTAGAAGCCCTGCCATGGGGTTCAATATATGACAACCATAACGCTGACTGGTCGGTGCGCCACTCCGCCGTACGTTGTTTGTACCGGCGCAGCGCCCGGACGGGACACCATGCTTTAGAATTAGGATCATATCTAGTTAAAGCAGGCAAAATAATAGGTTGACCTGGATATTTCAACGACTGATTTTTAGCCAAGAAATTAATCCTAGGTAGCAGCTTAAGGCCTTCCCCTGAAACCACAAAACGGTCATCCTCGGCTGATAAGGCATGAATTTCACTCCTACGCCTAGCCGAGGCCGCAGCAATTAAAAACACAGTCTTCAGTGTTAATAGTTTCATAGAAATGGAACTAAGTGGTTCAAAAGGCTTATCACCTAGTACTTGAAGCACTAGCGATAAACTCCAAGACGGAATCACAGGTGGATTCCTTGGTCTTAGATTGCCCATGCCCTTAATTAATACATTTAATGTATTTACTTCATCACTTCCCCTCTTAGCCAAGCAAGGAATAACAGACATTAATGCTGACTTATAACCAGCAATAGAGTTAGGCTTGAGGCTATAGGCATCATAGAGGTGACAGAGGAAATCAGCTACTACTTGAATAGATGAATCCATTGGATCAATACATCTTTTTGAGCACCATTCTGCAAATCTGTTGATTTTATAATTATATGCTCTGGAGGTTGACCCCCTCCTGGCTTTGGCCATAAACATGGCTGCTTGCTCAGAAAAGCCCTCCTTAATTCTAGATTCCTTGACAACATCCACGCAGTCAATCTGAACATTGACGGATTGTTGTGAAGGGCCTTGCCCTGGAAGATAATATCGTCCATCAGAGGCAGAGGAACCGGATTGCAGACCAGAAGGTCCAGCAGATCCGTATACCATGATCGGCTTGGCCAATCCGGGGCGATCAGAAGCACTTGGCATTCCTCTTGTCTGATTTTCTGAAGAATTTTTGGAATCAGGATTGCTGGAGGGAATGCGTATGCATACATTCTCCCCCAGCTGATAGCTAACGCATCTGTTGCGAAAGCGCTTGGATCCGGAATCGGAGAGACGTACGTCGTCATCTTCGCATTCTTCTTCGTTGCGAACAAATCGATGTTGGGTTTCCCCCAATGGTCGAACAGACGATCCGCCACACATTGATTTAGTTGCCATTCCGTGGGTAAAACACTCATCCTTCGGCTCAATGAGTCTGCTAGCAGGTTTAACCTTCCCGGAATATGAACTGCTTTCAAGGTAATCTGGTGATCCAGACACCAACAAAGCAGTTTCCATGTCATCATACAGAGACTGGGCGACTTCGTTCCGCCCTGGCGGTTTATGTAAGTCACAACTGTTGAGTTGTCTGAACGAATAAGAACAATCTTGCCCTGAACTTTCTGTAAGAAATGTTCCAGGCCCAGGACTACTGCTTTTAGCTCCAGTAGATTTATATGTTCCTTTGACTGTTCCAGATTCCAAAGCCCTGATATCGTGTACTCTTCCAGGCAAGCTCCCCAGCCCTCCATCGATGCATCTGTATACACAGTCACCTGAGGGTGGGGAGGGGTTAGCAAAACCCCCGGCAAGAGATTCTCTGTATTCAACCACCATTGCAGGTGGTGAATGAGAGGCGCCAACACTGACACATTCGAGTCCAGCGAACCTGTACTCTGGGTCCATTGTGTCATGAGAAATAACTGGATCGGCCGCCTGCGTAAGGCGGCCTGAGGAATGACTGGTTCCAATGAAACCATCAACCCCAGCATTCTCAAGTAAACCCGTGCCAGGACATGACGACTGTCGCACACTGACTGAATTAACGAGATGAGTTTCTGAACTCTCTCCTGAGTAGGATAAACATATCCTGTCTCTAGATCGAAGAACATCCCCAGGTAAACAAACTTCTGGGATGGAGTCAGCTCTGATTTTGGGAAATTGATCATCCAGCCTAAGTCTGTGAGAGTTTTCAAAACAATCTCCAGATTGGCCGACAAACTTTCCCGGGTGTGCGCTTTCAACAGCCAGTCGTCTATGTACGTGTGGACTGCTATGCTTCTCCTGCGGAGGTATGCTGTGATCGCAAGAACCACACGGGTGAAAACCCGAGGAGCCGTGGAAATTCCGAAGGGCAACACCCTGAATTCCCACTGTCTGCCCTGGAATGCAAATCTCAGGAAGCGACAGAAACTCCCATGGATGGGGATGTGGAAATAAGCGTCCTTCAAATCTATCGACGCCGTCCACATCCCCCTCTCCAACCCCGCCAACACCGAGCGCACAGTTTCCATCTTGAAACTGGGCGTCTCGATGAACTTGTTCAATGGCTTGAGGTTGAGAATCGGTCTCCACCCTCCGGTGCGTTTTGTTACTAAGAACAGGGTTGAATAGAAGCCCGGACACCTTTGTGCCGGCTGAATAGCTCCTTTTTGTACGAGGGAATTTATCTCCTCCTCGATACACAACCTTTGCTCTGGCTCTCTCGGAATGGGAGTCCAGACTGGCACTAGAGACAGTCGCAACGGCGGGCCTGTCATCCACTCTGGATGATACCCGACGGAAAACCATCGCAAGACTAAACGGTCCTGAGTTAACCGTTCCCACTCTTGCATGTGGTCGGCTAGCCGGCCTCCCACCGGTCCACCTAGGGACCGCGGTGGACACAAGGCATGCAAGAGCGGCACTGTCTCCGTTGCCATACACACCGGAGTGGTTCTTACCGCGGTAAGCGTCCTGTCAGGACCGATAACCATGCCCAGATCCTCGCGCGCCCCGCCCCGCCCCGCGCGCACCCTGGTGCGCGGGCGGCTGCCTGGCTGACGGCGCCTGAGGAACCTGCGCCCCCCTCGCTGCTGGCCGAATCGCACGCGGCCGAGGCCGACGCTGCGACGGTGGCTGGCCTCTGACTTGGCCAGCACCACCTCGAGCCTGCAGGGGACGATACGCAGGGGCCGCGGCGCGAACGTTAGCACGACGCAGCACCTCAAACTGTTCGCGCAGCGCCCTCTGGTTATTCACCAGGGTGACCGTCTCCTGGAGGTGGCGACATCCCTCACCTCCAAAAAGACCAGGACCCGTCATAGGCGTACGGAGTAGCCTATTGTACAGGTCCTGAGACGGGCACAGATTGTCCAGGGCAAACGTGCGTCTTGCCCGGACACTCCTGGTCACCGCCCGAGTCATACAGTCCAGCGCCAGGTTAATACCATCCTGGATGGCTCGCTGGACCGTGACCGGGCTTGGCTGGCGCGATGCGGATGCCGTTACTACCCCCTGTAACAGCTGGGAGACGTGGGACAGAGCGGCAATCGAAGCCCTCCCACTCTCCTCCGCATCACGCAACGCGGTATTCGCCGAACGCAACGCGTTCGAGCACAAGACCCCCGTGTCAGAACGGGAGCCTGGCCGCGCATCCTCACCCAAAGCCGCGCGGTCATCCACGCTGGGCTTGGGTACCACACCGTACCGCTGGTAATCCAGGGGCACGACGTGACAACGCCTGGCCACCTCGCGAGGGGCCTTCGCGAGACGTCCACTCGAGTTAATGGACGACTCCGCCGCCTTGAACATGTCAACGACATGCTCCGCCAGCGGCAGAGAAGGCATAGCGTTAGCAGTCGGTTTCCCAGCTAACCACGGCCTGTGGTCACGCTGGCTAGGCGACTGCTCCACGGGCAGATCAGGCCTAACGCTCACCAACCACCGGCAAGCGTCAGACCAATCCTCCTCCGTGGCTAACTGCGAGCGCTCTACAAGACGGGGTCCTTCGTCTTCCTCCTGAGCGCAAGCAGTAGAGCTTGACGGCGGGTATGCTGATACACCTGGCAAGCCAGGGAAAACATGCGGGCCTGATAGCACCGGCATGACAATATCACTGGTTTGACCAGGAGCAGGCACCGTGGCAGAGCGCGGGGTATATATCGCCCCACCACGGGCCCGGCCAGCACCAGCAACACCCTCGGCAAGCCGAGGTATGCGGTACCGCTGGCCATCAGCAGCGCCCTGGGCCACCACCTGAGCCGCGGACTTTACTCCAGGGTGAGTAAAACCGTGGAAGAAGCCGCCTGTATTCCCCGTGAGGGGTGCACAAACTTCTTCATCCATGTCCACGTCGTCAGACGGCGACCCAAGCAGGTAATCCTCATCACCCTGGTCAGAAAGATTAGACCGCGGGTCAGCAAAGAGAGCTAACCCGGGCTGACCAGGAACGGTGCCATAGGAGGTACTGGCCACCGCGGCGTGCGGATACCCCTGGACTGATAAGCAGCCCGCGGGTTCCAGCGACAACCGTCCACGGTCCCCTCTCGGCGCGGCAATAAGCCTGCTGCCAGGGTCGTGGAACGCCCCCTCTAATGGGGCCACCTCTGGATCGTCGAACAACGGAAGCGGTCTAAGGAAAACCGATCCAGAGGCGGGGATTACCTGCTCCGAAGCCGATGATGAGGACAGTAAAGGATTTGGTCCAGGAAGCATGCCACGAAGCAACCCTGGAACCAAATCCTTTATTGTCCTCTTCATCTCTCCCAACATCTCGGTCCGGAAGGCCTCCATATCCACCGCGGACGAGACCTTCCCCTTACCCTTCCTACTTACAACCTCTCGTTTCCGCTTCTTCTTCTTCTCCTCCTCTACCACCTTGTCCGTCACCTGTAAGCAGCACAAGAATTCGGACATTAACTCGCCCCCCCCAGTGCTTACATATGTCACAATTAACCAAGGGACCACAAGGGCTACATTGATAGCACAGATGAGGCCAGAACTTTTCATGTAGAAAACGTCCACAGGACGCGCAACCCGGTCCCTGAAACAGGGCAAAGGACAAGGAGTATGAGCAAACTAGTTAAGCTTAGAGACTCAAACCAACTCAAAGAGAAGGAAAACGATCATAAAGATCAATATACATCAGAAACCAGCATAGCGCTTGAATTGCTGATAAATACATAGCCAGGCTGATTATGACGTCATTAATCCCGTGACAGGAAAAATTCGATCCCAACAAAACATCCAAGTGCAAGGACGAATTGTATGCTGAATGGATAAGTCGACTACACAACCATCAGATACATATAGATAACTCTTTTCTGGCAAAAATGTTAATTATCTCCCTTTGTTTGTTTACTATAATTAACATCACCACATTATCAATAACTAGATACCTGACACTTTGTATAGACAAACCATCCAACGTGACGAACCGGAGAACTCCACCATCTGCACGCCTCTTAACTCTCTCCACCTCATGGGGAAGGAATTGGATCAAGAGGGCAAAGTGAGAAGACCTTTATACTAGGCCTCCAACTCACTGGACATAATCCTTCATTTGGTTAGATAACCTAACAGTGTTAGTAGGAAATGGAACCATGGTGGAGAGAAAACTAACTCTCTGCTGCTGTGACGTCACCACCTAGCGTCATACAGACCTGTGGACATAAACAGAAAGAGAAATTAGCCTTAGGTAGCACCGAGTTGACATAAACCAACTAACCAAGGCGCTTATCACGGTAAACGCGAGTCCCGGAAACACAATACACCGGGAAGAAAACTCGCTAATTTTACTAGAAGTCACCTGATTTAAAGGTCCTAAGTCCTTCTTTGGCGAAAAGATCTCTCCCGCCATCCAAATTAGCGATTATCACTCCAAAATAACACCACTTAAACAGTTTAAGAGTAAGAAAAAGCTTATGCACAAAAGGACATGTGTGCTCTCTCTGCCAATAATCTAGCAAAGAGGAAGTGCTAGTCTGCGCATGCGCGGTGGTGGGGCTGGCATCCGCCGGACTACGCTCTGACTCCCTGCCCAGTAGGGGCACCTAACTGTTTTAAATCTGAGTGTTTATTGAGTGAAAGCCAATATTTAGCAATATCAAAAGTATTAGGGAGGTAAGTATACTCTTGAAGTGAAAAGGTGTCCCTGCAAACCTTCTGCGATTCATAATAATAGTCCACCAGATATCGACTGCGCTTCTCCTGAACCGTCTTCTTGGACTTTACAGTGTCATCACTCCGATGAACATGTGCACGTAACTGGGCCAAAATGACAAGATCCTTGTCAGGAGTCTCCATGGAGAGATGTTCCATACGAAGTTCCATCAATTTTTCTTGGGAGAAGAATTTGGAACATTGTTTATTATTATCCCATAATTTGCATTTACACTCAAAACCACCTTTCGCCAGCTTAGAGTCAACTTTACCAGCATTTTGGCTAAACTGACAATCAGGATGAACAGGTTGATTCTCATAATCTGGGTAGAGCAACTGAGTCATGGCATCAACATTAGCATCACCGCTGTCCATTATTTCATGTGTGGAATCTGTACGTAGTGCACCGGCTCCATCTAAAAACATAATAACACACTTAGGAACAAGGATTTCAATATTATCACCAGCTCAATCACATTAATTTAACCACATTTAACAGTGTACTTTGTTAAAAAAAATTTTATTTTCTCAAACATAATGTCCATTCGCAGTCCAACATAAGAATATTTTTGAAGATCTACCCCTGGAATGGCTGGATAACCAAGGCAGTCAATCCAGTGGTAAATTTTCAAAAATATTCTTCTGTTGGTTTGCAGATGGACAATCTTTTAAAACACATTAATTTTGAGCTGATGGGTTAATTTCAATTCTGTATACTAGTTTGCCAAGATGTCAAACTATAAAACTGACACTCATCAAAGTTTAACCTATGGGTCTAAAATTAATGAATAAAATATTATTCAGCTGTCCTGATTGACAGCCTGACAGGTAGAATTTGACATGTTGGTAGCAGTCAATGTTGAACAACATTGGTGTACACATTACAGATCTATAACCTTTTATCAGGGGTGTGTGATATTATTCTAGATAATAATTTATGACGATTTATAGAGCATTAAAAATTGCGATATTTTGTAGCCAACCACCCGGTCCACCCTATATCGCATTGTTGATAGAAATATTGGTGGTTTCACATGGCTAAGCACACATACAAATTGAGTGTCAATGAAAATCATCTTAACCCTTTACTGATCAAATTTGAGCAAGAAAATCTAAATATCCTTATTGAAAGTCCATCAACAAGTAGAGGTGTATTTATGAAAATTGACCATTGGAATGACTGGCCCGATTATCGAGCCAGTCATTCCAGTGGTAAATTTTCAAAAATACTTTACTTGCAGATGGACATTCCTCGAGACTACCGCAGAGGCCGGTTTTGGCTGACTTGACCATTAAAGGGTTAAAACTGTTAAATATATTGAAAGTATGTTGCCTGGGCGCCACACATAAAAAATTGAACCAACAATACTTCCAGTTACCTCTTGAGGACTAGTGTAACATAGAATCACATTAGTATGCCATGCAGTGTCATATTAAGACAATAGCCTATTGGGTGCGATGTATAATGAAGTCTGTCAGATGGGAGGCTAATTCTGTTGTACAAAACGAAAACTGGTGTCTTAAATAACAGCTTACAGATAGGTGTCACGATAACAGATTTACACAAACTTTGCATAAATAAATTATCCACTGGCGAAAGATCCAAATTTAACCAAGAAACCCATAATTGTGTGTCTGAAATTTTAACAGAGGTGGTTAAATTGCATGACGAAACGCTTCTTACCACGAAAATAGGATACATAAAAACTTACCATCAGAATCTTCATCTGACGAATCCATATTGCAATCACTTCCATCATTTAAGAAATAATCTTCTATAATTCCCGTTATATCGTCATTCGTGCCGATTGCACCTAGATTTATAGAACACAGTTCGTTTAAACACTGTGCAACTTTCACTGCTTTGTTGTTCACGGTAGACGCCATTTTAAAATTAAGACGAATGACCTGATTCAAAATATTATTTTACTCGGCTACACGATGTTAAAAACAAATTATTTCACTTATTATCCATCACTAAAACACCTTTAAATACACATGAATCGATTAATAACATAATTGCGAATTGCAGGAAATACAAAATTCGTCGATTACGTGTTAGTGTATGTATTTTCAGACGTTTCTTTTCGACCCCGGCTAAAGTCGCAAAAAAAAAACAGAGTCACTTTGATCGGACTTATCACAAGTTATTCAGCTCATATCAATACGCCATAGCGTTAGATCAATAGGAATGTAGTTCCCGAACCGAATGATACCAAAATAATGACAGACATACGCGGAAACTTCGGCGAAACTAATCTCAAAGTGTGTGTGTCCATAGGTTATGGTTTGTCGTGAACTTAATAGTAGGTTACAAAAAGTATATATATTTTGTTTTATTGATTTCGCTGATCTTATTAAAGCTGAAGGATGCATTTATATACAATAAGGCTTAAAGAATAAACAAAAACATCAGAATGAATTTTTTAAAGTATTTTTAATGAATGGCACTATATCGCGTATTGCTGGCGATCCAATCTGCCGACTTTGGCCGGGTTTTCTCAGAGACGGTCACATATATCAACATACTGAGATATCTGTGTGTAGTAAAGGAAGAATCAAGGACAGATATATGATAGGGTACACTGGCAAGTTGCTCATGGATGTCCACAAAAATAGGGACTCGACAAAAAGGGGGAGGGAGCTCCAGTAAGAATTTTTTTTGGGGGGGGGGGTAGGGGTGGGAGGGGGAAATGTGGTAAACTTAATTTAAATAAAGATGTTATCATTTAGAATGCAGGAAAGTTATCCTAAAAGCATTCAACAGCTTGCATGCGAACACTTTGAAATTGGAATAGTGAATTTTAGGGATGAGAGAACTAATATGAAAATTTAGCCTAAATTGTTTCCATATAAAAGAACATCCACATACAATATCATTCATGTGGTAAACATGTTGGAAATTCCCTTTTTTCATATATTGGATGATATATAGATAATTTTGTGATATTACAAAATCTTGATTAATGAATTATTCACACACCATGAGACTCATATCACTTCATGGTCGGTTTCGCACGTTGTCACTCATCAGGTATCGGCAGGATTCGAACCCGCTAGTCAACCTCGCTACTACAGGTACATGTCGCATGGTGCGTAAGTGGTGGATAGAATGTAATTACACTGACAAGCCTGTGTTGATTCAGCACATAGGATGTGCCAAGGGTATCTTTAACCTGAATTATATTTATGCATATACAAGCTAAAGATGTCTTGACATGTTCTGTATGCATTATCAGCACTGGTTCAGCAGTTGCTTAACCGTCTCGCTGCTGCAAGCCACCAGACAATAATTTCAATGTGCAACAACGCTGGACTTGCTGAATATTTTATTTGAAAGAAAGTTGTTGGTGGCCACCAACAACTTTCAGTCAAATTGTTTTCAAAATATTTAGCAGGTCCAGAGATACAACCCCTGGAATATGTTATCTGCAAAAACACAACAATCAGCCAGTTAATTACAGCATAACAGCCACCTACGCAACATGTGACATGTATCTGTAGTCCTGTGTTAACGAGGTTGACTCGTAAACCAAAGGTCATAAGTTCAAATCCTTCCTCTACCTGATGGGCATGAAAAGTGCGAAACCGGTCATGGAGTGGATGAGCCTTATGGTGTGTGAATAATTCAGTAATCAGTAACCATATGGATGAGCACATCAGAGGATTCATAGATGCCCGATATTGTGTACTTATCCATAAAGTACTGTCCAGCCCATAAAAGTCATAAATGCATCATTTACGTCATATGCTAAAGATAATTGAATAAATTTTAGTTTCAACAATCACTTTTTCAAAAGCATTATCATGAGTTCCATTCACCATTTACTAATTGGTTGCTGAAGTAAACAGTTACGGTAATCCTTTTATAATTTTGTCTTAACCACTTCGAGTGAAATGCCATGATTCATCCGGATCTATTAATGTTATAAAGTAGTGATCCGTTGCCGATCTTTATGTTAAACAGCCTACACATCACTGCATCAGTTCTAGTCCTGGTATACAGCTGAACTTCACCTCCTCACTCAACTTACCTAAATATCTTTGGAGAGCATCTGATGCCATGGAAACTGCTGCCATTTGTTTGATGCAATAGCGATATAATTCAGTGTTTCTTTTATTTATGTCTTGTACTATAAGACAAACCCAATGGGCATACCCTAGTGCCGCCTCCACCTGAAATACACAGTCAAGTCAGACAATGACAATGCACATAACAATATAACATACTGAATGTCCACAAGTATGTTACCACAACCTTTATCTTAACCTTCTAATTGTGGTAAAGTTAGGTCAAGAAAAAGAAATTTGTTTATTGAATGTCCCTCTGCAACCTAAAAGAGAAGACTATTTTTGAAACTTTATCACTGGAATGACTGACTTGGTTATCAACACACTAGCATTAGAGCGGTACTACAGTAGGGGAGGTACCGGTGCCAGAGTCAGGCCATACGGCTGAACGGGGTTGGGTGCGGGAGTGAGCTGTCTGGTCAGGTGTGGGGTGATCATTGTAATACAAACCGGGTCAAGAACGCTAGCTAGCAGAAAAGAATTTTTCCCGGAGAAAGGCTACTAGAACCAACAGCAGGAAACCATGTCCCTGACGGAGCTGGAGCTAACATAATGCATTTCAGCAATTGAGCCAACTTGTCTGCCATTTTCATATCGTCTAACAGTTCATGCTTAAGCCAGCCATGTCAACCGTAGGAGACAAGGCTGCCTTCCATTTGCAACCCTTAAATTTGGGTGCAAACCCCTCTAGCAAATGAAGATCATTATAATCACTCATGATCTTTCTTATTCTTATTCTTGGCCAACCTGTAGTATCACCTGGGACTATTTTATATTCGGACAATGGTTTTTGAGATACACACTTTGCTATGTCTTAAAAGGACCCATAGAAAATATATGGAGATTTTCAGCATGGATCTTTGAACTGTGATTACCATAAGTTTTGATTAGATCAACACAATATTTGAATGGGATGTATACCCTACGAGTTCCCAAGAGGCATGACGATTTTGTCATCAAAGGTCAAGGTTACCCGTTAGACGTGAAAGTTACCAGTTTTCGTCTCAGACTGAAAGTCCTATTGAGAGTAGATCAATAGAGATATGAGATACCCATGTCATGCCATAACATCAAGCTTACCCCTTAGGTGCAAGGGCACCCCCAATATGGCGTCAGAGATGAGTTTTCTTCTTTGGCATAAATGAACTACCCTTGCCAAGGCATATATATTCAATGCTGATAAAACAAGAGATCTTATAACATCCAGTTCATTGCGTTACTTCTTACTATCGTGTCTCAATATTGGAATTAGTCTTTGCTGGTAGGTCTGGTCACATACACACATTAGTGATAGCGTCAATGAGAACCAGAGTGTTAAAGGGTTGAATATTTTGAAATAATTTTGACTTTAAGATGTTGCTACCCTAGGCAGCATAAAAAAAGCATCCGCTTTTGTTTCTACGAGAATTCTTAATACTTACCAGCTGTACTATTATGATAATGTCTATTATCTAGTCTAGCTCAAAATAAACAATTAAAACTCCGCACTCTCCTGGTCCTGCCCATACTGTGTCCGGGAATACCATAGCCGCAGGTACCGAGTCAATTCCCAATCACAGTCAGATTCGTCTTATATTTGCCTTGGCAAACTGCGAAAGCAACTCAGCCTCACCTCAGCGGGGCGGCTGAGGCAGGGCCATAGTACATCTGGTAAGTATTCAGAATTCTCGTAGAAACAAAAGCGGATGCTTTTTTTATTCTACTTCGAATAATACTTACCAGATGTACTATTATGATAAACTCCGGATTTCGACAGCCAGGAAATGCCGGTGGGAGGAGGTGAGGCTCGAACCAGCACTCATCTACCATCCAACAGAGAAGGTTGTGAAGAGACTAGAACCCTGGCATACGCTTGGGTTCTGCCATCTGACTCATAGTGCTAAACTTCCATGGTCTAGACCGCGCTCCCCCCCTCTTTTGTCCGCACAAAATTCAGAGGGCTGTCAATGGGGATGCAACACCCACCAGACCCGTGTCAGCCCCAAGCCTCAGCTAGGGCAGTCCAGTAGAGTGCAAAGAAGCTACTACAACTTCTAACTTTGAAAAAATATCAGTATATCGACTAGGTTTTCAAATTGGAATGAGTCTAATGTCTGGTTGATAGGATAAGAATACTCTTGTACCAGACTATTTACCTAGGCAGTCTGGTATTTCGACTGTAAGTAAACATATTTATAGTCACTTAAATAATGTGAACACTCACCATTTTGAGTGCTTGATTTGTTCTTGATCATCACAGGAGCTCGGCCCAATCCACGGTCGTACTCAGTCATGTGCATAGCGCTTGTTCAGTGTAGGTGGAAGACTCGTGATGTGTGCGAAGTAGTGGTCGGAAGTGGCTTAGTTTAGATTCGACAGATTGGCGACGGCTACCAGATTAAGTGCGCTGGAGATGTCGCGAAGGTAGAAATCAGTGAATGACGACTCGGCATGCCATTGTGCTACAGACATCACCTCCTCTAATGAGACACCCGTATAAAGGGCCGATGATGCTGCTAGTGCTCGGACCTGATGGGCATTCGCACGATCAATCTGCTTTCCTGTAGCGATTTTGTGCGACATCTGAATAGCGTCAACTATCCAACGAGAAATAGTATCTTTCGAGGCACGTAAATGGGGAGCTTTGAGACATAACCACAGAGATTTCGGGTCACCTCTCCACTCATCAGTACGTTTCTTATACATTTTCAGACATCTGACAGGACACCAAGCAGAAGAGTTTGGGTCATGTCTAGTTAAACTTGGCAAATTGATCGGCTGTCCTGGATATTTAAGTGACTGATTCTTTGCCAGGAAACAAAGACGTGGAAGAAGTCTTAAACCTTCACCCGTGACGACAAAACGGTCTTGTTCGGCAGAAAGCGTATGAATTTCGCTTCTCCTTCTCGCCGACGCTGCTGCAACCAAAAAAAATTATTTAATAGTTAACAGTTTAATATCAATAGATCTAATCGGTTCAAAGGGAGCCTGCCCTAAAACCTGTAGAACAAGAGATAGATTCCATGATGGGATAGGAATTGGCTGTCTAGGTCGCAGATTGCTCATTCCTTTGATAACTTCATTCAAGGTGTCATTCTCCACTCCTTCAATGGCCAGACTGGGAATGACTGAAGCTAATGCAGACTTATATGCTGCTAGGGTAGAAGGTACAAGTTTGTCAACTTCGTATAAATGACAGATAAAATCTGCTACATGTTGAACAGATGCAGAAAAGGGATTAATATCTCTTCTCTCACACCACTGTGCAAATTTGTTGATTCTATAATTATGTCTTTGTGGTTGACACTCTTCTGGCTGAAGCAACAAACTTCGCTGCTTGCTCAGAAAAGCCACCCTCAATTGCACGCTGCTTGATAACATTCATGCAGTCAATTTGAACATTTCTGGTCTGTCGTGAAGGTACAGACCCTGGTTCTGAGAGATTAGATCTCTTCTGTCTGGCAGAGGGATTGGATTGCAAACCAGAAGGTCCAGCAGATCCGTAAACCATGATCGGCCTGGCCAATAAGGGGCGATCAGCAGTACTTGGCACATCCCTTCTCTTATCTTTGCCAGAACTTTTGGGATGAGAATTGTTAGAGGGTACGCATACGCGTACATTCGTTCCCAACTTATCGCCAGTGCGTCTACCGCTAGCGGGTCCGGGATCGGTGACACGTAAGTGACCATCTTTGCAAACAGGTCGATATTTGGCTTGCCCCATTGTTTGAATGGAACCTCCGCTACCGATTGGTTGAGCTGCCATTCCGTCGGACGACAAATCGTCCTTCGACTGAGAGCATCCGCTAGGTATCCTGAGAAATTGGCACGCCGTCAGATAGGCTCCTAGAGAAACCGACTCCAAAACTGCAATCAGGCTTTTGACTCTGCTCTCCGCCGGAAAAGCTACGCCATCCCTGAGATTGAAAAATATCCCCAGATAAACAAACTCCTGGGATGGAGTCAGTTCTGATTTCTCTAGATTCACAATCCAACCTAGATCCTTTAATAAGGCTAGGACTACCTGCAGATTGCTGCGCAGAGTGACTGGATTCCCCGCCTTCAGCAGCCAGTTGTCTATGTAAGTGTGAACAGCTATGTTTCTCCTGCGAAGTAAAGAAGTCATGGCAAGAACCACCTTGGTGAAGACCCTCGGAGCTGTGGTCAGGCCAAATGGCAGCGCATGGAATTCCCAAACATTGTCTTGGAATGCAAAACGAAGGTACTTCTGAAAAGGAATTGACATTGGAATATGAAAATATGCATCCTTCAGATCTATCGACACTGCCCACTTGCCTTTCCTCAGCCCTGTCATTACCGCTGCTACAGTCTCCATCTGAAATTTTGGAGAAATAATAAATTTGTTCACGGTTTGAGATTGAGAATTGGTCTCCATCCTCCGGTACGCTTTGGAATGAGGAACATGATCGAATAGAAGCCCAGCGAAGACTGATTGGGGACTAGATGAATCGCCTTCTTCTGACGAAGAGATTCTATTTCTGAGCGAATGGAGTCTAGACGATCTGATTCCCTTGGAACAGGAGTCCATATTGGAGTCGAGGTTAACGGGAACTAACGATTGATGGATGAGCCAGTCCGGATCGTAGCCGTTTCTTATCCACTGACAAACTAAACAGTCGCGCACGACCTGTTCCCATTGGCTTAGGAACAGCTGAAGTCTGCCTCTGACGGAAGGAATCTGCACACAGCTGTCGGTCAAGATTGGCCGATAAGACGCTAAATCGCTTGGGTGAAGATTCTCGACTCCATTCGTTCCCAACGCCACCGGAACTAGTTCCGCCGGAAACCCATCAGGAACGAGCCCCACGGCCGCCCCGCGGCTTCTTGTAGTGAGACGGTCCGGAACCGCCACCACGGCCATCCTTACGGTAGCCGCTGCGGCCCGAACCGCCACCCTTCCTGTCCTCCTCATACGGCCTCTTATTAGAGGGTTTGTACGAGGATGAACGGCCAGGTCCTTGTGATCCGGATGACCTATGGGCATCACGGTCAGAAGGACGGAAGGGCGATCTAGAACGCTGCCTCTGCTGCTCCTGTCTATGTTGACGGTAGGACTGATGCGGCTGAGTCCTCTTAGTCGACTTCCATGACTTGCCGACCACTTCTTGCTCCGCCACCATTGAGGCAACCTTGGAGAGCGCTTGTCGTGCCGAGCCGCCGAACAAGCCTGGACCGATGAAAGGCGCAGAAGATAATGCAGCCGTCATCTCCGGTCCTGGTTCTACACAATCGAGAACCATTCTCCGTCGCTCTGCCAATGTTCTAGTGATCACCCTGGCCAGGCAATCCTGAGACAGGCGCATGGTGTCCCGAACAACTCCGGGAGCAGCCTCTGGCACCTGTCCACCTTCAGCCATGCAGGCCAGCATACCCTGCAGGACGGTACACCCGTTCAGCCTCGGTGCAGAAAACGGACTCGTCCATCAATGAACTCCCGTTTTCATCCTCCCTCTCTCCCTTAGATGAGAGGGCCACCGACGATCCATGCTGAGCGCTATGAGACACCTCTCTGCCAAGACAGAGCGCATCCATAGCGCGACCACCAGCTGCACCGGTGTCTAATGAATCGCCAGACCCGGATTCTCCGCAATCCATCGGCTTCAGCACGGGAGTCGGGACTACAACCGCCTTACCCATGGCTGGCGCCGTCACTCCGATAGGAGCTGCACCCAAAGCCGCCGGGATACCAGCAGGAACCGCAAAACACGGCTCCGCCGACCCCTCCGATTGCACAAACAGCGGATGGAAAATACCCGACAGAACGTCGACATCACCATCCGCCTAGCAAACCCGTACAAATCCCGAGGGCGACCCCTGGGATGTACTGGGCATTGCCGTCATCGAAATATCCGGCATGCCGGAATCTTCCATAAGAAGATCTTCCTCCTCTATCGTCGCGCTATCCTCTCCAGCCTTGCACGTCGATCCTTGTCGAACTCCGCCACCATAGCCGACGAATCCATCTTAGAGGAACCGAGTCGCAAGAGAAATTAACCGATTAACTCCTTAATTTGAACAAATTGAGCACTATCAAAAACGCGACTTTCACAAAGCGCAAAATAGACGAATCTGACTGTGATTGGGAATTGACTCGGTACCTGCGGCTATGGTATTCCCGGACACAGTATGGGCAGGACCAGGAGCGTGCGGAGTTTTAATTGTTTATTTTGAGCTAGACTAGATAATAGACATTATCATAATAGTACATCAGGTAAGTATTATTCGAAGTAGAAACAGCTTTCAGTCATAGATTCAAAATATTCAAACAAGCGCAACAAATAGTTCACGATTTTCAAATTTTTTTCACATTAGCATTGTAAAAAATCGTGACTGTTGATCGAATCGAAATATATTTAAAAAATCCAAAATATGAAAAATCATGCATCCTTAGATCTACACGTGCATGTTGCTGTGGAGTGTGTCTATCTATTACTTACATGATGTCCAAGTTCATTTGTATGTCTGAACAGATCCATAGCATCTTCATGATCCACACTCTCAGCAATCAGAGCCTAGTAAACAACAAACAGCAACAATAGCTTGTGACTAGCAGTAACCATTTAACACATTTCAATTTTCTAATAGATAATGTTCATCTGCAGACCAAGAGATTATTTTTGAAACTCTATCACTGGAATAACTGGTGGATCGGCTATTGAGTCAGACATTCCGTGTGGCAAATTTTCAATGATAGTCTCCTCTTGGCATGTAAACAGACATTTCTTTTGACCACTGCAGACGTCACTTTGACCAGCTGGACCCGTTAACACTCATATCAGTGATAAACTGCTTCTAGTGGTCTTGAGCAATGGATGCAGAATTTGATTGATTGTTCAAAACATGTATGATATCACCAGAAGACGACAGCCCAAAATGTTACACTACTGAACTCTGTGAACCTAAAAGGCTGGAATTCCTGCACATACCTATGTACATACGACGACATGACATAAAAGATTAATATATGTATGTGCACAGCTGGCTTTCAGGTTATTGTATTTACTCAATGCAGTTAGAATACGATCCTTTCGAATATCAGGGTTAAGTGATCTGCTCTAAACGCAGATTTTTGTATCTTTTGCTATAAACACAGGGTGGCGTAGCTGCAACCGAAACAAAACCTGGGTCCAAAAGGTTAATAATCATGTATGGCTGGAAATCACAAAAATATGACTATTGTATTGTCAGATCATCCCAGTAGATACTAGTTTACAAGGTTGCCATGCTTAGTAAACATTTCACTGACAATTCCCGGAAAAGGTATATTCTTTACGATATAAAACTTATTCTCTTGAATATTTTAAAATTAATTTGACTGGAAGCCGTTGCCACCTGAGGCAGGTTTCCAGTCAAATTACTTTCAAAATATTCTACACTTTTCCTGTATGATTGCACTGAAAATGAGAAACGGGGGATTTCATCAGTGAAAGGGTTAAATATCATACCTGTCCAATCCAGCAACTGACATATGATGGATCCAGGCCTTGTGCCATTTTGAAAGATTCATGAGCCAACTAACAATGCAAACACATAAAACAGTTTCTCAGCAATCATATGAACCCTTTAATGGTCAAGTCAAATTTTGTTCCAAAATTTTTAATATTTTCTCATTGAATGTCGATTTACAGGCCTAGACAATAGATTTTTTCAAAATTTATCACTGGAAATGACTGGCTCGGTTATCGAGGCAGTAATTTCAGTGGTAACCTTTCAAAAATTGTGTTGTCTTGGCCTGTAAATGGGCATTCCACAACACCATAGCAGAGGCGGGCTTTGGTTGGATGACCATTAAAGGGTCAATAAAAATGGATAATGTATAAGATTAGGTAAATACATGACAGTACCATCATGACAAATATAGACATCAGCAATAGACTTTTCCACTTTAACCACCCATCAGATGACGTCATAATCAACTCCGGGACGTGTAAGAATGATATCATAATGAATGATGTCACAATGACGTCGATATGTATGTAGTGAACGCATATTTGAAGACGGGCTATGCGTTGTTGTATGAATTGTTTGTCTTTACTATTTAATAAATATTGTTGAATATTTTAAAATTAATTTGACTGGACGCTGTTGCTGTCATAGGCAGCAACAGCACCCAGTCAAATTAGTTACAAAATATTCAACAGCTTACCTGTAGTTGTCAGGAAATTGGTAGTTAGAGTATTTGGGGATCGATCAATCCCAATATGACGAAATGTTGGTGGAGCTAAGCTAGAGGTGGCCGGGGCATAGCAAAAACTGGAAAGGTTCATTGCAAAGCATTTTCCCTTTCTGGGGCCTTTTTCCTCACATCCATCAGGACCACAAATGGAAAATCATGTTTAACACTTTAATGGTCATGATTAGCTAAATCCAGAAATTTGACAGCAATGCAAAAATGAAGCTCGACATTATGACTTTGCAATGAACTATGAAGCCTGACTTCAAGCATAAAATAAATATAGAAGGCTTATCAATACCCTTATCAACATGAGGCCCAAGCGCCTGTAAGGCTCACCTGGACCATTACCATTTGAACAATTTGCATTTAATGATGGGTAATTTTCGAAAAAAATCAAAGATGGCCAATAAAGAAATTGACCAATTAAAATTCTTGTTTGATATGTTGAAGCCTAACTCCATAGGATCATTCCACCACAGTTTCGTTGAAACCGAGCCATTAATTAAGGAGTAGCATTTTCAATGGTTCTGGAAAAAAACACCCCAAATGGCCACAAGCAAAATCAGCCAAAATTCTGAATAGTAGTTCTAGAGCCTACCACTATAACAATCCTTCCAGCCACATTTGGATAAAATCCCACCAAGCGGTTATCAAGGCGATGCACTTTGACAAATTTTGGTAAATTTTTCATAAAATTTGATTTTCACAAAAAAATTGACCCAATAAAATTCCGAATGGATGTTCTAGAGTCTACCACGATAGGGTCTGTCCAGCCAACTAGGGGTGAAATCTGTCAACCTGTTAATGATGAGTAGCGTTTTGACAATTTTCAGTAAATTCTTCATAAAATCATGTTCTGAAGCCTAGCCCCATAGGATCCTTCCAGCCAAAGTAAGTTGTAACCTGTCAAGCATTTAATGATGAGTAGTGTTTTGACAATTTCTGGTAAATTTTTCATAAAATCTATGGTTTTCACCCAAAACAATTGATCAATCAAAGTTCTGTAAACAAGATTTGAAGCCTAGCCCCATAGAGACCTTCCAGCCACAGTAAGTTGAAATGCGCCAAGCGGTTAATGACGAGTAGCATTTTGACAATTTCCGGTAAATTTTTCATAAAATCTAGAATTTTCATTAAAAAAACTGACCAATCTACATTCTGTATACAAGTTCTGAAGCCTACCCCCATAGGGTCCTTCCAGCGAAAGTAAGTTGAAATCTGTCAAGCGGTAATGAGTAGAATTTTGAAAATTTCCAGTAAATCTTTCATAAAATCTAAGATTTTCACCAAAAAACTTGACCAATTAAAATTCTGTATACAGGGTCCTTCCAGCCAAAGTAAGTTGAAATCCGCCAAACGGTTAATTTCCTGTAAACTCTTCATAAAATCTAGGATTTTCACCCCCAAAATTTACAAATCTAAATTCTGTGCATTCTGAAGCTTACCCCCGTAAGGTCCTTCCAGCCAAAGTAGGTTGAAATCCGGCAAGCGGTTAATGAGGAGTAGCGTTTAAAAAAAAAGGTTTACGGAGGGATGATGAACGACAGACGGTTGACATGTGTATCAGTGACCTTGACTGTTGATCTTTTGACCTGAACATCATTGTGTGATGTCGTGTCATTATAAGGAGGATGCGTCCAAGTTTGGGCCCAGTATGATTAACCAAATATGAGATATAAACGGAAAAGTTGAGCCAAACGGAAAATGTTAAATTGAAAAACAGAGCTTTTGACCAAGATCAGTGACCTTGACCTTTTGACATCAAGGTCAGTGAGATGCTGTGTCATTAGAATGAAGCATGTGTCCAAGTTTGGGTCCAGTATGATCAACCAAACTTGAGATATAAACAGAAAGGTTGCGCTAAACGCAAATTGGACGACGCTGCCGCTGCTACCATCGCCGCTGGATGACGTACAGGGTATCGCAATAGCTCATTTTTCTTCGTAAAGTCGAGCTAAAAATGACATAAGCCTATGTGCCATAAAAATTTGAATTATTATTTCGTTTGAGATTTCTTTGCAATGGGTGACTGGATGCCAAAATAAGGCAATGAAAATTTGATTCCCAAATAGTCATTACATCGCATTGCGTTGCCTATCTGAACGAGCCTTTAGACAGCTGGTCGTTCAACCACCTGTCTTAAAGGGCCACCATCAATTGGCCCCAAAAGACAGGTGGTCTCATGAACAAGATGAACTGTATATATCTTACCTGTACATTATTGGTCTTCAGATAAATAATACCCAGGTGTGTCCAGGAAATGACATTCTGCAATGAAGAAAACACATTCAGTATCTGGTGTGTTGGTTTCTGCATGATCCTATAATCCAGATAATAGGATCAGGATCTGATGATGCTACTGGTGAATAGGATTGCTGGATGATGTTCGTAATCATGAGACACATTTGATTCACATGAAAAATATCAATGCGAGTAAAAAATAAAGAAAAACGACAATCGATGTAAAAGCAATATTTTTAAATTTATGTAGTAGGTATGACCCATATTCACTGACAGGATTTGTATGGATTTTGCAAAATAAATTCAGGCACTACGGTATTCAAACACTTGTCAAGGACCATGTCTATCATTTTCATGGACTATTTTGCCCGTTCAGACCACACAATTTGAGTAAAGCAGTCATCACAATCAGTTTCCAGGAGGTTACCCGAATTAATGTATATCAACAAGTACACTAAGGCAGGTGTAGTGGAAATTTAAGTCAACTTTAATATTTGTGACTGCAGCTTACCGTCATAGAGGGATCCCTTTTAGCCATACCCCTCACATTTCTAGCTAAGCTCCGCCCACTTTGTATGCGTGTTTGAATCAATTTTAACAGTTGAATTCTGAATGTTAGGGTTAAAATAAACGAAATCACAAATTTCTTTTTTCACGAGAGTTGATACTTACCTCCTTAACATTCTTTGATATTCCCAAATATCGACATTCACTCAATAAACACTCAGATTAAAAAAGTTAGGTGCCCCTACTGGGCAGGTAGTCATACACAGTCCGGCGGATGCCAGCCCCAACCCGGCGCATGCGCAGACTAGTACTTCCTCTGAATAATTTATTGGCAGACACTATGCAACTTTTAGAAAGCCTGAAGACCAAGCCGTTGCGGGGTGGAGAGGCTGGGTCCATGTTAGGGAGGTAAGTATCAACTCTCTCATGAAAAAAGAAATCCTTGATTTCGTTTATTTCACTTCAAGAGTATACTTACCTCCCTAACACGCTTTGATATTGCCACAATTTGTCAGAGAGTTCGGCGGGAGGGAGGCGAGGTCAAAAGACCAGCTCTTCCCTATGCGCTTTTCTGCATTTAAGTCACTTAAACTTCTGAAATTGTGTGAAACCATAACCACGGATAGATTTAAACATTGGATAACACAACCGATGGCTGACAGAAGACCATATGTCATATGCACTCCATCCCCCCCCCCCCCCCCCT
Organism: Chaetoderma sp. LZ-2023a; assembly: GCA_034401795.1. Taxonomy (NCBI): domain Eukaryota; kingdom Metazoa; phylum Mollusca; class Caudofoveata; order Chaetodermatida; family Chaetodermatidae; genus Chaetoderma; species Chaetoderma sp. LZ-2023a. Next base: position 40,544,745 of record CM067360.1, on the reverse strand, counting down.
ATCCCCTTTTCTTGGGAGGAAGACAGAATGACCTCAATGTACCATACGCCCTCTACATACAAGTGCCATGTACTATAGGACATTAAACGAAAAGGCTTCATTTTCGTATACTCTCAATAATGAACCACATAAAACACGTACCATCACCATATTAATAACGAAGGGTCACATGACAACACAATCAACAATGAACAACACATAAACAGGACTGACCTTATGAATGTTGGCTACTGTCATCATCTTCCCATTGGTGAAGGCTGATGCAGTCCAAATAAGTAGTTGCTCCCAATGATTAATTGTGAAATATGTGAAAAATGAGAAAACCTCATCAAAATATGTACACCTAGATTATCTTTTCAAAATCGATAAGGCGAGAGGATTCGAGGTGTCACGGAGGTAATGGTCGGTAAAACTTGACTCACAGTGCCACTGGGCTACTGACATAATGTCATCCACAGGAACCCCATTAAACAGGGCAGTAGAAGCTATTACGCCGCGAACACTGAGCCTTAGCTAAGTCAACTTGTTTACCTGTGGCAGATTTATGACAAAATTGAATGCACTCTACAATACACCTGGAAATGGTTCCTTAGATGCCCTGCCATGGGGTTCAATATACGACAACCATAACGCTGTTGGGTCTGTGCGCCATTCCTGAGTACGTTGTTTGTACTGGTTTAATGCTCGGACTGGACACCATGCTTTTGAATTAGGATCATATCTAGTCAAAGCTGGTAAAACTATGAGTTGACCTGAATATTTCAGACTGATTTTTAGCCATGAAATTTATCCTAGGTAGAAGCATAAGGCCTTCCCCAGTAACCACAAAACGGTCTGTCTCGGCTGATAAGGCATGAATTTCGCTTCGCCTTGCCGAGGCCGCAGCAATTAAAAATACAGTTTTAAGTGTCAACATTTTCATAGAAATGGAACTTAGTGGTTCAAAAGGCTTATCAGCTAGTACCTAGAGCACTAGAGATAAACTCCAAGACAGAATCACTGGGGGATTCCTAGGTCTTAGATTGCCATTGCCTTTAATTAAAGTATTTAATGTACTTACTTCATCACGTCCCCTATTAGCCAAGCACGGGATAACTGTCATTAAAGCTGACTTATAGCCAGCAATAGAGTTAGGCTTGAGGCTATAGGCATCATACAGGTAAGAGGAAATCGGCTACTACCTGAATAGATGAATCCATTGGATTAATACATCTTTTTGAGCACCATTCTGCAAATCTGTTGATTTTATAATTATATGCTGGAGGTTGACCCCCTTCTGGCTTTTGCCATGAACATGGCTGCTTGCTCAGAAAAGCCCTCCTTAATTCTAGATTCCTTGACAACATCCACGCAGTCAATCTGAACATTGACACATTGTTGTGAAGGGCCTTGGCCTGGAATATAATATTGTCCATCAGAGCCGGATTGCAGACCAGCAGGGCCAGCAGATCCATATACCATGATCGGCTTGGCCAATTTGGGGTGATCAGAAGCACTTGGCACTCTTGTCTGATTCTCTGAAGAATTTTCGGATTTGGAATCAGGATTGCTGGAGGGAATGTGTATGCATACATTCCCACCCATCTGATAGCTAACGCATCTGTTGCGATAGCGCTCGGATCTGGAATCGGAGATGTACGTCGTCATCTTCGCATTTTTCTTCGTTGCGAATAAATCTATGTTGGCTTTCCCCCAGTGGTTGAACAGACGATCCGCCACACATTGATTTAGTTGCCATTCTGTAGTTAAACACTCATCCTTCGGCTCAATGAGTCTGCTAGCATATTTAACCTTCCCGGAATATGAACTGCTTTCAAGGTAAAGACTTCGTTCCGCCCTGGCGGTTATTGTAAGTCACTACTGTCGAGTTGTCTGATCGAACTAGAACAATCTTGCCCTGAACTTTTTCTATGAAATGTTCCAGACCCAAGACTACTGCTCGCAATTCCAGTAGATTGATATGTTCTTGTGACTGACTCAGATTCCAAATCCCTGATACTGTGGCTTCTTCCAGGCAAGCTCCCCACCCCTCCATCGATGCATCTGTATACATTGTTAACTGAGGGTGGGGAGGGGTTATCATCACCCCCGCCAGGAGATTCTCTGTCTTCATCCACCACTGACACGTTCGAGCCCAGTGATCCTGTACTCTGGGTCCATTGTGTCATGAGAAATAACTGGATTGGCCGCCTGCGTAAGGCCGCCTGAGGAAAGACTGGTTCCAGAGAAACCATCAACCCCAGCATTTTCAAGTAAACCTGTGCCAGGACATGACGACTGGTGCACACTGACTGTATTAATGAGATGAGTACTTGTACCGTCTACTGAGTAGGATAAACATATCCTATCTCTAGATCGAAGAACATTCCCAGGTAAACAAACTTCTGCGATGGAGTCAGCTCTGATTTTTGAAAGTTGATTATCCAGCCTAAGTCTGTGAGATTTACTGATAAACTTTCCTAATTGTGTGCTTTTAACAACCAGTCATCTATTTATGTGTGGTCTGCTATGCTTCTCCTGCAGAGGTATGCTGTTATCGCAAGAACCACCCTGGTGAAGACCCGAGGAGCCATTGAAATTCCAAAGGGTAAAATCCTGAATTCCTCGTTATTGGAATGTGGAAATAAGCATCTTTCAGGTCTATTGATGCTGTCCACATTCCCTTCTCCAACCCTGCCAACACCGTTTTCACTGTCTCCATTTTGAAACTGGGTGTGTCTATGAACATGTTCAATCGCCTAAGGTTGAGAATTGGTCTCCATCCTCCAGTGCTCTTTGTCACTAGGAACACGGTTGAATAGAAGCCCGGGCACTTTTGTGCCGGTTGAATTGCTCCTTTTAGTATGAGGGAATTTATTTCCTCCTTTATACACAACTGTTGATTTGGATCTCTTGGAATTTAAGTCCAGACTGTCACCAGAGACAGCCGCGATGGCGGGCCTGCTATCCAATCGGGATGATACCCGACTGAAAGCCATCGCAAGACTAAATGGTCCTGAGTCAACCATTCCCACTCTTGCTTGTGGTGGGCCATCAGCCTCCCACTGGACCACCTAGGGAGAGAGGTGGACATAAGTAGCGCAAGAGTGGCACTGTCTCCTGGTCCAGAAACACTGGAGTGGTTCTTTCCGTGGTAACCGACCCTTCAGGTATGATTACCATGACCAGATCCTTGCGTGCCACGGTCTGCGCAGCGCGCACCTTGGTGCATGGGTGGCTGCCTGCACTGGAGGAGGCTGCGCCCCCCCCCCTTCTTCACTGCTGGCTGAAGCACGCACGGCCTCTGACCTGGCCACCGTCACCTCGAGCCTGCAGGGGATGATACGCAGGGGGAGCTGCATGAACACGCTCTGCGGAGCACTTCAAATTGCTCACGCAATGCCCTCTGGTTATTGACCAGGGTGACCGTCTCCTGGAGGTGCTTACATCCCTCACCTCCAAAAAGACCAGGACCTGTCATAGGCGTATGCACCAGCCTATTATACAGGTCCTGGGACGGGCACAAGTTGGCAAACGTGTGCCGCACCCGGACACTCCTGGTCACAGACCGGGTTAAACAATCCAGAGCCAGGTTAATTCCATCCTGGATAGCTCTCTGGACTGTTACCAGACTAGGCTGGCGCAATGCGGATGCTGTTACTACCCCCTGTAACCTGGGAGACGTGCGAAAGCTCTGCAATAGACGCTCTCGAACTCTCCTCCGCATTGCGCAACGCGGTATTTGCTGAACGCAAAACCTTCGAGCACAGCGCTCCCATGTCAGACTGGGAGGCTGGCCGCGTATCCTCGCCTAGTGCAGTGTGGTCACCCGCGCTTGGCTTAAGCACCACACCGTACCTCTGATACTCATCAGGTACGATGCGACATCGTTTCACCACCTCACGACGGGCCTTCGTGAGATGTTCATGCACCTTGATGGACGTCTCTGCCACTGTAAACATATCTACAATATCTTCCGCCAGTGGCAGAGATGGCATAACGGCAGTAGTCGGCTTACCTGCCAGCCACGGGTGCTGGTCCCATTGGCTGGGCGACTGTTCCACAGCAAGACCTGGCCTAATGTTTATTAGCCAATGACAAGCGTCAGACCAGTCTTCCTCTGTGGCTACATGCGAATGCTCGACAAGGCGCGGGCCTTCATCCTCCTGAGCAATCGCAGGCGTGTTTGTGGCTGGAGGAACTGATACTCCTGGCAAGCCAGAGAAAGCATGTGGGCCTGAAAGAACAGGCATGTTAAACTGACTGGCTTGACCAGCAGCAGGTGCCGTGGTATTGCGTGGGGAAAATTTCACCACACCATGGCCCTGGCCAGATCTTGGTACACCATCGGCAAGACAAGGTATGTGGTAATACTGGCCATCAGATCCCGCTCAGGCTACCTTCTGCGCCATGAACGCTACTCCTGCGTGAGTAGTTCCATGGACAATGTCGCCCGTATTCCCCGCGAGGGGTGCACATATGTCAATGTCCATGGCGACGGCGCCAGCAGATAATCCTCTTCTTCCTGGCCAGAAAGATTAGACTCCAGGTCAGCGAAGAATGCTAACCCGGACTGGCCAGGAAAGGTACCATAGGAGGTAGTGATACCTGTAGGGTGCGGATAATCCTGGCCTGATAAGCAGGCACCAGGCTCCAGCGACAACTGTCCACGAACAACCGGCGCGGCAAGCCTGCTGCCAGGGTCCTCATAGTGGACTGCTCATTCTAATGGGGCCACCTCTGAATCTTGGACGAAAACTGGTAAGTCCCTACAGAGCACTGATTCAGAGGTGGGGATTATCTGCTCCGGAGCAGAAGACGACGACAATAAAGGATTTTGTCCAGGAAGCATGTCACGAAGCAACTCTGGAACTTAATCCTTAATTGTCCTCTTCATCTCTCCCAACATTTCAACATGGAAGGCCTCCATATGCATAGTGGACGAGGCCTTCCTCTTACCCTTCTTACCAAGAACCTCTTTCCTCGTTCTCCTCTCCTCCTCAATCACCTTCTCCTTGGTCTGTAATGATAAAATAAAAACTCAGACATTAGCTCACAACCCCCCCCCCCCACCCCCTCCCCCACTGTTTACAGATGTCACAGTTGAGCAATGGTCCACAAGGACTACATTGGAAGCATAAATGTGGGGAGAAACGTTCTTTCAAAAACCTTCCACAAGAAGGGCAACCAGGCTTCTGAAAAAGGCCAGAAGACGAAGACAGTGAGCATTTTAGTTAATGAATTAGTAACTCAAAACCAAAATAAGAGAGAGGGAAGGTGGCCATAAAGCCCACTAACTAATAAGTAAACCAGCATTGGACAAAACCTTATAATAGTTAGTAAAGTGCAAGGCTGATTATGATGTCATAATTTCAAAAATAAGAAGTTAATCAAACCTGAAAACAATATCCAGGTGTAATGACGAAATTTATTCATATCCAGAACATCTAACTGGAAAAGATAGTAGAGACAGACTATGCAAACATCAGATATACAATGATACAATGGCAGCAGATTTCAGAAATAGTTTCACAAATAATTGAAGTGCCTAATATCATAACTAGAGTACCTGCGTCTTTAGCATAGACAAACCATCCGATCTGATGCACTGGAAGCTCCACCAAACTCTATGACCTCTTAACTCTCTCCACCATTAAGGGAAGGAAGTGGACCAAGAGGGTAAAGTGAGAGGACCTTCTTACGAGGTCTCCAACTCACTGGGAATAAATTTTGTATTAGTTCATTCTAACATTGTTAGTAGGAAATGGAATAAACGAAATCTAGGATTTCTTTTTTCACGAGAGAGTTGATACTTACCTCCCTAATACTTTTGATATTGCTAAATATCGGCTTTCACTCAATAAAACACTCAGATTAAAAACAGTTAGGTGCCCCTACTGGGCAGGGAGTCAGAGGTAGTCCGGCGGATGCTCGCCCCACCACCGCGCATGCGCCGACTACTACTTCCTCTGGCTCATTTATTGGCTAACACATGCAACTACCAAGAGCCTGAAGACCGAGCCTCTGTGGGGCGGAGAGGCCGGGTCCGTATCTAGGGAGGTAAGTATCAACTCTCTCGTGAAAAAAGAAATCCTAGATTTCGTTTATTTCACATCAAGAGTATACTTACCTCCCTAATACTTTTGATATTGCCAGAATTCGAAAGTGAATCTGGCGGGAGGGAGGCGAGGTCAAAAGACCAGCTCTTCCCTATACGCTTTCAAGCGTTTAAGGCACTTATGACGTCTGAAACTGTGTGAAAACACAGTCAGGATTTGATAAACCATCGGATAACACAACCGATGCCTGAGAGATGACCGATTTGTCATATGCGCTCCCCCCCCCCCCCCTTGGGAGGAAGATTAAATGACCTCAATGTCCTACACGCTCTCTTCGTACTAGTGCCAAGTACTATAGGACAGAGACGAAAAGGCTCCATTTTCGTATACTCTCTCTAAAGAACCACAACCCACATAAACCATCACCATATTAATAACAGTGGGTAACGTGACAATACAAAACAATGAACAACACATGAACAAGACTGACCTTGTTGTACTAGGAAGCTGTCATCACGATTCCAGTAGAGAAGCATGATACAGTCCCGACAAGTGGTTGTCACCGTCGCTGAATGGCGAAGTATATAAGCAATGCGGAAGCACTCTTCACAAACATAAAGCGGTTATTGTTTCAAAATCGACAAGGCGAGAGGGTTAGAGGTGTCACGGAGGTAATGGTCTGTAAAACTTGACTCACAGTGCCACTGAGCCACTGACATAATATCATCCACAGGGACCCCACTAAACAGGGCAGTGGATGCCACGACACCGCGGACACTGTGAGCCTTGGCCACGTCAACCTGTCGCCCGGTGGCGGATTTGTGACAAAATTGAATACATTCCACAATCCACCTAGAAATGGTGTCCTTAGACGCCCTACCATGGGGTTCAATATATGACAACCATAAAGCTGATAGGTCGGTATGCCACTCCGAAGTACGCTGTCTGTACCGGAGCAGCGCCCGGACGGGACACCATACTTTAGAACCAGGATCATATCTAGTTAAAGATGGCAAAAAAATAGGCTGACCTGGATATTTCAATGACTGATTTTTAGACAAGAAATTAATCCTAGGTAGAAGCTTAAGGCCTTCCCCTGTAACCACAAAACGCTCAACCTCGGCTGATAAGGCGTGAATCTCACTCCTACGCCTCGCCGAGGCCGCAGCAATTAAAAATACAGTTTTAAGAGTTAACATTTTCATAGAAATGGAACTAAGTGGTTCAAAAGGCTTATCACCTAGTACCTGGAGCACCAGTGATAAACTCCAAGACGGAATCAGTGGAGGATTCCTTGGTCTTAGATTGCCCATGCCTTTAATTAATACATTTAATGTACTTACTTCATCACTCCCCCTATTAGCCAAGCAAGGGATAACAGTCATTAAAGCTGATTTATAACCAGCAATAGAGTTAGGCTTGAGGCTATAGGCATCATATAGGTGACAGAGGAAATCAGCCACTACCTGAATAGATGATTCCATTGGATCAATACATCTTTTTGAGCACCACTCTGCAAATCTGTTGATTTTATAATTATATGCTCTGGAGGTTGACCCCCTCCTGGCTTTGGCCATAAACATGGCCGCTTGCTCAGAAAAGCCCTCCTTAATTCTAGATTCCTTGACAACATCCACGCAGTCAATCGGAACATTGACGGATTGTCGTGAAGGGCCTTGCCCTGGAAGATAAGGTCGTCCATCAGAGGCAGCGGAACCGGATTGCAGACCAGAAGGTCCAGCAGATCCGTATACCACGATCGGCTTGGCCAATCCGGGGCGATCAGAAGCACTTGGCACTCCTGCTGCCTGATTTTCTGAAGCACCTTTGGAATCAGGATTGCTGGGGGGAATGCGTATGCATACATTCCCTCCCAGCTGATAGCTAACGCATCTGTTGCGAAAGCGCTTGGGTCTGGAATCGGAGAGACGTACGTCGTCATCTTCGCATTCTTCTTCGTTGCGAACAAATCTATGTTGGGTTTCCCCCAATGGTCGAACAGACGATCCGCCACACATTGATTTAGTTGCCATTCCGTGGGTAAAACACTCATCCTTCGGCTCAATGAGTCTGCTAGCAGATTTAACCTCCCCGGAATATGAACTGCTTTCAAGGTGATCCCATGATCCAGGCACCAACAAAGCAGTTTCCATGTCATCATACAGAGACTGGGCGACTTCGTTCCGCCCTGGCGGTTTATGTAAGTCACTACTGTCGAGTTGTCTGAACGAATCAGAACAATCTTGCCCTGAACATTCTTTAAGAAATGTTCCAGGCCCAGGACTACTGCTCTTAGCTCTAGTAGATTGATATGTTCCTTGGACTGATCCAGATCCCAAAGCCCTGATACTGTGGACTCTTCCAGACAAGCTCCCCACCCCTCCATCGATGCATCTGTATACAGAGTCACCTAAGGGTGGGGAGGGGTCAGCAAAACCCCCAGCAAGAGATTCTCTGTAGCTAACCACCATTGCAAGTGGTGAACCAGAGGCGCCAACACTGACACACTCGAGTCCAGCGAACCCGAACTCTGGGTCCACTGTGTCATGAGAAACAACTGGATCGGGCGCCTGCGCAAGGCGGCCTGCGGAATGACTGGTTCCAAAGAAACCATCAAGCCCAGCATTCTCAAGTAGACCCGTGCCAGGACATGACGACTGTCGCACACTGACTGTATTACCGAGATGAGTATTTGAACCCTCTCCTGAGTGGGGTACACATACCCCGTCTCCAGATCGAAGAACATGCCCAGGTAAACAAACTTCTGGGATGGAGTTAGCTCTGATTTCGGGAAATTGATCATCCAGCCCAAGTCCGAGAGAGTTTTCAAAACAATCTCCAGATTGGCTGACAACGATTCCCGGGTGTGTGCTTTCAACAGCCAGTCGTCTATGTACGTGTGGACTGCTATGCTTCTCCTGCGGAGGTATGCAGTGATCGCGAGAACCACACGGGTGAAGACCCGAGGAGCCGTGGAAATCCCGAAGGGTAACACCCTGAATTCCCACTGCCTGCCCTGAAATGCGAATCTCAGGAAGTGACGGAAACTCCTCTCTATGGGAATGTGGAAATACGCATCCTTCAAATCTATGGAAGCGGTCCACATTCCTCGCTCCAACCCCGCCAATACCGAGCGCACAGTCTCCATCTTGAAACTGGGCGTCTCTATGAACTTGTTCAAAGGCTTGAGGTTGAGAATCGGCCTCCACCCTCCGGTGTTTTTCTTCACTAAGAAGAGGGTTGAATAGAAGCCCGGGCACCTCTGTGCCGGCTGAATGGCTTCTTTTAGTATGAGGGAACTTATTTCCTCCTCTATACACAACCTCTGATCCGGATCCCGTGGAATCGGAGTCCAGATCGGCGCGAGACAGTCGCGATGGCGGGCCTGTCATCCAGTCGGGACGATACCCGACTGAAAGCCATCGCAAGACTAAACGGTCCTGAGTCAACCGCTTCCACTCTGGCAAGTGGCCGGCCAAACGGCCGCCCACCGGTCCACCTAGGGATAGAGGCGGACATAAGGAGTGCAAGAGTGGCACTGTCCTCTCGGCGTGAAACACCGGAGTGGTTCCCACCGCGGTAACCAGCCCATCAGGCCCGATTGCCGCGACCAGATCCCCGCGCGCCCCGCCCAGCGCCGCGCGCACCACGGTGCGTGGGCGGCTGTCTGGCTGGGTGCGGCTGGGGAGCCTGCGCCCCCCTCGCTGCTGGCCGAATCGCACGTGGCCTAGGCCTACGTTGCGACGGTGGCTGGCCTCTGACCTGGCCAGCACCACCTCGAGCCTGCAGAGGACGATACGCAGGGGGTGCCGCGCGAACACGCTCCCGCCGGAGCACCTCAAATTGTTCACGCAGCGCCCTCTGGTTGTTAACCAGAGTGACCGTCTCCTGGAGGTGCCTGCATCCCTCACCTCCAAAGAGACCAGGACCTGTCATAGGCGTCCGCAGCAGCCTATTATACAGGTCCTGGGACGGGCACAGATTGTCAAGGGCAAACGTGCGCCTCGCCCGGACACTTCTGGTCACCGCCCGCGTCAAACAGTCCAAAGCCAGGTTGATACCATCCTGGATGGCTCTCTGGACTGTTACCGGGCTTGGCTGGCGTGATGCGGAGGCCGCTACCACCCCCTGTAGCAGCTGGGAGACGTGGGACAGAGCGGCAATCGACGCCCTCCCACTCTCCTCCGCATCACGCAGCGCGGCATTCGCCGAACGCAACGCGTTCGAGCACAAGACTCCCGTGTCAGAACGGGAGCCCGGCCGCGCATCTTCGCCTAAAGCCGCGCGATCATCCACGCTTGGCTTTGGCACCACACCGTACCGCTGGTAGTCCAGGGGCACGATGCGGCAACGCTTCGCCACCTCGCGAGGGGCCTTCGCGAGACGTCCATTAACCTTAATGGATGCCTCCGCCGCTTCGAACATGTCCACGACATGCTCAGCCAGCGGCAGAGATGGCATAGCGGTAGCCGCCGGCCTACCAGCTAACCACGGCCTATGGTCACGCTGGCTAGCCGGCAGCTCCACGGGTAGATCGGGCCGAACACTTACCAGCCACTGGCAAGCGTCCGACCAATCCTCCTCCGTGGCTAACTGCGAGCGCTCTACTAGACGAGGGCCTTCGTCTTCCTCCAGAGCACCCGCAGTTGACGTCGACGGCGGATAAGCTGATACCCCTGGCAAGCCCGGAAAAGCATGCGGGCCCGAGAGAGCAGGCATGCTGAACTCCGCGGCTTGACCAGGAGCAGGCGCCGTGGCAGAGCGTGGGGTAAACACCGCCCTACCGCGGCCCTGACCAGCACCAGCGACACCATCGGCAAGCCGAGGTATGCGGTATCCGTGGTCAACAGCACCGCCCAGGGACACCTTCTGGACCATGAAATCTACTCCTGCGAGAGTAGAACCACGGAACACGTCGCCTGTATTCCCCGCGAGGGGTGCACAGACGTCGTATTCCATGTCCACGTCCTCAGAAGGCGACCCTAGCAGGAGATCCTCTTCCTCCTGGCCAGAAAGATTAGACTCCGGGTCAGCAAAGAGAGCTAACCCGGACTGGCCAGGAAAGGTGCCATAGGAGGCCTTGACACCTTCGGCGCGCGGATACCCGGGGTCTGATGAGCAGACCGCGGGTCCCAGCAACAACCGTTGTCCACGGCCCCTCGGCGCGGCGCCATGCCTGCTGCCAGGGTCTTGGACTGCCCCCAACAAAGGGGCCACCTCTGAATCCACAAACGGACCGGACCTAAAGAGACCGGATTCAGAGGCGGGGATCACCTGCTCGGAAGCAGATGCCGAGGACAACAAAGGAGCTGGCCCAGGAAGCATGCTGCGAAGCAACTCTGGGACCAACTCCGTTATTGTCCTCTGCATCTCTCCCAACATTTCGGACCTGAAGGCCTCCATATCCACCGCGGATGAGGCCTTCTTCTTACCCTTCTTACTACCCTCCTTCTTCTTCTTCCTCTCTTCCTCCATCACCTTCTCCCTCGCCTGCAATGAGAGAAAATCAGACATTAGATCTCCCCCCCACTGCTTACATACATCGCACTTCAGCAACGGTCCACAGGGACTGCAGCTGAAGCACAAGTGCGGTACGAATCTATTCTTCAGAAACCTCCCGCAGGACGGGCAACCAGGTCTCTGAAACAGGACAAAGGACAAGGACAATGAGCAAGATAGTTAAGGTTAGCGAACTCAAAACCAACTAAAAAGAGAGGGACAGGATCCTAAAGATCGCAAGTCAAGAAGAACCAGCGTTGGACAAAACGTTAAATGTTAATAAAGGCCAAGGCCGATTATGACGTCATCAATCCCGTGACAAAAATAATCGATCCGCAACAAGCACCAAGTGCAAGAACGAATTGTATAAGTAACCGGAACATTCCAGTTGAATTGGCATTTCGAGTACACAACAATCAGATATACAGAGATAACTCCTTCCAATTCTAGCATTGGCAAAAAAGGAAATTATCTCCCCTTTTGTTTATCAATAATTAGATACCTGACACCTTGTACAGACAAACCATCCAACGTGATGTACCGGAGAACTCCACCATAGTACGCCTCTACACTCTCTCCACCGAAGGGGAAGGAATTGGATCAAGAGGGCAAAGCGAGAAGACCTTTATAACAGGCCTCCAACTCACTGAACATAGATTTTTTGGTTAGATAACCTAACAGTATTAGTAGGAAATGGAACCGTGGTGGAGAGAAACATATCCTCTTGTGCCGAGAAGTCTATCAAAGCTTCTACGTGATACCTGTGGACAAAAACACAAAGAGAAATGAGACTTATGAAGCACCATGTTGTAAAAAACCAACTCAAATAGGCGCTAATCACGGTAAGCGCGAGTCCCGGAAACACATTATACCGGGACAAAACACGCTAGAATATCATTGAAATCACCTGATAAAGAGATCCAGCTCCTTCCAAAGGCGAGTCCTCTCTTTCCGACATGACACGAACGTACAACAACCGTCAATTAAGTGAAAAACAAGGTAAACGCGCAGAAAATGTAGAGTAGCACAAAACCGCATGTAACCCTTAGCCAATAAATGAGCAAAGAGGAAGTAGTAGTCGGCGCATGCGCGGTGGTGGGGCGAGCATCCGCCGGACTACCTCTGACTCCCTGCCCAGTAGGGGCACCTAACTGTTTTTAATCTGAGTGTTTTATTGAGTGAAAGCCGATATTTAGCAATATCAAAAGTATTAGGGAGGTAAGTATACTCTTGATGTGAAAACTTGGTGGAGAGAAAAACAAACCCTCTGATGATGTGCTGTCCTTTTCAATCATACGTAGATACCTGTGGGCACAAACACAAAGAGAGATTAGTATTTCATAGGGCCATATAGAAATAAACCAGTTTTATGGACGTTTATCACGTCTAATCGCGAGTCCTTGAACCACATTACATCGGAACTAAAACGCTAAATTAAACAAATATGTATTGGAAATCACCTGATGACTTGGTTTTGGGCCCGCCTCTGGTGACTTCCCATGCTCAGACATGATTTTCAGATGATAAATAAGTTTAGAAAGTGATTTGACACAGCAAAAAACTCATAAAAAGGTATGCATGTGACTCTTTTGCCAATAAATTGGAAAAGAGGAAGTAATAGTCTGCGTATGCGCCGGGTTGGGGCTCGCATCTGCCAGACTGTCATCTGACTACCTGCCCAGTAGGAGCACCTAGCTTTTTTAATCTGAGTGTTTACTGAGTGAATGTCGATATTTGGAAATATCAAAAAGTATTAGGGAGGTAAGATTAGACTTGAAGTGAAAATAAATTAATATAGGTTAATTCGCCGCCGCAGTGTTTTGAGAATATTGAGTATTCTCTACAAATCAGAAGCATTCATATAGTATGCTTCTGGATGTGAGACAATGTTGTAACAGATCGGGCAAAGTGAAAAAGCATGTTAGAGTGTTTGTTTTTCCTGAGGAAAGAACCATGGGAATAAGTCTTCTTGAACATATTTGACATCCGTGAACACTAATTGGCTATTCATGAATGGAGGATCAAGACCGTTAGACGTGTCATGTGTAGAGGAAACAGCCCTAGGAAACAGGAAACCTGATGAGTTTCGTCGCTCACATTCAAGGACTGCAACTGGTAAGTAGAGCTTTCATTGTTATATTTGTCATTAATATCCATCCACTGAATAACCTGAATCTCAATTTCAAGGTGATTAGTCAAATTATTTCCAAAGTATTCAACAGAATGTTTATTAAACTGCAAATTCAGCAAAGACATACAGTTCAGGATCAGCACTGAAACGGAGCATTTTAACAATCGTCAGGGATATTATTTTTCTAACGGAAGGTTGATATATATATCATCGATACTATTTTGTACTTGAGTATTTGATTTATTGCTGCTAAGTTACATCCGTGAATGTGATTGAATGAATGGCAGGAATTTGAGTTAGTCTCTAATGTTGTGTCGATTCATATGCATGATCACTAATAGTTATTCACTCAGAGAAAGAATGATTCATGACTGATCTCTGAGGTAGAATCTGTGTAATAGTCTAGTTTTCGAGTATGACACCCACTGCAGAGTATTTCTCTACAGCTGCGACCTATGCACCTTTGTACAGAACAGCAGATTTATGCTAGTTGTGCTGCAGCCAAAAACAGAATACCACACAAGATTGGTGAATAACATCAAAACCCTTTTTTTCAAAGTGCATTTGCTGGCCAAGAGAAAGCTGGTTTACAGCTGAAATCACTGGCTCAATAAGCTTATTGAGTCAGTCATTCAAGTTGTCATTTTCAAAACTCGTCTTCTTTGAGCCTGCAAATTGCCATTTCACAAGCCCATTGACGTCAGTTTTTGCGAAATCAACCATTAGCCGTCAAGGTTGGCAGACTTACATTATTGTTCACTTGTATAGACTTGATAAAGCAATGCTGGGCCAATGAATAGTCTTCTAGACCTGAAAAGAAGTAACATCAACTATATAACCAATTATCTGGTTAAAAGCAGACTATCAAATTATGTACATCCAGGGTAACTTTACCCATTTAATGGTCAACATTGGCCAAAAATAAACGAAATCTAGGATTTCTTTTTTCACGAGAGAGTTGATACTTACCTCCCTAATACTTTTGATATTGCTAAATATTCGCTTTCACTCAATAAACACTCAGATTAAAACAGTTAGGCGCCCCTAGTGGGCAGGGAGTCAGAGCGTAGTCTGGCGGATGCCAGCCCCACCACCGCGCATGCGCAGACTAGCACTTCCTCTGACTAGATTATTGGCTGACACACATGCAACTATTAAGAGCCTGAAGACCGAGCCTCTGTGGGGTGGAGAGGCCGGGTCCGTATCTAGGGAGGTAAGTATCAACTCTCTCGTGAAAAAAGAAATCCTAGATTTCGTTTATTTCACTTCAAGAGTATACTTACCTCCCTAATACTTTTGATATTGCCAGAATTCGAAAGTGAATCTGGCGGGAGGGAGGCGAGGTCAAAAGACCAGCTCATCCCAATACGCTTTTCTGCGTTTAAGGCACTTAAACTTCTGAAACTGTAAGAAAAAACAGTCAGGATTTGACTAACCATCGGATAACACGACCGATGTATGAGAGATGACCGAATGTCATATGCGCTCCCCCCCCCTCCTTCCTGGGAGGAAGAGTCGACTGACCTCAATGTCCTATACGCTCTCTACGTACAAGTGCCATGTACTACAGGACAGAGACGAAAAAGCTCCATTTTCGTAACTCTCAACAATGAACCACACAAATACACAAACCATCACCATATTAATAACGGGTAATCGTGACAATACAATCAACAACGGACAACACATGAACAAGACTGACCTTGTTGAAAATGGCTGCTGACATCATCTTCCCATCGGTAAAGACTGATGCAGGCCCAAAAAAGTGGGTGTTTCCATAAATTAATTGTGATATATATAAGTAATGAGGAAATCACCTCAAAAAATATAAACCGATTTATTTTTTCAAAACCGACAAGGCGAGAGGATTAGAGGTGTCACGGAGATAATGGTCTGTAAAACTTGACTCACAGTGCCACTGAGCCACCGACATAATATCATCCACAGGGACCCCATTAAATAGGGCCGTGGATGTCACTACGCCGCGGACACTGTGAGCCTTGGCCACGTCAACCTGCTTCCCGGTGGCGGATTTATGGCAAAACTGAATGCATTCCACAATCCACCTGGAAATGGTGTCCTTAGAAGCCCTCCCATGGGGTTCAATATATGACAACCATAACGCTGACTGGTCGGTGCGCCATGCCGCCGTACGTTGTTTGTACCGGCGCAGCGCCCGGACGGGACACCATGCTTTAGAATTAGGATCATATCTAGTTAAAGCAGGCAAAATAATAGGTTGACCTGGATATTTCAACGACTGATTTTTAGCCAAGAAATTAACCCTAGGTAGCAGCTTAAGGCCTTCCCCTGAAACCACAAAACGGTCATCCTCGGCTGATAAGGCATGAATCTCACTCCTACGCCTAGCCGAGGCCGCAGCAATTAAAAACACAGTCTTCAGTGTTAATAGTTTCATAGAAATGGAACTAAGTGGTTCAAAAGGCTTATCACCTAGTACTTGAAGCACTAGCGATAAACTCCAAGACGGAATCACAGGAGGATTCCTTGGTCTTAGATTGCCCATGCCTTTAATTAATACATTCAATGTATTTACTTCATCACTTCCCCTCTTAGCCAAGCAAGGAATAACAGACATTAATGCTGACTTATAACCAGCAATAGAGTTAGGCTTGAGGCTATAGGCATCATAGAGGTGACAGAGGAAATCAGCTACTACTTGAATAGATGAATCCATTGGATCAATACATCTTTTTGAGCACCATTCTGCAAATCTGTTGATTTTATAATTATATGCTCTGGAGGTTGACCCCCTCCTGGCTTTGGCCATAAACATGGCTGCTTGCTCAGAAAAGCCCTCCTTAATTCTAGATTCCTTGACAACATCCACGCAGTCAATCTGAACATTGACGGATTGTTGTGAAGGGCCTTGCCCTGGAAGATAATATCGTCCATCAGAGGCAGAGGAACCGGATTGCAGACCAGAAGGTCCAGCAGATCCGTATACCATGATCGGCTTGGCCAATCCGGGGCGATCAGAAGCACTTGGCATTCCTCTTGTCTGATTTTCTGAAGAATTTTTGGAATCAGGATTGCTGGAGGGAATGCGTATGCATACATTCTCCCCCAGCTGATAGCTAACGCATCTGTTGCGAAAGCGCTTGGATCCGGAATCGGAGAGACGTACGTCGTCATCTTCGCATTCTCCTTCGTTGCGAACAAATCGATGTTGGGTTTCCCCCAATGGTCGAACAGACGATCCGCCACACATTGATTTAGTTGCCATTCCGTGGGTAAAACACTCATCCTTCGGCTCAATGAGTCTGCAAGCAGGTTTAACCTTCCCGGAATATGAACTGCTTTCAAGGTAATCTGGTGATCCAGACACCAACATAGCAGTTTCCATGTCATCATACAGAGACTGGGCGACTTCGTTCCGCCCTGGCGGTTTATGTAAGTCACAACTGTTGAGTTGTCTGAACGAATAAGAACAATCTTGCCCTGAACTTTCTGTAAGAAATGTTCCAGGCCCAGGACTACTGCTCTTAGCTCCAGTAGATTTATATGTTCCTGTGACTGTTCCAGATTCCAAAGCCCTGATATCGTGGATTCTTCCAGGCAAGCTCCCCAGCCCTCCATCGATGCATCTGTATACACAGTCACCTGAGGGTGGGGAGGGGTTAGCAAAACCCCCGGTAAGAGATTCTCTGTATTCAACCACCATTGCAGGTGGTGAATCAGAGGCGCCAACACTGACACATTCGAGTCCAGCGAACCTGTACTCTGGGTCCATTGTGTCATGAGAAACAACTGGATCGGCCGCCTGCGTAAGGCGGCCTGAGGAATGACTGGTTCCAACGAAACCATCAACCCCAGCATTCTCAAGTAAACCCGTGCCAGGACATGACGACTGTCGCACACTGACTGAATCAACGAGATGAGTATTTGAACCCTCTCCTGAGTAGGATAAACATATCCTGTCTCCAGATCGAAGAACATCCCCAGGTAAACAAACTTCTGGGATGGAGTCAGCTCTGATTTTGGGAAATTGATCATCCAGCCCAAGTCTGTGAGAATTTTCAAAACAATCTCCAGATTGGCGGACAAACTTTCCCGGGTGTGCGCTTTCAACAGCCAGTCGTCTATGTACGTGTGGACTGCTATGCTTCTCCTGCGGAGGTATGCTGTGATCGCAAGAACCACACGGGTGAAAACCCGAGGAGCCGTGGAAATTCCGAAGGGCAACACCCTGAATTCCCACTGTCTGCCCTGGAATGCAAATCTCAGGAAGCGACAGAAACTCCTGTGGATGGGGATGTGGAAATAAGCGTCCTTCAAATCTATCGACGCCGTCCACATCCCCCTCTCCAACCCCGCCAACACCGAGCGCACCGTTTCCATCTTGAAACTGGGCGTCTCGATGAACTTGTTCAATGGCTTGAGGTTGAGAATCGGTCTCCACCCACCGGTGCGTTTTGTTACCAAGAACAGGGTTGAATAGAAGCCCGGACACCTTTGTGCCGGCTGAATAGCTCCTTTTTGTACGAGGGAATTTATCTCCTCCTCGATACACAACCTTTGATCTGGATCTCTCGGAACGGGAGTCCAGATTGGCACCAGAGACAGTCGCGACGGCGGGCCTGTCATCCACTCTGGATGATACCCCACGGAAAGCCATCGCAAGACTAAACGGTCCTGAGTTAACCGTTCCCACTCTTGCATGTGGTCGGCTAGCCGGCCTCCCACCGGTCCACCTAGGGACCGCGGTGGACACAAGGCATGCAAGAGCGGCACTGTCTCCGTCGCCATACACACCGGCGTGGTCCTTACCGCAGTAAGCGCCCTGTCAGGAACGATAACCACGCCCAGATCCTCGCGCGACCCGCCCCGCCCCGCGCGCACCTCGGTGCACGGGCGGCTGCCTGGCTGACGGCGGCTGAGGAGCCTGCGCCCCCCTCACTGCTGGCCGAATCGCACGCGGCCGAGGCCGGCGCTGCGACGGCGGCTGGCCTCTGACTTGGCCAGCACCACCTCGAGCCTGCAGGGGACGATACGCAGGGGCCGCGGCGCGAACGTTAGCACGACGCAGTACCTCAAACTGTTCGCGCAGCGCCCTCTGGTTATTCACCAGGGTGACCGTCTCCTGGAGGTGGCGACATCCCTCACCTCCAAAAAGACCAGGACCCGTCATAGGCGTACGGAGTAGCCTATTATACAGGTCCTGAGACGGGCACAGATTGTCCAGGGCAAATGTGCGTCTTGCCCTGACACTCCTGGTCACCGCCCGCGTCATACAGTCCAGCGCCAGGTTAATACCATCCTGGATGGTTCGCTGGACCGCGAGCGGGCCTGGCTGGCGCGATGCGGATGCCGTTACTACCCCCTGTAACAGCTGGGAGACGTGGGACAGAGCGGCAATCGAAGCCCTCCCACTCTCCTCCGCATCACGCAACGCGGTATTCGCCGAACGCAACGCGTTCGCGCACAAGACCCCCGCGTCAGAACGGGATCCTGGCCGCGTATCCTCACCCAAAGCCGCGCGGTCATCCACGCTGGGCTTGGGTACCACACCGTACCGCTGGTAGTCCAGGGGCACGATGCGACAACGCTTGGCCACCTCGCGAGGGGCCTTCGCGAGACGTCCACTCGTGTTAATGGACGCCTCCGCCGCCTTGAACATGTCAACGACATGCTCCGCCAGCGGCAGAGAAGGCATAGCGTTAGCAGTCGGTTTCCCAGCTAACCACGGCGTGAGAACACGGTGGCTAGCCGACTGCTCCACGGGCAGATCAGGCCTAACGCTCACCAACCACTGGCAAGCGTCATACCAATCCTCCTCCGTGGCTAACTGCGAGCGCTCTACAAGACGGGGTCCTTCGTCTTCCTCCTGAGCGCAAGCAGTACTAGACGGCGGGTACGCTGATACACCTGGCAAGCCAGGGAAAACATGCGGGCCTGACAGCACCGGCATGAGAATATCACTGGTTTGACCAGGAGCAGGCACCGCGGTAGAGCGCGGGGTATATATAGCCCTACCACGGGCCCGGCCAGCACCAGCTACACTCTCGGCAAGCCGAGGTATGCGGTACCGCTGGCCATCAGCAGCGCCCTGGGCCACCACCTGAACCGCGGACCTTACTCCAGGGTGAGTAATACCGTGGAAAAAAGCGCCTGTATTCCCCGCGAGGGGTGCACAAACGTCTTCATCCATGTCCGCGTCGTCAGACGGCGACCCCAGCAGGTAATCCTCATCACCCTGGTCAGAAAGATTAGACCCCGGGTCAGCAAAGAGAGCTAACCCGGGCTGACCAGGAACGGTGCCATAGGAGGTACTGGCCACCGCGGCGTGCGGATACCCCTGGACTGATAAGCAGCCAGCGGGTTCCAGCGACAACCGTCCACGGTCCCCTATCGGCGCGGCAATAAGCCTGCTGCCAGGGCCGTGGAACGCCCCCTCTAATGGGGCCACCTCTGAATCGTCGGACAACGGAAGCGGACTAAGGAAAATCGATCCAGAGGCGGGGATTACCTGCTCCGAAGCCGATGAAGAGGACAATAAAGGATCTGGTCCAGGAAGCATGCCACGAAGCAACCCTGGAACCAAATCTTTTATTGTCCTCCTCATCTCTCCCAACATCTCGGTCCGAAAGGTCTCCATATCCACCGCGGACGAGACCTTCCCCTTACCCTTCTCACTTACAACCTCTCGTTTCCGCTTCATCTTCTTCTCCTCCACTACCACCTTGTCCGTCGCCTGTAAGCAGCACAAGAATTCGGACATTAATTCGCCCCCCCAGTGCTTACATATGTCACAATTAATCAATGGACCACAAGGGCTACATCTAAAACACAGATGCGGCCAGAACTTGACATGCATAAAACGTCCACAGGACGCGCAACCCGGTCCCTGAAACAGGGCAAAGGACAAGGAGTATGAGCAACTAGTTAAGCTTAGAAACTCAATCCAACTCAAGGAGAAGGAAAACGATCATAAAGATCAATATACATCAAAAACCAGCCTAGCGCTTGAATTGCTAATAAATACATAGCCAGCTGATTATGACGTCATAAATCCCGTGACAGGAAAAATTCGATCCCAACAAAACATCCAAGTGCAAAGACGAATTGTATGCTGAATGGATAAATTGACTACACAACCATCAGATACATATAGATAACTCTTTACTGGCAAAAATGTTAATTATCTCCCTTTGATTGTTTACAATAATTAACATCACCACATTATCAGTAACTAGATACCTGACACTTTGTATAGACAAACCATCCAACGTGACGAACCGGAAACTCCACCATCTGCACGCCTCTTAACTCTCTCCACCTCAAGGGGAAGGAATTGGAACAAGAGGGCAAAGTGAGAAGACCTTTATATCAGGCCTCCAACTCACTGGGCATAATTTACCATTTGGTTAGATAACCTAACAGTGTTAGTAGGAAATGGAACCATGGTGGAGAGAATACTAATTCTCTGGAACTGTGACGTCACAACCTAGCGTCATACAGACCTGTGGACAGAAACAGAAAGAGAAATTAGTCCTAGGTAGCACCGAGTTGACCTAAACCAACTAACTAAGGCGCTTATCACGGTAAACGCGAGTCCCGGAAACACAATACACCGGGAAGAAAACTCGCTAATTTTACTAGAAGTCACCTGATTTAAAGGTCCAACGTCCTCCGGTGGCGAAGTGTATCCTCCCGCCATCCAAATCAGGTCTTATCACTTCCAAAATAATACCAATAAAAACGTTAAAGAGCAAGAAAAGCTATTGACTGAAAAACATGTGTGTTCTCTTTGCCAATAATCTAGCAAAGAGGAAGTGCTAGTCTGCGCATGCGCGGTGGTGGGGCTGGCATCCGCCAGACTACGCTCTGACTCCCTGCCCACTAGGGGCGCCTAACTGTTTTAATCTGAGTGTTTATTGAGTGAAAGCGAATATTTAGCAATATCAAAAGTATTAGGGAGGTAAGTATACTCTTGAAGTGAAAACCTTATTGCGCTATGTCTATTTGCAGCCCATGAGAAGTCTTATTTTTGAGAATTCACCATTCCAGTGGTAAATTTGCCCAAACTATTTAATCATGGATCGCAAATGGACATACCACAAAGACCATTGCAGAGGCTAATTTTGGCCGGTTTATCCATTACTAGCCTTAAACTGTTCATTATGTTGGAAAAAATTTCTTCTGTATATGTGTGTAAAATGTATAAAGTGATTTACTTGGAATACATACATTCGGATTATTTTTTTAATATTCAACAATTTTCCTTTAAAATTATCCATTAAACCATTAACAAAAACATTGAAAAATTATCTCTTTACTTGTCAAGATTGGTAAACAAATTAAAATTTGTGCTTAGTTAATGTCCATTTGCAGTCCAAAAAGACTATTTTGAAATGTGATCACTGGAATAACAGGTTCGATTATGCACCCAGTCATTCAAGTGATAGATGTTCAGAAATAGGCTTCTCTTAGCCAGTTCCATTAGAAAAGGCTTGATAGTTTAACTATTACCAAGCTAAACGCAAAAATGGAGCAAGATTGGTCGCCACCACCGGCATACTATTCACAAAGGTGAGTAAAGAAGGATTTGTTGTGCAAGGCTATAATCACATTTGCGTTATGGAACATGTAATCTGACAGATATTACTCAAGATTAAAAACTTTTGATTCACATTATCGTAGCTAGGGCTGTGCGGTTTTTGTAAAAATACAACGGCCGACGTTATTGGCCATGAAACTGATTTTAACCCGGATATTATTGGCTGGAAGTATTTTGAGTTTTTGTGAAAAAATAATAATTTGCAATACCACGAAAACAGAACATTTTTAGCGGTAGACTTAAATCTGTGGCTATAGTATCTGATGCAATTTTAGAGCATATAGTGAAACCATTACATAAATTGCTTTAAAACATTATAATTTGCGCTTTTAAATTCATCGCGATATCATGTCGAGTTCTTGCGCAATCTCAGTAATATATTAGATTCCTAGACAATTAGCAATTCGTATATCCCCCTCTAGGACAACTCATATACAGATACATTGCCAAATTTACTGTGACTTTTAGCAGCCAATTCAAGCAGTTCGTTGAGTGGAAACTATGTTATTGGACGACTTAACCAGTTAAAAAATTTGTAGAGCATTCGCTAAAAATACTGCTAGATAGTTAGTCATTTCACGTCTTGGAGATGACGAGCCGGCAATAAATTCTGAAAGATGGCGCACCTAATTAGACTGTTACACAGAGTCCATTTCGGAGACCAGTCAGATGAGAAACGCTATGCAAATGTATATATTATAGAGACCAGTTCTCGAATTCTGATAGCCTACGCTTACATACGCTTATGTCAAATTTAGCTATAGACGTTGTAATACTGTCACGTGGCACAAATCTGCCTATCGTATACGTGTGCACATGTAGTTGTAAACCAGATACATATAATCAAACTCGCCTGTATTAGACTATTTACTAGCATACATTTTCCTCGAAAAAGGAAATAAGACATATTTTAATATAGATCATAAGCACCATTTGGAAGGACTTGGTTTAAAACTAACAGTTGTAAGCTGTAAAAGTTGTTTTACGGCGCTAATAATATATACCGACCCGCATTGAGTGTTAATTATATCGTCCTACATACATCGAGCCAGCTCCTGAACATTCACGATTCAAATTACTCTTGATTCGATCTCAACTTACTTTGGCAGGTTAGGTCACTTCCCGGTTTAGAGTCATGGATGTGCGTTCAGAATTCATAATAGACATAGATATCAGAAAAACTAGATTGCTTATGATACGCTTTCAAGTGTGTATTATAGAATTTAATAAAACGCTAGCAGATTACAATTTCTGAATGTATGTAGCAATACGATCTAACAACATTTTTCTGTTACGATACTGCGTAGATAGCAACAGCTTCCAGTCTAATTAATGTCAAAATATTCAACAGAATAAGTCATATTGTCAAGAATATACTTTTTCAGGGATTTGTCAGTGAAAGGCTTAAGGTTCACTTATCTGATGTAGGTTCTGACTTATGGCTTTCACATTTACAGCAGTAAACAAGAGTGTGATTCAGGATTAATCATGTAAATACAGCCTTAGAATGTAAATGCAGACTTAGAATGTAATACCTTGGCTACAAGCCACAGTGCCCAGAGCAGTCCAGTGTTTATCATTGCCTGGCTCTATGATGACTGCCTGCTTTAAACTCTGCACAGATTTTTCCAATAAGGACATGCGATCCTGGCCACTGCACATCATTGACTGATGATAAAAGTTAACTCCGATATCATTCCACAGTGAGCCACAATCATTGAGGATCTTAATTGCTCGACCATAACACCTAAAAAGGTAAACAAATGTCATGAGACATGTAAAGTTGATTATTTTAAAGTACAGAGCAACATGTAAAGATACAAATAAATCTCTTTTTGATATTCACAGAAAATTAACTTGCTATTTCATCTATCTTTTATAATTATTCAGATAACCAGTAAAATAAATGATTTAATCAATATTAATTTTCTTACCTTGCTCCTAGCTGCAGAAGTTCAAGTTTTCCAATTTCACAAACGTCATTACTCATACCCATCTTCCCTCTCTGGACTAATTTCAAAGGAACGGATAATCTAGGAAGCAATCACAACGTGAAATACTTAGCAAGTGTAATCATGCAACTAGCCACATACTTGTGGCATATGCTGGCCTGAGTCTGCACATGCTAACCCATCTGGTATACTATGAAAAACTGTAACATTCTACTTAATTCTCAGACGCTTGGACCCCGGGCGAGCTATCCTCCGCTTTGCCAAAAATTGCTAAACCAAACCAGACAAAAGTCTTTGAAATGTAACAAGTATTTAGCTAAATATTTTTCCATGAATTTGGCATAGGCATCAATAGCTACCAGTCAAATGATTTAGAAAAATATTAACCTTGTAATGGTCAAGAAAATTATTCACGATATAAACCTTATTCTGTTGAATATTTTGAAATTAATTTTAGTGGAAGTCTGTGCTGCCTAAGGCAGCAAAGGTTTCCAGTCAAATTAAATTCAAAATATTCAACAGTTTTCCTGTATGTTTGCCTTCAAAATAGCACTTGAGGAATTCATTGGTGAAAGGATTAATGTCCATTTTCAGTCAAACAGAAGACTATTGGTGAAATTTTATCACTGAAATGACCAGGCACTACAGTAACAGATTTTAAGCCATAGTCCTCCCTTGGCCAGCAAACGCACATTCCTCAAGACTGCAGAGGCTGGTTTTGGTCCGCTTGACCAGTAAAATGTTAACCAGCTTTCCTGGATTCTTAGCGCATAGTAGCAATACTGATTCTTCAGGGATGAACTAGCTTAGGAGGAAGATCAGTCTCAGTGAGATCCAATACAAAACCAATGTACAAGCACCCATCTAAACCCTTTAACACTCAAGCTGGCCAAAAAACCCAAGCTTTTGCAGAGGTCTTGAGAAATGTACAATTGCTGAACAAGCCTATTTTTGAAAATTTATCATTGGAATGAATGGCTCGATAAGTGAGCCATTCATTCCACTAGTAACTTTTCAAAAATGATTTTCTCTTGGTCTGCAAATGGATTTTTAATGAGAAAATTAACATTTCCTTGAACAAATTTGAACACTAAAGGTTTAAAAAACTGTCATCATGTGGCCTCAAAAGCAATTTACTATAGTAACTTAACTTTGTTAAGTGACAATCTTCTTTTAGAGACTACCATCCTTATGATGGCCAATATTGACAGGTTTGACTATATTTAGGCTCACCTGGCCTTTGCTGAAGGCAGTGGGTGTATCAGCGTACATGCATCACCAAGCAACTTCCAAACACATGATAGGTCAGGACGAATAATTGCTGCTCTGCAATATAGAACAAATACACACAATCTCATACTAGATTGTATTGTCAATGACACGCCATCACGAATCCCCATGTTCACTGCTGTTATCGTATTCCCTACACATCTCTGGGAAGCCAAATGTACATGATTGTCCTCTTGCACTCTGCAACGATGTGGTAACTCATATACTAAATTTGGTTGAATTCCATCCAATGCTTACGTAGTTGCTTTATAATCAATTTCCTCACAGATGGACAGACAAAAAGACCCATGGGCAGGATAACATAATCACAACTTTTCTTTAAAAAAACATTGGAACAATAAGTTGAAACATAGCGCATTAAAATGATCAAGCCAGCCAGACTGTTTTTGCATTAGTCTTGCTCAATGTCCATTTGCAGCAAAGAGAATGTGTTAAAATATTTTCCACTAGATAAACAAGCCTGTCATTCCAGCGGTAAATATGTACCTAAAAGGACTGTGTACCATGTATTGAGTACTTTTTGTTTTTTCTGGCAGCAATCAAATATTTTTAAACATTTACCACTGGAATGACTGGCTATGTTATCGCATCAATCATTGCAGTGGTACATTTTCAATAATAGTCTACTCTTAGCATAAAAATAGGCATTCTTCATGACCACATCAGAGCCTGTTTTTGTCTGGTTAGCCTATTAATCAGGCTGGTATAAATGGGCTTTTGCTGCAGTCTTGAGAAATGTTCATTTGAAGGCCAAGAGAATAGTATTGTGCAATTTTACCATTGGAATGACTGGCTCGATAACCGAGCCAGTCATTCCAGTGGTATAATCGCAACACTCTTCGCTTGGTCTACAAATGGACATACACCAAGAAAACATTTAGATTTTCTTGACATGTAAAGGGTTTAATACACCAACACTAAGACCGAGTTCTTGCTGCGGATGGACAAACACAGACAGACAGATACAGACAGACAGACACACAGAGAGAAAGACAGACAGAGACCACTCTTTGCTTGGTCTACAAATGGACATACACTACACAAACATTTAGATTCTCTTGACAATTAAAGGGTTACATGATTACATGTATGATGATGATGTGAATTACAGTAGCTGTACCAAGAACGATTGATGGTCAGCAACACCACCAAAGTATGATTGATCTGTTTGTCTATGATAATGCATGATAATGAAACCATGAAACACACACATACTTAGTCAAATGTTGTATCGCTTCTTGACAGTTATCTAGCGCTCGACCATCAAAATACTGAACAAGATTGGAATGAGCATAACGCAGCAATGTCTGACCAAGGCCTGAAAATTTAACATTTCAATCATTACTTAAAGAAGGCAGCAACACTAAGACCCGAGTTCTTGCTGCAGACAGGTAGGCAAAGAAAAAGTCAGGCAGGCACACAGGCAGGCAGACTGAGAGAGACAATATGCACATACATTTCAAAAGTATTGAATAAGTATAAAATACTTAAATATCTATAGAAATTACTTCAAAATTAATATAAAATTTTGTATGATACCATTATTTATACGATTATAGGAAGGGGGCCTAGATAAGTTACTAGTAAGAACTTATGGCCAATCCCGTTTTATAATTAGTACAATAAAACATGTTTTAAAAAAACCAATTTTTTAACATTGCATACATGTATCAACAGGAGCATAAAAGTATTTAACTCACTTTTCAATGCTGGAACATAATTAGCTTCCTTCTCTAGTATAGCCTTATATCCTAGGATGGCATCTGAGTACATGTGTAATGTCTGATTCACGCTCGCTATTCTGAATACAGAATTATTAATATACCATATTATCTAGAATTATTGTAATTTTCACATTAAAAAGTGTGCATGAATAAATCTAGCTATGACCTACGCAACCTTCTAAATTTAACACATGTATATATAACTGAACGCATAATACAAGTTTCAAAACTTTATTTTTGACAAAATTACATTTGGCAAAATTACATAAGGCAGCAGCATCTTCTCTTATGCGTGGGCTACCTTAGTAACCTGCAACTTTCAAACCATTAACTTTCATGATTAAGATTGTCTGATGGACTTTAGCCTCCTGAAACACTGCTTGGACATTAATCCTGAAGATATTGTATTGTTAGACACCCACATCATGACAGCGGATGCTTCAGAGCAGCAGCAGCAGCTTTCTCTGGGAACAATACGCAAGGTATATTATACTATTGTTCAATAATAAAATAATATGTATATTATCTTACACATTTGGAGGATAACAGCCCAAAACAAAGGACAGTGAAAATTTGCATGGCCACGTTACAGATTTGTACCGGGCTGTAATTTAATAAGGCAACAATTTATTGCCCGCAATCACGATCTACATACACACTAATAACACAACCATGCAAGTTATCAGCGTCACGAGTAGCCCCCAAGTGTAAAAAATCTGACTGATCAACAAATGGACAACCTGGTTGGCCGACATATACTAACTATAAGCCGAAGCGGAGTTTCATTGAATTGATAAATAGGAGAAATAACGAGCAATGATCATATATTTCAAACCAAATGAAATGCAAAAAACCCAGCACATATACAGAACTAGATGATATAAATCAAATGATTTTCGTATCTCATAGGTCGAATGAGGGCATAACTCCATAAAAAATTTACGCATACGCATGAAACTCGAACTTGGTCTGTAACTTCTCAGAACAAAGCAATGTAGCAATTCTCAGTACAATATCTTGAGACTACGAAAAAAAGTGCGGAAAACTAATATTTTTTGTATTGCATAAGTCAAAAGGGGACATAACTCCATGAAAAATTGACGAAAATGTCTGAAACTCGAACATGCTCTGTAACTCTTTATACTAGTGATGCACCAATTTTTGCTTAAATATCTTGGAGTGCGGAAAAAAGTGCGGAAAGCTGAGATTTTTCCATATTTCTTAAGTCGAAAGGGGGCATAACTCCATCAAAAATTTACGCATATGCCTGAAACTCCAACTTGGTCTGTAACTTCTCATAACAAAGCAATGTAGCAGTTCTCAGTATAATATCGTGAAAGACTGCGAAAAATGTGCGGAAAACTAATATATTTTATATTTCATGTCGAAAGGGGCAAAACTCCATGAAAAATTGACGAAAATGTCTGAAACGCGAACGTGCTCTGTAACTCCTTATACTAAAGTGACGCATGGATTTTCGCTTAAATATCTTGAAGGAGTGCGAAAAAAAGTGCGGAAAGCTGATATTTTTCGTATTTCTTAAGTCGAAACTCGAACTTGCTATGTACCTCCTTATACTAAAGCAATGCACTAATATTTTTCGTATTTCTTAAGTCGAAAGGGGGCATAACTCCATAAAAAATTGATGCATACGCCTGAAACTCGAACTTGGTCTGTAACTTCTCATAACAAAGCAATACATCAATTCTCAGTTGAATACATTGAAGGACTGCGAAAAAAGTGCTGAAAACCAACTGCGACAGACGGACAGACAGACAGACGGATGGACAGACAGACGGAGTGCAAACCTATAGTCCCCCTGGTTTGACCAGTAGGGGACTAATAAGAATTAACAGTCCCATGAAGTATCGTCAAGATACTCCAAGCAAAAGTATAGTTATCGCGCGACAACGCAAAATTTGCAAACTGCCAGAAAGACGGAAGGACTGACTGACTGACCCACAAAATAATGTGCTACTCTCTACTATGCTAGCCAACATTCCCATGAAGTTTCGTGACGATACTTCAAGCAAAAGTAAGGTTATCAAACGAAACCACAAAATTTGCATGGACGGATGGACACACGGTCAGAAAGATGGATGGAAGGACTGCTTGACCCACAAAATAAGGATCATTTCCCTACTACCCTAGCCAACCTTTACATGAAGTTTGGTCACAATACATCAAGCGAAAGTAGTTATCCAACAAAATGCTAAATTTTCAGATATGGACAGACACAAACTCAAAAGACAGATGGGCAGACAGACAGATGGACTGACTGACCCACAAAATAACAATTGGCCAATTCCCCTACTATCATAGCCAAGCTTCTCATGACATTTCTTCACAATACTCCAAGCAAAAAAACCCTATCAAACGAAAACCCTAAATCTGCAAGGACGGACGGAAACAAACTCAGAAAGATGGATGGATGGATGGACTGACTGACCCACAAAATAGCATTCAATTCTCTACTACCAAAGCCGACCTTAACATGAAGTTTCTTCATGATATTCCAAGCAAAAGTAGTTATCGAACGAAAACTCATAATTTGCATGGACGGACACAAATTCAGAAATACGGATGGAAGGACGGATGGACTGTCTGACCCACAAAATAAATGTGCAGTTCCCTAGTACCATAGCCAACTTCCCCATGAAGTTCACCACAATACTCCAAGCCAAAGTAGTTATCAAATGAAAACCTGTGTTTGAGGAGAGCCTGGACGGACGGATGCGAAATCATACACCCCTCACTTTTGCGAAAAGCGAGGGGATAATGATGATTAGTGACTGTTCTGCAGCTGAAGAATTGCAAACTGTAATCAGTTTTTCTTTAACCTTTTCCATGGTGTCTTGTCCACTACGAGCGCCCTAAGCTCGTTTAGGTTCTTTCTCGTCATTAGTAGTCCTAGATTACGTTCTACGCAAAACACTTAGCAAGTTGAAGTTGTGGCCTCCTTTGCGTGCCTGATACCTGTTGGCCCCTATCACTGCAAATTCTAGTGCTTTCTGAGCAGGCGTATTTTCTGGCATTCGAACAACATGTCCGAACATAGACCAACTGTTGCACTACCCTCATACATACTGGTTCTGTATTACAGTTTGTAGCTTGCTGCATCTGATATTGGACTGTGTGGCCAGCGATGATTTGCAATGATTCGCCGATGGTTGCTGTGACATGCATCAAGTTTGCTCAAGAGTGATTTTGGGGCTGCCCAGATGTTGCAATTGCATAGCATTATGGAAACACATGTAGCATAAAATAGTTGCATCTCAACTTTCATGGGGATTTTAAAGCCACAAATCCACAACTGCCAAAAGGACTGGAAGGCGATATTTCCTGCTACACAGTGAGCTCCAAAATCCGTAGAGCTGCAAAGGACAAGAAGGAGGGAACCCAAGATTCTACTCTTGCTCAATTTCTCAGTCCCCCGATGAGGGGGTACCATCATCATTCATTTCTGTGGTGTTAGGTATATGTGGGTGACCTCTGTTTTGCCTTCATTCACGAAGAGGTTTGCAGCCTTGAGCTGATCTACAGCTATTGGAAGTAGCCTATCAGAGGACAGAATATTACCGGAAAAATCTGGTCCAGAAAACTTAACTATTTCATAAGTGAATGCCATTTGCAGACCAAAAGAAGACTATTTCTGAAAATTTACCACTCGACTCTAGCCAGACATTAGTTTTTAATTTTCAAAACAGTCTTCCCATGGTCTGCAAATGGACATTCTGCAAGACAACTGCAGAGGATGAATTTGGCTGGTTTGACATTTAGATGTTTAACCTTTTAACCCTCGAATTTGTTTAGGAAAATTCCAATTTTCTCATGGAAAATGTCCATTTGCAGGCCAAGACTATTTTTGGAAATTTACCACTGGAATGACTGGCTCGGTTATCAAGCCAGTCATTCCAGTGGTAAATTGTCAAAAATAATCTTCTGACAAATGAAAATATTTTAAGGCCACTGCAGAAGCCGTTTTTGACTGACATGGGTGTTAAAGGATTACATGTTATTTGACAAGAGAAGGTGAATATATAATTTATTCATGTAAAATAATACCTCTACGTGCAAATTCATGAATAAATATTCACCTAGGCAGTGCCTAAACTTATAAATAAAAGTTTGTTTATTTTGCCATGCGCCATAGAATTCTATAGAATGATTTATCCTGAGTGAAATACACTGTACTTACTGATAGAGGGCATATACTGAGGTATCATCAAGCTGAAAAGATGAAATAACAACCCATCAAACATGCTATTAATTCATGGATCCATTTATAGAAGACTTTTTGAAAATTCACCACTGGAATGGCTGACTCATTAGCCGAACCAGTTATCGAGTTAGACACTCGAGTAGCACATTTTCAAAAACAGTCTTCTCTTGGTCCGCAAATAGAAATTCGACTATGGGAAAATTTATATCTTTTTATCAATTCATTTAGATACCGTTACTATGAATTTGAACAGATGGTAAACAGCTTTTTCTGACTTTTATACTTCATTACATAGAATCTTTACACAATAGAACAAGAATTCAAAATAAAGGTATTATTTATTAACTCTTTAATATTCTAGAGGGTCAAAACAGGCATAGGCAGCGGTTTTGACGAATGTCCATTTGCACGTCAAGAGAAGACTATGCTTGAAACTTTACCACTGAAATGATGAGCCAGTCATTCTGGTGGTAAATTGTCAAAATAGTCTTCTCTTGGCCCGCAAATGGATAAATAATAATGAATAATCATAATAATAATAATAATAATAATAATAATAATAATAATAATAATCACTTTGTCGCTTACCTGTGCTGCCTTTGTGAAAGCCTTCAAAGCAGCTGTGTAGCTTCCTCGCAGTAAGTATGCCTCACCCAAACATTCCCATACATGACTGCAAGGCAATACATCTATTTGTGAAATAGTGCACAGGAAAGGATTAAATTTCAATAACAAGAAATCAAATGGACGGACGGATGGATGCACGTATGGATGGATGGATGGATGGTGAGTGCCATCACATAATACGACCCAGCTTACGCGGGCATATAAAAAAGAACCAGAGGCCCAAGGGGCCTGTATCGCTCACCTGGACCATAGGCATTTCAACTAGAATGGTCATTAACAATAAGTAGAACTCTAATGAGTTGAGCAGACTTAAAATGTACACCAAATTTGATGCAATTCAATACAAGTTTTTTTTAGAATTATGCTTCAGTAGCAAATTTTTGTTGATTCAAATGCTTTCTATGGCAGATAAATAAAAATGTCACGAGGTACTGGTGAACCAAATTCTCATTCGGCCCTAGTAATGGAGGGATACAGTTTTTTATGCACCACCCATGTTTAGCTAAGCTCCATCCATACTTCGCCCATGTTGGGATCGGTCGATCCCTGAACTCCTGACTATCTATTTCCACAGAAATTATACAGGTAAGCTGTTGAATATTTTGAAACTAATTTGACTGGGTACTGTTGCGCCCGCCCAGTCAAATTAGTTTCAAAATATTCAACAGCATATTTATTAAATAGTAAATACACAATTCATAAACAAGAGGCCCAATGGGCCTGTATCACTCACCTGGCATTTCAACTAATCTTACTTAAGTTTTACATCCATCAGTGTCATTTCCAATGACTTTCAGTCAAATGGTTTAGTTTTCGAGATATTAACAACAATCTTTGGACTGTTTTTTTTTGCATTAGTGATTTTGAACAATGTTTAAGTGAAAATAGATGATATCAGTGCTAACTACAGATGGTTTCTTAACTGTCTCACTGCTGCAAGCCAGTGCAGCCAATAATTTCAATTTTCAAAAGCTCTTGACTTCTTGAATATTTTGAAAACAATTCGACTGAAAGCTGTTGGCGGCTTAGCCACAACAACTTTCAGTCCAATTGTTTTCAAAATATTTATCAGGTTCAGAGATATAACCTTTGGAATATGTCGTCTGCAAAAACTCAGTCAGACGGTTACTAGAGGTTTAAATACAATTGAAGAAAATGGTCTCTAAAGGCAGGTAGGTGGTCTTTATAGCAGGTTATTCCCCACCACCACACAATCCATCTAACACATGCGCATCTGGCTGAATCACCAAGTTAGCAGCAGGGGTAGGGTGAGCTGGATCTGATTAAAAAAATAATTTGACTGAAAGTCATTGCTGCCTTAGGCAACAACTTTCATTGCTGCCTAAGGCAGCAACAACTTTCAATCAAATACATTTCAAAATATTTTTAAGAGCATAGATGTCAGAGCACATAATACATATCTTAAATATTTCAGCAGTATTGGAAAGGTTAATCTGTTAATTGGAATTTAATATCTAGTTTGGCAATAAAATCTGACATGGTGATAAATCAATGGAGGGTGGGAACAAAACCTGTATTTGCCCTATGAAAGTGAGACTGCAAATATTTAAGGAGTGATAACTCTAGCATTTAACACCCTATCAGTTTCATTTTCACAACACAGATATTAGATGCTGACATTAACACTGTGACCAAGTTTGGTGTTAATCTATCAAGAAATAACAAAATGAGCCGCCATTGTTGGTGATGGACAGACAGATGGATGGACGGACATACAGAAGGCGGATAGGTCATTACTATACGACAGCTGACTGACAAGTAAGCGGAGTTAAGAAAACCAATTTTGGCTTAAAAATCCATCAAATAAAAAAAAAATTGAATATGGCAGCCAAACATGCTAAAGTTTGATTGGTCCACGGCGGCCATGTTTTTTACCTATCAACTTCCCATGAACAAACTTTAATGGCCCTTAGTCCATAATCATATCCCCAAAATTTCAGCCCGATCCGTTCAGCGGTTCTGCAGAATAAGTCATTTTCACGAAAACTAGGTCATCCAAGATGGCCGCCGAACCATTTGGCCAATCAAGTTCCTTCGAACAAATTTGGTTCAGCTCTTGCCCTATATGATATTTTGTGAGTTTTGAATCGATCCACTAAGCGGTTTCGGAGAAGATTTTTAAAGCCATTTCCTAAAATCGGCCAAAATCCAAGATGGCCACCGGCCAAATTGGCCGATCGACTTTGTTTGAACAAACTTGGATCCCGATGCCCTAAGGATACTTCCTGCCAAATATAACTGAAATCAGCCAAGTGGTTCTTGAGAAGAAGTTGTTTAAAGAAAAGTTGATGGACGGACGGATGGACGGACGCCGGACAGTCGCCATGGCATAAGCTCACTTGGCCATTCTGGCCATGTGAGCTAACAATGCTTAGTCCGTTATCAATTACGCGTTCGTGACGAACATAGCTACATCATTCATAACGTAATTGATCATGCCATCATCCTACATGTCACGTAGTTGATTATGACATTACCAAGGAATGGAGCTTTTGAGTGTATCCATCCATCACATGACGTTATAATCAACTACGTGATGTGTAGGATGATGTCATAATCTATGACCTCATGAATGACGTAGATAAGTACGTCACGAACGCATAATTGAAGACAGACTAAGCATTGTTGTATAAATTGTATGTCTTTACTATTTAATAAACATTCTGTTGAACATTTTGAAACTAATTTGACTGGGCGCTGTTGCTGCCATAGGCAGGAACAGCACCCAGTCAAATTAGTTTTAAAATATTCAACAGCTTCCCTGTATAGTTTACTGGAAATTGATAGTCAGGGAGTTCATGGAGCGATCGCTCCCAACACGGGTGACATGTGAGTGGAGCTTAGCTAAAGACGGGCAGGGCATAGCTCAAGCTGCATTTCTCCATTACCAAGGAATTGTCAATGAGATATACAGTAAAATATGTCTTAAGTGACCACCTTATGGAGCACAATGTGTTACTATAGACAGATGGTCTCTTCATACAGGTGACTGGCTATATGGTATGCCTTCTAGAGCCAAATGATGGTAGTTATTTAACCGTTTAAGTGTCAAAT
Source organism: Chaetoderma sp. LZ-2023a (assembly GCA_034401795.1). Lineage (NCBI taxonomy): Eukaryota > Metazoa > Mollusca > Caudofoveata > Chaetodermatida > Chaetodermatidae > Chaetoderma > Chaetoderma sp. LZ-2023a. The sequence goes on along the minus strand of CM067360.1, from coordinate 40,509,606 downwards.
TTGGTCAAGAAAATTTTAATATCTGCCTATTGAATGTTCATTTACAGGCCAAGACAATACAATTTTTGAAAATTTATCACTGGAATGACGGTTATCGAGCCAGTCATTCGTGGTAAATTTTTTCAAAAATAGTCTTCTCTTGGCCTGTAAATGAACATTCCATAAGACCATAATAGGTGTCAGTTTTGGCCGGCATGACCTTTAAAGGGTAAAATGAACACCATCTTTTGGTACCAAAAGCTAGGTGGTCTCACTCGCAGGACTGACTGCACAAAGATTACACATACTTGTCCGCAGGGTCTGCACGCAAGGCTGACTGAAGTGCTGTAATGGCTGATGTAGGATCCTCATGTTTTACCTGGTATAAACCTAAGCGCAGCCACGCCCACTTAGCACTGAAATAAACAAACTATTATATAATCCTTCCATCTATGCATCAGGGTTATTGCAGTTTTAAATCAAACATTTAGGCAGTAGCATACAATATGGTAGTGGAATTAGAACTGAAATGTTTGTGTGCTGCAAGAATGTGGAAATCTCAGACAGCTTAGCGACCAGCCTTAGTCATGTCAACCATCTAGGAGGTCTATGTGGCCACTGGAGGATTATCTGGCTGGACTCCATATATGGCATCTTGAATGATAAGAGATCAACCAGATTGATTATCATGTATTAGAAATTTCATGCAATTCTTTGTTTACGCATTTAAAGTTATCATATATTGATAAACGATGTGTATCCTGTATAAGTTTAGGACTATTTGTTACTTTATGTACACTCTAACTAACTAGAGGTGTACCATTTTACTTAAGATATTTGCTGGCGCCGTTATTTCAGATTCTATTGTCTTCGCTAGTGCGCAATTCTCGGGAAAAAACATTCTCATAATGCTAATGCTACTCATTGTTCTGTGGCATAGTAAGTGCATAACATAGATGAATACTAATTGTATATTTCCTCTGGTGCAAATGAGAACAAATATATTTATAACAAGTTTGCCGAAAACTGTTGCGGCCTATAGCAGCAAAAACTTTCTATCAAATTGTTGTGAACATAATCAGATAACAATACAATTGTCACTAGGTAGATTTGGTAACGATTTAGATAACAATTCTACATAGAAGTTCTGAACCCTACGATGAAAGGATCCATCCAGTTGGTTAAAATCCGCTAAAGCATTTTTAGGAGAGATAGGTTTTAACCCTTAATACTCTGGTATTAAAATTTTTAATTTTCAAATTAAATTAAAAGAGAAACTGGTGTTCATTTTTAAACAATTTTGGTGGGAGATGGTGCTGTTGTAGAGGGCAACATCCCCCAACAAAAATGGTTAAAATTGTACACCAGTTTCTTTGATATTGACATAGTAACAGATAGGATATTGACCTCAGAGTGCTAAGGGTTAAAGGATGTCCAGAAAATATTTACTAATTTTCAAAATTTACCACTGGAATGATATGCTCAGGTATCGATCAATTTTCGAACCAGCCACAGAAGTGAGCAATTTTTAATTAGAAGGACTGCGTACCACATGTTTTTGTTCTGCTCCATATATACACATCACATGTGGCAGTGTATGCGAAATAAAGTACAGTATGGTATGGTATGCTATTTTATTCGCCATGGAATGGTATGGCATGGTATCATATAGCGCCAGGCATTTTATTGAGGTTGGATGTGTCTCTGATGATTTAAATGTACATTTAAAAAACTTTAACATTCCTCATTCTTAATTTCCCTCAGCGCAAACCATGTAAAAGTATAGAAACAATTTGAAAATGATTTTCAGTATAAAGGAGACTGGATAAAATCTTGTCATAGACATTCTTCTAATTCTTGGTCCATGCCGGAAGTCAGATGTCATTTGGATCGCTATGTCAAGCCATTATCCGCATCGCATTGGGGCTCGACAAAAATAGTCTTCTTCCAGTCAGCAAATGGGCATTTCTCAAAGCAAATTCAAAAGCCAGTTTTTGCCAGCTTGGCTAAAAATCTTACCTTCCCATAGTTGACTGTTTTGTAGCAGCTAGATAAATACTGTAAGCTGTTTCCTAAAAAACACGAAATATCTTCTTATTAACAGTACATTTGTAATTAAATGGTATGTTTACACACAGATGGTTCACTGTTTATTTGTAAACTTTGTCTATGCTGTAGATTATTACATACATGATTAGAAAATTCATCATATTTAATCCTTTAACAATCAAGCCGGCCAAACACAACTTCTGCAGTGCTCTGGGGAAATGTCCATTTGCAGACCAAGAGAGGAGGATTTTTGAAAATAATAGAACCAGTCATTCCAGTGGTAAATTAAAAAAAATAATCTCTTGGTCCGCAAATGGACATATACTGAGAAAATAAAAAAAATGTGAGGGTTAAATGGATAAATAACACCAGAACATGGTAAGTATATATACCATCAATGATTGAGTCAAACTGTGCTCAGTCACCAGTTGCAGCCAGATGGCAACTATGTGTGCGTGGAGACAAGGTAAAGTAGACAAGCTAAGATGCATACCTAAACATGCGCATAAGGAGCCTATGCAGCACCTCCACATCAACGCTGTTGAGCAGGGCACCCTTATCGCTTCACCCAACCCCAAGAAGCCACCTGAACAATCAGTAAAGTTGTAGCCTACCATGCTCCTCAAAAACATCTGGAAGATCTTGTCCAATGTGGCTGTGCTGCATCCGAGAAAGGAGTGACCATTTCACTGGAGCTTTCAAGAGTAGCTTCAGCTGACACGGCAGTGACGCAATCAATAGATGCATGCAGGGAATGCTTGTGTCAGTGGCCATATCACAAAACCTGTCAGTGAAAGTGGCCCAACGAAGATGGTCTATGATTGGTCATGTTCTGCGAATGCCACCAGAAAACTCTTCACAGAAAGCCTTGGAATTCGCATTATTACTCATTGCCAACACCTATAAAGCTTGAAGAAAATGCCACTGCATGATCTTGCTACCTACCATCCTAAAAGAAGCAGGACTAGGTTATCTCAATTACCTGAAATAATGGCCAAAGAATGACTGAATGCAGCTGCAGGACGTCTCATTACAGCAGTCACAGAATATAGTACATGATATTTATATACCTCTTTTCCAAGTTCCAAAAGCTTATCACAGAGAGCAGCACCTGCTTCATCATTATTTCTGTCTATATCATAGGCCTTCTGGTAACAACGACACGCTTTGCTGTTAAAGACATCCAAAAACAAAGAATAAATTAGCAATGTAATTGAACATATTACTTCTTTACAAACAGACCAGTCTCTTTATCTAAGTACACTGAATAAATGAAAAGAATACAAGCAACTAAACGTTCTAACAATTTTATAGACATATTCACTTACTAAATTTCAAATCAACAGATTAATTTTATTGAAATTTGATACATAACTAGAGTAAATCACATGATTTCAACCATTTTGATGGCTGGCAAGAAAACATAGTTGATGACTTGTGAAAATCCAAGATAGGCACTGAAAAGATTGGCCAATCAAATTTCTGTCAAAGTTTTCTGAAGCCTCCCACTCCATGGTTCCCAATGGTTAATGATGAGTATTCATTTAACCGCAGATGCCTACCACTTTAGGGTTCTTCCAGTCAAGTTTTGCTGAAATCATCCTACCACATAACGAGGATAATAAGCAATAGGTTTTTTAATCAATGTCGGAAAACCAGAATGGCTGCGGAAAAAATTTACCAACTAAATTTCTGTATTCAAATTGTGGTAATAGAATTTGTGAAACCTGCCACAATTAGCTCCTTCCTGCTAAGCTTGGTTGAAACCAGAGTCATCTTATAACCAATTTCCTTGAAATTTTCAGAATTCTGTATAAATTTCCAAAGCCCTCATGCCTTACAGCCAAATATTATTGAAATTGGGTCATTTCTTAAGATGTCTTTTGAATGATTTTTGGACATTTTGTGGAAATCCCAGATAGATGATGCAACAATTGACCAATCAAATTTTGACATAATTTACAGCTTTAGGATTCTTCTAGCCAAGTTTAGTTAAAATTGGGTTATTTTTAAAGAAAATAAGTTTTGAAGGATTTCTGAAATTTTTTTACAAATCCAAGATACAAACCCGAAAATTCACCAATGAAATTTCTGTATGACTTTTCGGAAGATGAGCATGTTAGGCTCCTCCCAGTCAAATTTGAATAAAATTTGTCAAGTGGTTATGCGTAGTAGTCTTTGAATGAAAAAGTTGACAGATAGATACAGACTGATGACAAAAGTACAGACAGGCTCATATGCAATGAATTTTCTAAGATGTTTAGTAAACCGTGAAAAGGAGGTGATGTTGACAGATTTGTGATACATGACACATCTGTAGGCTATGATGCATCCATACACCATGTTTGGTGACTATATGTCACAATCCTGAAATGATGGTCTGGATAAGTTTGCTTTGATGTTTAAGCAACCTTGAAAACTAGGCCAGACTGACCTACTTTTGATATATGACACACGGTTAGCCTACAATACATCAACACACCAAGTTTGGTTACTGTATACTAAAATCTCTTGAACAGGACATAACATAATTACCATTAGCCCACATGCTGCCTGAATAATTTACTATTAATTCCAATGGGAAAATAAGAAAATTTATCAAATTTCTTTTTCACGAGTGAGATGACATACTTACCTCCCTAACACTCTTGATATACATGTACTAGTATATCGCCTCTAATTTCAATAATATTCAGAATTATAAAAAGTTAGGTGCCCCTACTGGGCAGGGTGGAATGTACACAGTCATGCACATGTCAGACCCCACCTCTGCGCCTGCGCATACTGGTACTTCCGTTACTAAATATTGGCTGACATAGAAGCAACTATTCAAATAACCAAAGGAACAGGCCTCCATGGGGTGGATAGGCCGGGATCCTGTTAGGGAGGTAAGTATGTCATCTCACTCGTGAAAAAGAAATTTGATAAATTTTCCTATTTCACATCATGAGAACATACTTACCTCCCTAACACTCTTGATAAAAGCCAGAATTTGAGTAAATTTGATGGGGGGGGGGGGCAAGGTCCTAAAAACATTTCACCCTCGAAGAGACTAGCTCTTTGAATTTTCAAGAGATTTAAAACATCTGAAATTGTGTCTGAAAACAACCAGGAATAGAAAAAAGCATCGTATAATCAACCGATGAAGAGATTGATCGAAAGACAAATGCACTGCCCCCACTCTTTCTGAGGAAGGTTAGGAAACAAAGCACTGCTCTAAATGACTAGCACGTTCTCTAATACTTAAAATAAGTATTACTAGACATTGGAAAAAGAAGAATTGCTTCATTTTCAAAAAACTGAAAGAACCACAATTAAGAGACTTTAACCATCACCATATTAAATAATAACATGACACAACCAACAAAACAAAAATAGAATGGTCATATATACTGACCTCTGATGTCTTGAGCGCGGAAAACACCTCTTCCCCCCTATGGATGAAGAAACTGAAAACCAGAAATAGTAGGGATCCTCTACTAACAAATGTGATATTTGCAAATACGAGAGGAGGAAAACTAATTACAAATAAATACCTCTGCATTATTTTCTAAGGATTGAGATGGCGAGCGGGTTGGAAGTGTCATGGAGGTAATGGTCAGTAAAACTCGATTCACAGTGCCACTGGGCTACTGACAATGTCTTCAATAGAAACACCATTAAATAATGCCGTGGAAGTTACCACACCACAGACACTATGAGCCTTGGCTCTATCTACTTGTTTTCCAGTGGTTGTATTATGACAAAATTGAATGCATTCTACTATCCATCTGGAAATAGAGTCCCTTGACGCTCTACCATGGGGTTCAATATAGGACAACCATAGGGAGCATGGGTCTGTCCGCCAAACCTGAGTCCCCTTTTTGTACTTATTTAAGGCACAGACAGGACACCATGCTTTAGCACCAGGATCATATCTTGTTAAGGCAGGTAAAACTATAGGTTGACCCGGATATTTTAAAGATTGATTCTTAGCTAAGAAATTCAATCTCAGTAGAAGCTTAGGGCCTTCTCCTGTAACTATATAATGGTCAGGCTCCGCAGACAAGGCATGAATTTCACTCCTGCGTCTGGTTGAAGCTGCCGCACTCAAACATAGTTTTACGTGTCAATAATTTCATAGAAATAGCACTAAGTGGTTTAAAAGATTTATCAGTCAAAACTTGAAGAACCAGAGAAAGACTCCATGATGGTGTCTGTGGAGGATTTCTTGGTCTAAATTTTCCCACACCTTTGATAAGAGTGCTTAAAAGACATACTTCATCACTTCCCCTCTTCGCCAAGCAAGGGATAACAGCCATTAATGCTGATTTATATCCAGCAATAGAATTAGGCTTAAGACTGTAGGCATCATACAGGTGACAGAGAAAGTCAGCTACTACCTGAATAGACGCATCCATTGGATTGATATATCTCTTTGAGCACCATTCTGCAAATCTTCGATTTTATAATTATATACTCTGGTGGTTGATCCCCCCCCTCTGGCTCTGCTCATGAAATTGGCTGCTTGCTCAGCAAAGCCCTCCTTAATTGCGGATCATTTGACAACATCCATGCAGGCACTTGAAACATTGACGGATTGTTGTGAAGGGTCTTGCCCTCGAAGATAATATTGTCCATCAGAGGCAGAGGAACCGGATTGCAGACCATAAGGTCCAGCCAATCCGTGAACCATGATCGGCTTCGGCAATTCGGGGTGATCAGAAGCATTTGGCATTCCTCCTGTTTGATATTCTGAAGAATCCTTGGAATCACGATTGTTGGAGGGTATGCGTATGCATACATTCCCTTCCAACTGATAGCTAGCGCATCTATTTATTGCGATAACGCTTGGATCTGGAATCGGAGAAACGTACGTCGTCATCTTCGCATTCTTCTTCATTGCAATTAAATCTATGTTGGGTTTTCCACAATGATTGAACAGATGATCCGCCACACATTTATTTAGTTGCCATTCCACAGGCATAATGCTCATCCTTCGGCTCAATGAGTCTGCTAACAGATTCAGCCTTCCCGGAATATGAACTGCTTTCAAGGTGATCATGATCCATGCACAAGCAAAGCAGTTTCCAAGTCATCATATAGAGAGTGGGCGACCTGGTTCCGCCCTGGTAGTTTATGTAACTAACTACTGTTGAGTTGTCTGAACGTATCAACACAAACTTTCCCTTCACTTCCTTTAAGAAGTGTTCCAGGCCTAGAATTATAGCTCGTAATTCTAGCATGTTGATATGCTCCTTTGACCGATCCAGATTCCAAAACCCCTGATATTGTGGCTTCTTCCAGGCAAACTCCCCATCCATCCATCCATCGATGCATCCGTAAACATTGTTACTTGAGGGTGGGGAGGGGTTAGCATGACCCCCGCCAGGAGATTCGCTCTCTCCATCCACCAGTGAAGGTGATGAATGAGAGGATCCAACACTTGAATGCGCGAGTCCAGTGATCCTGACTTCTGCGTCAACTGAGTCATGAGAAACAGCTGAATCTGCTGCCTGCGCAAGGCCGCCTGAGGAATGACTCATTCCATTGAAACCATCAGACCTAGCATTCTCAGATAGACTCGTACTAAAATATAACGGCTGTTGCAAACCAATTGAATGCACGAGAAGAGATTCTCCACTCTCTCTTGGGATAGATAAACATATCCTATCTCCAGATCGAAGAACATACCCAGGTAAACAAACTTCTGGGATGGAGTCAGCTCTGATTTTTGAAAGTTGATTATCCAGCCTAAATCTGTGAGAGTTTTCAACCCTATCTCCAGATTTGCTGTCAAGCTTTCTAGGTTGTGTGCTTTTAGCAACCAGTCGTCTATGTAAGTGTGGACCACTATATTTCTCCTGCGGAGGAAAACCGTGATAGCAAGGACCACTTGAGTGAAGAACCTTGGAGCCAGCCGAAATTCCGAATGGGAGAACTTTGAATTCCCACTGGCGTCCCTGGAAAGCAAATCTCAGGAACCGACGAAAACTCCTTGCAATGGGAATGTGGAAATAAGCATCTTTCACATCTATCGATGTTGTCCACATCCCCTTCTTTAACCCCAAAAATACCGATTTTATTGTTTCCATCTTGAAACTCAGTGTCTCTATAAACTTGTTTAGAGGTTTGAGGTTGGGAATTGGTCTGGTTGAATAGAAGCCCGGGCAATCTTGCGCCGGTTGAATTGCTTCTTTTAGAATTAGAGATTCTATCTCCTCTTCTATGCACAACCACTTGTCTGGATTGTTTGGAATTTGAGTCCAGACCGGTACCAGAGACAGATGCAATGGCGGACCTATTATCCACACTGGACTGCATCCGCGCGAAAGCCATTGCAAGACTAAGAGGTCCTGAATTAACCGCTCCCACTCCTGAATGTGGAAAGTCAATCGACCTCCCACTGGTGCACCTAGGGTTAGCGGGTTGCACATAAATTTAATAGTAATAATAAATGTGGCCGTGTCTCTGGTACGTGTGACAACACCAGAGTGATACCTGTGGTACCTGAAAATTCTTTTAGGCCATCAGGCCCGGTTAGCATGCGCTGCTCCGTGTGCACCGCGCTCAGCGCCACGTGCACCTCGGTGCGTGGGCTGCTGCCTGGCTGGCTGCACTTGGAGCGCTGGCTGACGTACAGCAGCACGCTGCTGCTGGCGCGGCCGCCGAGGTTTCTGAACCCGGCCAGCCTGCTGGCCTCTGACACTGCCAGCACCGCCACGAGCGTACTGCTGCTGAACAACCGAGGGCTGAACATGCACGGGTTCTAAGCGCAACACTTCAAATTGTTGACCAAGTTCACTGTATCCTGGAGGTGCCGACAACCCTCACCTCCAAACAGACCAGGGCCCGCCATCGGCGCTTGCAATAAGCGTGACTTGAGCTCTTGGGACGGGCACAAATTATACAGTGCAAACTTGCGCCTCGTCCTCAGTGACTTGGTCACCAACCTAGTCAAGCAGTCCAATGCCAGGTTGATACCATCCTGGATGGCTTGTTGGACTGTCACTGAACTAGACTGCTGGTGAACCGAGGCTGCTACTACCCCTGATAGCAGCTGAGAGACAGCGCACTGATTGCTGCTCGTGAACTCTCCTCGGTGTCATGCAGTGCAGCGTTTGCTGAGCGCATAGCGCCTGAGCACAGCGCTCCCATGTCAGCACGAGAGCCTGGCCGTGTGTCTTCACCCAGAGCGGCGTGGTCGTCTGCACGCTAGATCATAGTGAGTGTACTGACTGGCAGTAACTTGACGTCTAGCAACCTCGCAGGGGGCCTTCGCAATGCGACCTTTCGGTCTAATTGACTCCTCTGTCGCAGCAAACATATCTACGATATGCTCCGCATATGGCAGAGATTGAGCCGAGGTAGCCTGTAACCACGACTGTGGGTTACTGGCAGCTGTTTCATCCACGGAGAGCTCTGGTCTGACAGCGAGGTGCCACGTGCACACGTCAGACCAGTCTTTGTCTGTGGCCACCTGCGAATTGCCGACGAGCAGCGGGCCCTCGTCATCTTCAATGGCACCAGGTGGGGCCATGGAGGAGGCTACAGACGTACCCGACTACCCGGAGAATGCATACGGGCCCGCGAGGCCCGGCAGGACATTCTCCATGGGCAGGCCGCTCACCGGGGCCGCACTCGTGTGAGGACCATAAGCCACACTAGCGTGCTCCGGGTAATCTGTATAAGATTCCACGGCTAAGCGTGGTATCTTATACGGGCGGCCGTCTGCTCCGAATCGGCCCACAGGTTGAATCATGAAACCCGCTCTCGAGGGAACGGTACCATAGGTGCGAACGGCCGCGCTCCCCATGAGGGGAGTGTAAACGCTCGCATCCATGGCTTCATGATAGTCCTGTGGGCCGAGCAGGTAGTCTTCGTCATCTTCCTGGTCAGAAAAGTTAGACTCCGGGTTAGCAAAGAAAGCTAACCCAGACTGACCAGGAGAAGGCCCATAGGCAGATGACGAGGGTACTCCGCGAGGGTACTCAGGGTCCCGCCTGATGGTACTCGCGCCGCTGGATCACCAGGCGATGCAAACATCAAGTCTGGGTCCAAAACGGCCACCCCTGAATCACTGAAAGCTTTGTCCGAACTAGGATGGCATGATCCAGCGACAGGGGCTACCTGCACTGAGGTCGATGCGCAGGAAGTTGAAACACCTGTGCCCGGCAACATGCCGCGAAGCATGTCGGGCATCAGGTTCTTCAAGGTCCTGAGCATCTCACTCACTAACTCTACCTTGAAGGCCTCCAGCTGACCCTTCTTGGAGGCCTTCTTCTTACCCTTCCTCACGCTCTTGCTGTCATCCACCATCGTCTTCGCATGTAAAGAGAAGAATTCAGAGGTTAGATCACACACACACACACCCCCCCCCCTCACTCTTTACAAATTAAACGAAATCTAGGATTTCTTTTTTCACGAGAGAGTTGATACTTACCTCCCTAATACTTTTGATATTGCTAAATATTGGCTTTCACTCAATAAACACTCAGATTTAAAACAGTTAGGTGCCCCTACTGGGCAGGGAGTCAGAGCGTAGTCTGGCGGATGCCAGCCCCACCTCCGCGCATGCGCAGACTAGCACTTCCTCTGACTAGATTATTGGCTGACACACATGCAACTATTAAGAGCCTGAAGACCGAGCCTCTGTGGGGTGGAGAGGCCGGGTCCGTATCTAGGGAGGTAAGTATCAACTCTCTCGTGAAAAAAGAAATCCTAGATTTCGTTTATTTCACTTCAAGAGTATACTTACCTCCCTAATACTTTTGATATTGCCAGAATTCGAAAGTGAATCTGGCGGGAGGGAGGCGAGGTCAAAAGACCAGCTCATCCCTATACGCTTTTCTGCGTTTAAGGCACTTAAACTTCTGAAACTGTAAGAAAAAACAGTCAGGATTTGACTAACCATCGGATAACACCACCGATGTATGAGAGATGACCGAATGTCATATGCGCTCCCCCCCCCCTCCTTCCTGGGAGGAAGAGTCGACTGACCTCAATGTCCTATACGCTCTCTACGTACAAGTGCCATGTACTACAGGACAGAGACGAAAAAGCTCCATTTTCGTAACTCTCAACAATGAACCACACAAATACACAAACCATCACCATATTAATAACGGGTAATCGTGACAATACAATCAACAATGGACAACACATGAACAAGACTGACCTTGTTGAAAATGGCTGCTGACATCATCTTCCCATAGGTAAAGACTGATGCAGGCCCAAAAAAGTGGGTGTTTCCATAAATTAATTGTGAAATATATAAGTAATGAGGAAAAACCTCCTCAAAAAATATAAACCGATTTATTTTTTCAAAACCGACAAGGCGAGAGGATTAGAGGTGTCACGGAGATAATGGTCTGTAAAACTTGACTCACAGTGCCACTGAGCCACCGACATAATATCATCCACAGGGACCCCATTAAATAGGGCCGTGGATGTCACTACGCCGCGGACACTGTGAGCCTTGGCCACGTCAACCTGCTTCCCGGTGGCGGATCTATGGCAAAACTGAATGCATTCCACAATCCACCTGGAAATGGTGTCCTTAGAAGCCCTCCCATGGGGCTCAATATATGACAACCATATATGACGCTGACTGGTCGGTGCGCCATGCCGCCGTACGTTGTTTGTACCGGCGCAGCGCCCGGACGGGACACCATGCTTTAGAATTAGGATCATATCTAGTTAAAGCAGGCAAAATAATAGGTTGACCTGGATATTTCAACGACTGATTTTTAGCCAAGAAATTAATCCTAGGTAGCAGATTAAGGCCTTCCCCTGAAACCACAAAACGGTCATCCTCGGCTGATAAGGCATGAATTTCACTCCTACGCCTAGCCGAGGCCGCAGCAATTAAAAACACAGTCTTCAGTGTTAATAGTTTCATAGAAATGGAACTAAGTGGTTCAAAAGGCTTATCACCTAGTACTTGAAGCACTAGCGATAAACTCCAAGACGGAATCACAGGTGGATTCCTTGGTCTTAGATTGCCCATGCCTTTAATTAATACATTCAATGTATTTACTTCATCACTTCCCCTCTTAGCCAAGCAAGGAATAACAGACATTAATGCTGACTTATAACCAGCAATAGAGTTAGGCTTGAGGCTATAGGCATCATAGAGGTGACAGAGGAAATCAGCTACTACTTGAATAGATGAATCCATTGGATCAATACATCTTTTTGAGCACCATTCTGCAAATCTGTTGATTTTATAATTATATGCTCTGGAGGTTGACCCCCTCCTGGCTTTGGCCATAAACATGGCTGCTTGCTCAGAAAAGCCCTCCTTAATTCTAGATTCCTTGACAACATCCACGCAGTCAATCTGAACATTGACGGATTGTTGTGAAGGGCCTTGCCCTGGAAGATAATATCGTCCATCAGAGGCAGAGGAACCGGATTGCAGACCAGAAGGTCCAGCAGATCCGTATACCATGATCGGCTTGGCCAATCCGGGGCGATCAGAAGCACTTGGCATTCCTCTTGTCTGATTTTCTGAAGAATTTTTGGAATCAGGATTGCTGGAGGGAATGCGTATGCATACATTCTCCCCCAGCTGATAGCTAACGCATCTGTTGCGAAAGCGCTTGGATCCGGAATCGGAGAGACGTACGTCGTCATCTTCGCATTCTTCTTCGTTGCGAACAAATCGATGTTGGGTTTCCCCCAATGGTCGAACAGACTATCCGCCACACATTGATTTAGTTGCCATTCCGTGGGTAAAACACTCATCCTTCGGCTCAATGAGTCTGCTAGCAGGTTTAACCTTCCCGGAATATGAACTGCTTTCAAGGTAATCTGGTGATCCAGACACCAACAAAGCAGTTTCCATGTCATCATACAGAGACTGGGCGACTTCGTTCCGCCCTGGCGGTTTATGTAAGTCACAACTGTTGAGTTGTCTGAACGAATAAGAACAATCTTGCCCTGAACTTTCTGTAAGAAATGTTCCAGGCCCAGGACTACTGCTCTTAGCTCCAGTAGATTTATATGTTCCTGTGACTGTTCCAGATTCCAAAGCCCTGATATCGTGGATTCTTCCAGGCAAGCTCCCCAGCCCTCCATCGATGCATCTGTATACACAGTCACCTGAGGGTGGGGAGGGGTTAGCAAAACCCCCGGCAAGAGATTCTCTGTATTCAACCACCATTGCAGGTGGTGAATCAGAGGCGCCAACACTGACACATTCGAGTCCAGCGAACCTGTACTCTGGGTCCATTGTGTCATGAGAAACAACTGGATCGGCCGCCTGCGTAAGGCGGCCTGAGGAATGACTGGTTCCAACGAAACCATCAACCCCAGCATTCTCAAGTAAACCCGTGCCAGGACATGACGACTGTCGCACACTGACTGAATCAACGAGATGAGTATTTGAACTCTCTCCTGAGTAGGATAAACATATCCTGTCTCTAGATCGAAGAACATCCCCAGGTAAACAAACTTCTGGGATGGAGTCAGCTCTGATTTTGGGAAATTGATCATCCAGCCCAAGTCTGTGAGAATTTTCAAAACAATCTCCAGATTGGCGGACAAACTTTCACGGGTGTGCGCTTTCAACAGCCAGTCGTCTATGTACGTGTGGACTGCTATGCTTCTCCTGCGGAGGTATGCTGTGATCGCAAGAACCACACGGGTGAAAACCCGAGGAGCCGTGGAAATTCCGAAGGGCAACACCCTGAATTCCCACTGTCTGCCCTGGAATGCAAATCTTAGGAAGCGACAGAAACTCCCGTGGATGGGGATGTGGAAATAAGCGTCCTTCAAATCTATCGACGCCGTCCACATCCCCCTCTCCAACCCCGCCAACACCGAGCGCACCGTTTCCATCTTGAAACTGGGCGTCTCGATGAACTTGTTCAATGGCTTGAGGTTGAGAATCGGTCTCCACCCACCGGTGCGTTTTGTTACTAAGAACAGGGTTGAATAGAAGCCCGGACACCTTTGTGCCGGCTGAATAGCTCCCTTTTGTATGAGGGAATTTATCTCCTCCTCGATACACAACCTTTGCTCTGGATCTCTCGGAATGGGAGTCCAGACTGGCACCAGAGACAGTCGCGACGGCGGGCCTGTCACCCACTCTGGATGATACCCGACAGAAAGCCATCGCAAGACTAAACGGTCCTGAGTTAACCGTTCCCACTCTTGCATATGGCCGGCTAGCCGGCCTCCCACCGGCCCACCTAGGGACCGCGGTGGACACGAGGCATGCAAGAGCGGCACTGTCTCCGCCGCCATACACACCGGAGTGGTTCTTACCGCGGTAAGCGTCCTGTCAGGACCGATAACCACGCCCAGATCCTCGCGCGCCCCGCCCCGCGCGCACCTCGGTGCGCGGGCGGCTGCCTGGCTGACGGCGGCTGAGGAACCTGCGCCCCCCTCGCTGCTGGCCGAATCGCACGCGGCCGAGGCCGACGCTGCGACGGTGGCTGGCCACTGACCTGGCCAGCACCACCTCGAGCCTGCAGGGGACGATACGCCGGGGCCGCGGCGCGAGCGTTAGCACGACGCAGCACATCAAACTGCTCGCGCAGCGCCCTCTGGTTATTCACCAGGGTGACCGTCTCCTGGAGGTGGCGACATCCCTCACCTCCAAAAAGACCAGGGCCCGTCATAGGCGTACGCAGTAGCCTATTGTACAGGTCCTGAGACGGGCACAGATTGTCCAGGGCAAACGTGCGTCTTGCCCTGACACTCCTGGTCACCGCCCGAGTCACACAGTCCAGCGCCAGGTTAATACCATCCTGGATGGTTCGCTGGATAGTGACCGGACTTGGCTGGCGCGATGCGGATGCCGTTACTACCCCCTGTAACAGCTGGGAGACGTGGGACAGAGCGGCAATCGAAGCCCTCCCACTCTCCTCCGCATCACGCAACGCGGTATTCGCCGAACGCAACGCGTTCGCGCACAAGACACCCGTGTCAGAACGGGTGCCTGGCCGCGCATCCTCACCCAAAGCCGCGCGGTCATCCACGCTGGGCTTGGGTACCACACCGTACCGCTGGTAATCCAGGGGCACGATGCGACAACGCCTGGCCACCTCGCGAGGGGCCTTCGCGAGACGTCCACTCGACTTAATGGACGACTCCGCCGCCTTGAACATGTCAACGACTAAAATACTCATCCTCTTCTTATGTCTACCTTTCAGAAGTCATTATGTTCATCTTGCTTGAAGCATCTTAAGGCTAGATTCTTCGCCCACCTTGTACCGGCTGTAGGCTGTCTAACAAATGTGCTTTTCACTTCAAGAGTATACTTACCTCCCTAATACTTTTGATATTGCTAAATATTGGCTTTCACTCAATAAACACTCAGATTTAAAACAGTTAGGTGCCCCTACTGGGCAGGGAGTCAGAGCGTAGTCTGGCGGATGCCAGCCCCACCTCCGCGCATGCGCAGACTAGCACTTCCTCTGACTAGATTATTGGCTGACACACATGCAACTATTAAGAGCCTGAAGACCGAGCCTCTGTGGGGTGGAGAGGCCGGGTCCGTATCTAGGGAGGTAAGTATCAACTCTCTCGTGAAAAAAGAAATCCTAGATTTCGTTTATTTCACTTCAAGAGTATACTTACCTCCCTAATACTTTTGATATTGCCAGAATTCGAAAGTGAATCTGGCGGGAGGGAGGCGAGGTCAAAAGACCAGCTCATCCCTATACGCTTTTCTGCGTTTAAGGCACTTAAACTTCTGAAACTGTAAGAAAAAACAGTCAGGATTTGACTAACCATCGGATAACACCACCGATGTATGAGAGATGACCGAATGTCATATGCGCTCCCCCCCCCTCCTTCCTGGGAGGAAGAGTCGACTGACCTCAATGTCCTATACGCTCTCTACGTACAAGTGCCATGTACTACAGGACAGAGACGAAAAAGCTCCATTTTCGTAACTCTCAACAATGAACCACACAAATACACAAACCATCACCATATTAATAACGGGTAATCGTGACAATACAATCAACAACGGACAACACATGAACAAGACTGACCTTGTTGAAATGGCTGCTGACATCATCTTCCCATTGGTAAAGACTGATGCAGGCCCAAAAAAAGTGGGTGTTTCCATAAATTAATTGTGATATATATAAGTAATGAGGAAACCACCTCAAAAAATATAAACCGATTTATTTTTTCAAAACCGACAAGGCGAGAGGATTAGAGGTGTCACGGAGATAATGGTCTGTAAAACTTGACTCACAGTGCCACTGAGCCACCGACATAATATCATCCACAGGGACCCCATTAAATAGGGCCGTGGATGTCACTACGCCGCGGACACTGTGAGCCTTGGCCACGTCAACCTGCTTCCCGGTGGCGGATTTATGGCAAAACTGAATGCATTCCACAATCCACCTGGAAATGGTGTCCTTAGAAGCCCTCCCATGGGGTTCAATATATGACAACCATAACGCTGACTGGTCGGTGCGCCATGCCGCTGTACGTTGTTTGTACCGGCGCAGCGCCCGGACGGGACACCATGCTTTAGAATTAGGATCATATCTAGTTAAAGCAGGCAAAATAATAGGTTGACCTGGATATTTCAACGACTGATTTTTAGCCAAGAAATTAATCCTAGGTAGCAGCTTAAGGCCTTCCCCTGAAACCACAAAACGGTCATCCTCGGCTGATAAGGCATGAATCTCACTCCTACGCCTAGCCGAGGCCGCAGCAATTAAAAACACAGTCTTCAGTGTTAATAGTTTCATAGAAATGGAACTAAGTGGTTCAAAAGGCTTATCACCTAGTACTTGAAGCACTAGCGATAAACTCCAAGACGGAATCACAGGTGGATTCCTTGGTCTTAGATTGCCCATGCCTTTAATTAATACATTCAATGTATTTACTTCATCACTTCCCCTCTTAGCCAAGCAAGGAATAACAGACATTAATGCTGACTTATAACCAGCAATAGAGTTAGGCTTGAGGCTATAGGCATCATAGAGGTGACAGAGGAAATCAGCTACTACTTGAATAGATGAATCCATTGGATCAATACATCTTTTTGAGCACCATTCTGCAAATCTGTTGATTTTATAATTATATGCTCTGGAGGTTGACCCCCTCCTGGCTTTGGCCATAAACATGGCTGCTTGCTCAGAAAAGCCCTCCTTAATTCTAGATTCCTTGACAACATCCACGCAGTCAATCTGAACATTGACGGATTGTTGTGAAGGGCCTTGCCCTGGAAGATAATATCGTCCATCAGAGGCAGAGGAACCGGATTGCAGACCAGAAGGTCCAGCAGATCCGTATACCATGATCGGCTTGGCCAATCCGGGGCGATCAGAAGCACTTGGCATTCCTCTTGTCTGATTTTCTGAAGAATTTTTGGAATCAGGATTGCTGGAGGGAATGCGTATGCATACATTCTCCCCCAGCTGATAGCTAACGCATCTGTTGCGAAAGCGCTTGGATCCGGAATCGGAGAGACGTACGTCGTCATCTTCGCATTCTTCTTCGTTGCGAACAAATCGATGTTGGGTTTCCCCCAATGGTCGAACAGACGATCCGCCACACATTGATTTAGTTGCCATTCCGTGGGTAAAACACTCATCCTTCGGCTCAATGAGTCTGCTAGCAGGTTTAACCTTCCCGGAATATGAACTGCTTTCAAGGTAATCTGGTGATCCAGACACCAACAAAGCAGTTTCCATGTCATCATACAGAGACTGGGCGACTTCGTTCCGCCCTGGCGGTTTATGTAAGTCACAACTGTTGAGTTGTCTGAACGAATAAGAACAATCTTGCCCTGAACTTTCTGTAAGAAATGTTCCAGGCCCAGGACTACTGCTCTTAGCTCCAGTAGATTTATATGTTCCTGTGACTGTTCCAGATTCCAAAGCCCTGATATCGTGGATTCTTCCAGGCAGGCTCCCCAGCCCTCCATCGATGCATCTGTATACACAGTCACCTGAGGGTGGGGAGGGGTTAGCAAAACCCCCGGCAAGAGATTCTCTGTATTCAACCACCATTGCAGGTGGTGAATCAGAGGCGCCAACACTGACACATTCGAGTCCAGCGAACCTGTACTCTGGGTCCATTGTGTCATGAGAAACAACTGGATCGGCCGCCTGCGTAAGGCGGCCTGAGGAATGACTGGTTCCAACGAAACCATCAACCCCAGCATTCTCAAGTAAACCCGTGCCAGGACATGACGACTGTCGCACACTGACTGAATCAACGAGATGAGTATTTGAACTCTCTCCTGAGTAGGATAAACATATCCTGTCTCTAGATCGAAGAACATCCCCAGGTAAACAAACTTCTGGGATGGAGTCAGCTCTGATTTTGGGAAATTGATCATCCAGCCCAAGTCTGTGAGAATTTTCAAAACAATCTCCAGATTGGCGGACAAACTTTCCCGGGTGTGCGCTTTCAACAGCCAGTCATCTATGTACGTGTGGACTGCTATGCTTCTCCTGCGGAGGTATGCTGTGATCGCAAGAACCACACGGGTGAAAACCCGAGGAGCCGTGGAAATTCCGAAGGGCAACACCCTGAATTCCCACTGTCTGCCCTGGAATGCAAATCTCAGGAAGCGACAGAAACTCCCGTGGATGGGGATGTGGAAATAAGCGTCCTTCAAATCTATCGACGCCGTCCACATCCCCCTCTCCAACCCCGCCAACACCGAGCGCACCGTTTCCATCTTGAAACTGGGCGTCTCGATGAACTTGTTCAATGGCTTGAGGTTGAGAATCGGTCTCCACCCACCGGTGCGTTTTGTTACTAAGAACAGGGTTGAATAGAAGCCCGGACACCTTTGTGCCGGCTGAATAGCTCCCTTTTGTATGAGGGAATTTATCTCCTCCTCGATACACAACCTTTGCTCTGGATCTCTCGGAATGGGAGTCCAGATTGGCACCAGAGACAGTCGCGACGGCGGGCCTGTCACCCACTCTGGATGATACCCGACGGAAAGCCATCGCAAGACTAAACGGTCCTGAGTTAACCGTTCCCACTCTTGCATGTGGCCGGCTAGCCGGCCTCCCACCGGCCCACCTAGGGACCGCGGTGGACACGAGGCATGCAAGAGCGGCACTGTCTCCGCCGCCATACACACCGGAGTGGTTCTTACCGCGGTAAGCGTCCTGTCAGGACCGATAAACACGCCCAGATCCTCGCGCGCCCCGCCCCGCCCCGCGCGCACCTCGGTGCGCGGGCGGCTGCCTGGCTGACGGCGGCTGAGGAACCTGCGCCCCCCTCGCTGCTGGCTGAATCGCACGCGGCCGAGGCCGACGCTGCGACGGTGGCTGGCCACTGACCTGGCCAGCACCACCTCGAGCCTGCAGGGGACGATACGCCGGGGCCGCGGCGCGAGCGTTAGCACGACGCAGCACATCAAACTGCTCGCGCAGCGCCCTCTGGTTATTCACCAAGGTGACCGTCTCCTGGAGGTGGCGACATCCCTCACCTCCAAAAAGACCAGGGCCCGTCATAGGCGTACGCAGTAGCCTATTGTACAGGTCCTGAGACGGGCACAGATTGTCCAGGGCAAACGTGCGTCTTGCCCTGACACTCCTGGTCACCGCCCGAGTCACACAGTCCAGCGCCAGGTTAATACCATCCTGGATGGTTCGCTGGACAGTGACCGGACTTGGCTGGCGCGATGCGGATGCCGTTACTACCCCCTGTAACAGCTGGGAGACGTGGGACAGAGCGGCAATCGAAGCCCTCCCACTCTCCTCCGCATCACGCAACGCGGTATTCGCCGAACGCAACGCGTTCGCGCACAAGACACCCGTGTCAGAACGGGTGCCTGGCCGCGCATCCTCACCCAAAGCCGCGCGGTCATCCACGCCGGGCTTGGGTACCACACCGTACCGCTGGTAATCCAGGGGCACGATGCGACAACGCCTGGCCACCTCGCGAGGGGCCTTCGCGAGACGTCCACTCGACTTAATGGACGACTCCGCCGCCTTGAACATGTCAACGACATGCTCCGCCAGCGGCAGAGAAGGCATAGCGTTAGCAGTCGGTTTCCCAGCTAACCACGGCGTGTGAACACGCTGGCTAGCCGACTGCTCCACGGGCAGATCAGGCCTAACGCTCACCAACCACTGGCAAGCGTCATACCAATCCTCCTCCGTGGCTAACTGCGAGCGCTCTACAAGACGGGGTCCTTCGTCTTCCTCCTGAGCGCAAGCAGTAGAGCTTGACGGCGGGTATGCTGATACACCTGGCAAGCCAGGGAAAACACGCGGGCCTGACAGCACCGGCATGAGAATATCACTGGTTTGACCAGGAGCAGGCACCGTGGCAGAGCGCGGGGTATATATAGTCTCACCACGGGCCCGGCCAGCACCAGCAACACCCTCGGCAAGCCGAGGTATGCGGTACCGCTGGCCATCAGCAGCGCCCTGGGCCACCACCTGAGCCGAGGACTTTACTCCAGGGTGAGTAAAACCGTGGAATAAGGCGCCTGTATTCCCCGCGAGGGGTGCACAAACGTCTTCATCCATGTCCACGTCGTCAGACGGCGACCCTAGCAGGTAATCCTCATTACCCTGGTCAGAAAGATTAGACCCCGGGTCAGCAAAGAGAGCTAACCCGGGCTGACCAGGAACGGTGCCATAGGAGGTACTGGCCACCGCGGCGTGCGGATACCCCTGGACTGATAAGCAGCCCGCGGGTTCCAGCGACAACCGTCCACGGTCCCCTATCGGCGCGGCAATAAGCCTGCTGCCAGGGCCGTGGAACGCCCCCTCTAATGGGGCCACCTCTGGATCGTCGAACAACGGAAGCGGACTAAGGAAAATCGATCCAGAGGCGGGGATTACCTGCTCCGAAGCCGATGACGAGGACAGTAAAGGATCTGGTCCAGGAAGCATGCCACGAAGCAACCCTGGAACCAAATCCTTTATTGTCCTCTTCATCTCTCCCAACATCTCGGTCCGGAAGGCCTCCATATCCACCGCGGACGAGACCTTCCCCTTACCCTTCCTACTTACAACCTCTCGTTTCCGCTTCTTCTTCTTCTCCTCCTCTACCACCTTGTCCGTCGCCTGTAAGCAGCACAAGAATTCGGACATTAACTCGCCCCCCCAGTGCTTACATATGTCACAATTAACAAATGGACCACAAGGGCTACATTGACAGCACAGATGCGGCCAGAACTTATCCATAAGAAAACGACCACAGGACGCGCAACCCGGTCCCTGAAACAGGGCAAAGGACAAGGAGTATGAGCAACTAGTTAAGCTTAGAAACTCAATCCAACTCAAAGAGAAGGAAAAAACGATCATAAAGATCAATATACATCAGAAAGCAGCATAGCGCTTGAATTGCTTGATAAACACATAGCCAGGCTGATTATGACGTCATTAATCCCGTGACAGGAAAAATTCGATCCCAACAAAACATCCAAGTGCAAGGACGAATTGTATGCTGAATGGATAAGTTGACTACACAACCATCAGATACATATAGATAACTCTTTTCTGGCAAAAATGTTAATTATCTCCCTTTGTTTGTTTACAATAATTAACATCACCACATTATCAATAACTAGATACCTGACACTTTGTATAGACAAACCATCCAACGTGACGAACCGGAGAACTCCACCATCTGCACGCCTCTTAACTCTCTCCACCTCATGGGGAAGGAATTGGATCAAGAGGGCAAAGTGAGAAGACCTTTATACTAGGCCTCCAACTCACTGGACATATTTTTCATTTGGTTAGATAACCTAACAGTGTTAGTAGGAAATGGAACCATGGTGGAGAGAAAACTAACTCTCTGCAACTGTGATGTCACCACCTAGCGTCATACAGACCTGTGGACATAAACAGAAAGAGAAATTAGTCCTAGGTAGCACCGAGTTGACCTAAACCAACTAACTAAGGCGCTTATCACGGTAAACGCGAGTCCCGGAAACACAATACACCGGGAAGAAAACTCGCTAATTTTACTAGAAGTCACCTGATTTAAAGGTCCTAAGTCCTCCTTTGGCGAATTGATAGATCCCGCCATCCAAAAAAGTGACTATCACACCAAACAACACCACTTAAACTAGTTTAAGATAAAGAAAAGCTTCAGCACAAAAAGACATGTGTGAACTCTCTGCCAATAATCTAGCAAAGAGGAAGTGCTAGTCTGCGCATGCGCGGAGGTGGGGCTGGCATCCGCCAGACTACGCTCTGACTCCCTGCCCAGTAGGGGCACCTAACTGTTTTAAATCTGAGTGTTTATTGAGTGAAAGCCAATATTTAGCAATATCAAAAGTATTAGGGAGGTAAGTATCAACTCTTGAAGTGAAATCCCTTATCCTGAACACAGGTAAACCTTCCTCTTGTGCAGAAAATCACGTCCATACCATCCGCCGAGTCTGTAGAGTCTGATGAAGGGGATGGGACAAAAGAAGGGAGATATACCCTTAGACATAATCATTTGATAAGTCAGAAAAAAGGAGACGTGATCAACCTCTGAGTTAAGAACAGGAGTTTTACCATCATAAGATGAGCCTGTGGACACAAAGACACAAGGGATTAGTAGAATTTAGGTGCTGGGATAATTTAGCAAGGATTCCCAATGCCTAAAAACGCGCTAACGCCAGGTCAGCCTCGAACGAAAACCAGTAACGTATTAATGCTACAAGTCTTAAATAATATATGGAACAATATCACCTTATTGGATGATGAAGCAGACTCCTCTGATGCTTTAGATTCAGCCATAGTGATAAATGGATGAAAGAAATGATTGAAAATTCCACAAAATAGAGCTTGAAATTGTTTTCAATGTTGCTTATAAGCCAATATATTAGAAAACCGAAGTACCAGTATGCGCATGCGTATGCGCAGAGGTGGGGTCTGACATGTGCATGACTGTGTACATTCCACCTGCCCAGTAGGGGCACCTACCTTTTTATAATTCTGAATATTATTGAATTTAGAACCGATATACTAGTATATCAAAAATGTTAGGGAGGTAAGTATGTTCAAATGATGTGAAATTGACATTATTATCTAGAAACTAGGTCAGACTGATCTAGTTCTTATATGGCTGGTAGAACATACCCACCAAATCAGAAACTTGTCAATAGCTATACATATGACAAAACATGGCACCAAAGTAATATATCGAAGTAATATCTTTCTCCTTTTGGCCTGATACTGAAGAAAATTTTCAAGGGGCATAATTTTGGTGTTTTTCATTTTCAGAATGTATAATATTACTTTGCCCTGTAGGTGGGGCTTAGAATACACCTTCCGTATCCTATGCGTGTCGTACGAGCCGACTAAAGGAGGTAAGGGTGAGGTAACCCTGACATAAACCTCGAGTGCTGAAGACGGAGGTTCCAGGCCGCACGGCGCACTCTAATAAACCATTGACCCACGCACTTAATGCTTATGATCATGTCGATAGTCACTTACAGGACTGGCGGTATGATCAGCGAACGAAAAGAAGAAGAAGAAGACTACTACTGAATCCAATTATAAAATTGAACGTTGATCTACACTATCCAGAAACTAGGCCAGACTGACCTAGTTTTTACATGTATGGTAGCCTATGCACAAAGATACCCACCCACCAAGGTATAAATAAATAGGCCTAAATATGATGAAATGAAGCACCAAAGTAAGATCTTTCCCCAATGGGGCCCAAATGTGAGAACATCTTAGTGCCATAACTTTTGACTAGGTTTGATCTACATCCATCCAGATATAATCAAATGCACAACCATTGTTGATGATGAACAGACAGATAGATGGACAGAAGGATGGATGCTAGGAGTGGGTAGAGTGGAATGGGGTGATCGCTGGAACTCAGCTGGCAGACAATTAAGCTGAGCTAATAAAACCTTATAAAACATAAATAAATAGGAAATAAAAATAAGCATCCTGTAAGTATTGCTTTGCAATACATGTTCCCTACCTGGTGATATAAAGGGTCTTATGCTGAGCTGTCTAACACAGGCTCCTGAGCTAATATTTTTCATATTAAATAAGATGAAATGGGCCATAGTTCCATTAAAGATTGACAGAAACGCTTGAATCTCCAAATAGATATGTAACTTCTTATAATAAAGCAATGTACCAATATTCAGTTCAATATGCTGACAAGAGGGCATAAAAACCTTAGGAAACCCAAATGTGACAGACAGATGGATGGATGGCCGTGCAGACAGATGGAGACTTATAATTCTCTGTTCCCAAGGTTTATCAATCGGGGAATAAAGCAATGTACCAAGTTTTAGTTGAAGGTGTTGAAGGAGAATGGAGTTCGCAAAGCTGATATTTTTACACACACGAATGCCTGCGCATGCATCCACGCATAGACACACACGATCAAACACAATAACCTCTTCACCATATGTGGCGAGGGTAACAATTTATTACCCAGTATCCTTCTGTATATCTTTATAGAAGTGACCAAGATAAAGAAACGTTTCAGCACAGAAAGGGTCCAGTTTTGCTGCCTGCAGAAAGAGAACGGCACATTGTCACACATATGGATAATTGCTATTAATACTACATACATTTGTATCAGTAGTTAAACCCTTAATCATCAAGCCGGCCAGAACTGGCCTCTGCAGTGGACATAGGGAATAGCCATTTACAAGCCAAGTAGACGCTTTTCAAAAATTTACCACTGAAAAGACTGGATCAATAATTCCAGTAGTAAATTTTCAGAAATAGTCTTTTCTTGTCCTGGAAATGGACATTCAAAAAGTAAATATTTTGACTTTTTTGATGAATTTTGACCACTAAAGGGTTAAGATTAGTCAATAAAATAAACAAGAATTCCGCGGAATTAAATGTCTCGCCTGTCTACTGTTTGTCACAGTTACCTTTACCTTTACCCTTCTGCCCTCAATGTTATTATGCTGCATCCTATTATTATAGGTAACCAGGTATCCAAGTTTAGTTGCAATAGGCTTAACCAATCCTGAAATATAAGCTGAAAGGTTTTGCTAAACGCAAAAACTTAATGTTGAAAAAGCAGTTCTGTATCGAAGTGACCATGACCTTTGACCTTGTTCCCCCATCATCATCATGCTGCTTCCTAACATTATAGGTAACCATGTATCCATGTTCAGTTGCTATAGGTTTAACCAATCCTGAAATATAAGCTGAGAAGTTTTGCTAAATGCAAAAACTTAATGTTGAAATAACAGAGTTCTATATCAAGGTCAGAGTGACCTTGAACTTTGATCTTGTGATGCCAACATCATCATGCTGCTCCCTAACATTATAGGTAACCATGTATCCAAGTTCAGTTACAATAGGCTTAACCAATCCAGAAATATAAGCAGAAAAGTTTTGCTAAACGCAAAACCTTAATGTTGAAATAACAGAGTTCTGTATCAAGGTCACAGTGACCTTGACCTTGTGAAAACAACATCATCATGTTGTTTGCTATCATTATAGGTAACCATGTATCCAAGTTCAGTCGCTATAGGTTTAACCAATCCTGAAATATAAGCTGAAGTTTTGCTAAACGCAAAAACATAATGTTGAAATAACAGAGTTCTGTATCAACGTCACAGTGACCTTTGACCTTGTGACCCCAACATCTTCATGCTACTTCCTATCATTATAGGTAACCATCTATCAAAGCTTGGTTCCAATTGGATCAGGCATTGCTGAGATATAAGGCAATAACTTTTGTTTAATGCAAAAACGTAACGTAAAATATTAACAAAGATTATACCGTGAACTTTGACACCATAAACTTGACCTCGTGATGCCTGCATCAGCGTGATGCTTCCTTTCGATGTATATCTCCATGTACCCCAGTTTGGTTCCAATTGGATCAGGCATTGTTGAGATATACGACAATAACTTTTGTTTAACGCAAAAACTTAATGTAAAATTTTAACAAAGATTATATTGTGATCTTTGACCCTATAACCTTGACGTTATGACCGCTTTATCGGTGGGCTGCTTCCATTCAATGTATTTCACCATGTACCCAAGTTTGGTTCCATTTGGATCAGGCAATGCTGAGATATAAGGCAATAACTTTTGTTTAATGCAAAAACTTAACTTAAAATATCAATAAAAATTATACCGTGACCTTTGCCCCCATAACCTTGACCGCATGATGTCTGCATCAACAGGCTGCTTCCTTTTTATGCATATCATCATGTACGCAAGTTTGGTTCCAATTGGATCAGGCATTGCTGAGATATAAGGCAATAACTTTTGTTTAACGCAAAAACTTAACGTAAAATATTAACAAAGATTATACTGTAACCTTTGACCCCTGTAACCTTGACCTCACAGCCTTTTTATCGGCGGGCTACTTCCTTTCGATGTATATTACCATGCACCCAAGTTTGGTTCCAATTGGATCAGGCATTGCTGAGATATAAATGTAACTTAAAAGTTTACGCCGCCGCCGCAAAAGTGATAACTATGTCTCGATCCTGCTTCCCAGACGAGACAAAAATCTTTGCTTGGTCTTTGGCTATTTGCCAATCATGAGATCATTTCTTTAATAAATCTAACACTTGAATGACGAGCTCAATTATTGAGGCAATCAAATACCTATTCAGCTGCAGGCCACAAAAGCAAATCACTATTTTCACTGACAAAACATATCAACAAAGAAAAGCCAAACTCTGATTGGCTAATAGTACCCATGTTGTTAAATATAAACTCTCCTTTACCAAATTAGACTGGCCTTTAGTCGATAATCTTATTTCCCACATTTTGGCCCTTAGAAAAATTGTTTTTGTGTAAGATGGCCACCAGACAACCCAACCAATCAGGTTCTATTGTGCAAACTTTGTTCATCTACTGATGATTTTGACCCGCATCAAACCCTTGAGAATGGACCTTTCCAGTTTATCCATCCATCATAATCAACTATGCGACGTGCGGGATGTCATAATCAATTACAGCATGACTCGATTTAGTCCGTCTTAAATGGTTAATAGTCTGACATGTTGTACAAATTATATGTCTTTACTATTTAATAAACATTCTGTAAAATATTTTGAAACTAATTTCACTAGGCGCTGTTGCTGCCACTGTTGCTGCCATTGGCAGCAACAGTACCAAGTGAAATTAGTTTAAAAAATATTCAACAGCTTATCTGTATAGTTTTCCGAAAATTGATAGTCAGGGAGTTCAGGGATCGATCGATTCTAACATGAGCGAGGTGTGGGTGGAGCTTAGCTAGAGATGGGCGGGGCATAGCTAAAACTGGAAAGGTCCATTGAACACGATCAGCATTGATAATTTGTTCATCTACTGACCTAGATGATGTTGCCCGAGTTTCATGTCAATCATACTGATATGCTGGATTACCTGAATGAGTGTTTGTAGGCATAGTGCTGGCATGCTGGAGTACACATCACAGAGGTTCCAGTACACAAGGCTCAATCTTTGTAGATGTGATGCATAGGCCGCATTTATCTCCACAGCTTTTTCCAACCTTGAAAAATAATTTAGATAGTAGTTTTTATATACTTCTTTAGACATTACCTAATTTAATTAATTAGTTTGCTCGATTGTGCGATAGATTAATTAATTCTTGACTAATAATATATCAATAAAAATGTTTTTTTCTTTACAAATTGCACTTAAATGGATACTAATCCCATCTCAAATGTTGTATGGTACTGATAGACTACGGTATCTAGATTCCATATTACATTCCGTATCATTCACTTCCCGGCACATCTCTTTATCTGTATCACAATTATTTGCATTTTAACCCTTTAATCCTCAAATTTGTTCCAGAGAATTTCCATTTTCTCAAAGTAAATGTCCATTTGTCAGCCAAGAGGTTAATTTTGAAAATTTACCACTGGAATGACTGGCTGGGTTACCGAGCCAGTCATTCCAGTGGTAAGTTTTCAAAAATAGTCTTCTCTTAGCTGACAAATGGATCTTTCTTAAGACCACTGCAAAGGACGATTTCGGCCGGCTTGAGCACTAAAGGGTTAATGTTAAACGTTAATGTATCTTCAAGCGATAGCGTGTGATATCGTACATAGCCTCAGATATCTATCTACCTGTCTCTCGCCATGTCCCAGTCTTTGTTAATGTAAGCATACCATCCCTCAAAAGACAGCAGTAAATCATCAGATGCATGGCCAACGCAATGTGTTTTCATCAAATCCTGCAATATCGAAATAAATAAAGTGCCACTATATGAAGGATCAAGTATGATTCTAATCTTACAGATGCACGTAATGTTCTCAATACTGCAGACCACTTGTCACATGTGATATAGGCAAGCTAAGCCAGGTGTTATCAGGTCATATACAGCATCAAGTAAAATTTCTTGCGCAGGCTCATACTACTTATGCAGGTAATGACTTCTAAATCAAGTTTTACAAAGCATAACACTAGACAAAATACCTAGAATACCTCCAGATAATAATACTTAAACAAATGGCTTGTCAATTGGCCAGACTTTTAATTCACTAAACACTGACCAATCGTGAAAGAGAGGATGAAATGAAGAGCTAAGAGCAAAATCTTAATGTTGAAAACAAGAGAACTTGTTGCAAGGTCAGTGACCTTGACCGTATGACCTCGATGTCTTCATATTGATTTCAAGCAGTATATGCATCCATGTATCCATTGCTATCTATGATTAGTTCCAAAAGACTTAACCATTCCTGAAATATAAGAGGATGTGTTGCTAAACGTGAAAATTTAACCTTGGAAAAAAAGAGTTTTATATCTATATCAGTAACTTTGACCATGTGATCTCAGTGTCATCACACTGACTCTTAGCTGCATAGCCAATGATGTATTCAAGCTTAGTTTTAACATGATTAACCAATCCTGCGATATAAGCTGTGTAGTGTACTAAGGTCAGTGACCTTGGCCTTGTGATGTCAATGTTGTCACGCCGATTCTTAACAGCATACGCAAACATGTATCCAGGTTTACGCAAACATGTATTCAAGTTTAGTTTCAATAGGTTTAAACAATCCTGAAATTTAAGTGATTTGCTAAATGCGAAACTTACTGTTGAGGCCGCTGTTGCAGTCATCAGAAAAGTGATACCCATATCTCACTTCTGCTTCGCAGACAAGACAAAAACGATTCAGCCGATCACAGTCTTAGACACCTCAGTTGTTAATAGACTCTACCTGCATGAGAGACTGTGATAGAGGCATGGTTGCAGACTCTACCTGCGTGAGAGGCTGTGCTAGTTACATGGTTGTAGACTCTAATTGCATGAGGCTGTGCTAGAGACATGGTTGTAATCTCTACCTGTGCGAGAGACATGGTTGTAGACTCTACCTGTGTGAGAGGCTGTGCTAAAGACAAGGTTGTAGACTCTACCTGCATGAGAGGCTGTGCTAGAGACATGGTTGTAGACTCTACCTGTGTGAGAGGCTGTGCTAGAGACATGGTTGTAGACTCTACCTGTGCTAGAGACATGGTTGTAGACTCTACCTGTGTGAGAGGCTGTACTAGACATGGTTGTAGACTTTACCTGCATGAGAGGCTGTGCTAGAGACATGGTTGTAGATGCTACCTATGTGAGAGGCTGTACTAGAGACATGGTTGTAGACTCTACCTGTGTGAGTGGCTGTGCTAGACATGGTTGTCGACTCTACCTGTGTGAGAGGCTGTGCTAGGGGCATGGTTGTAGACTCTACCTGTGTGAGAGGCTGTGCTAGAGACACAGTTGTAGACGCTACCTGTGCGAGAGGCTGTGCTAGAGACATGGTTGTAGACTCTACCTGTGTGAGAGGCTGTGCTAGATACATGGTTGTGCTCTTACCTGTGCTGTGCTGATATCACCATGTTGTAGATTCCACCACGCTAACATGAAGGACACTCTCCAGTCATGTGACTCTGTCAACAGCTACAAAATTCAAAACACATACTTTACAGATTTCACTTCTGAATAAACATGGAAAAAAGACCAGAGCTGGCAACATAGATCTGCCGAATGAGATTTATATTTATTCAGGGGTGATAATTATTTCAGGGGAGATAACCCTGTGCAGGAGGTTAATATAATTTTTACTGCAATGCAATCCCAAGCAGCTTCATAGAAAATGGTATTGTCATAAGAAACCTTATGCGAATCCATGTAAGCTTTCTACAGCTTTGCTCAGCAAACCAGATTTTTAAGAACACAACCGTTTTTCAGGGGAGATAATTTTCGCTAATATGAATAGGTTCAGTGTGATATACATGTATTGGCATACCAAGCTTGAAGTGAATCAGTGAAGCTGTTATAGTGTCATACAGGGAATATTTTGAGTGGTATCGCATCATAAAATGCGATGCAAATGAGTACCTGTTGCTACACATTCACAACTTTGCTTAGCTATTTGCTGCGGTACATAATTTTGATGTAAAATTCAGTCAATTCACTTAATTTTGAAATATTTTTGATAAAAAGTCACTAAAAGTCGCAAAACACTTATCAAATTTAGTAAGGAAGCGAGATGCGCATGCGCTGGAGACTGATTTCCGATATAGCCCATAGACATGTATAGCTATAGAGCGCATATCTTCATACTTTCCTTCACAAGGGACAAATGACCGCCGGTGACGCGAGTTCAGTAAGCGCTCTATATATCAAAATTCTAAAAGCTAGCGATGCGCGCATGCGCTAGCAGCTCCCTTCTTCTGGTATAATAATAAACTGTTACAGACTTCAGTTTTGAGTTTGGACACCAGTCAGAAACTCGCAATATGTATCACGGGGTATTCACGGTCGTCGACAGATTGCTCGTAACAGACTCTCTTGTAAATCTAAATTCTCCTATAGGGGGTATGGCTATTGATCATTGCCTCGTCATTAGATAGCGTTATGATAAACTTTAAAAATACTAGTTTATCTAGGCTGATTCTGGTCGATTTAGACAATGTTTGTCTCAGAAACTGAGTTATATCATCGCGAATGCTAAACTCCTGTTAGCGCATCCCCAAATCAAGGCCGACAGTATAGTTAGCCATGCTATGGCGGCGTATCGCACTTGATTCGCACAAGCGACAGATTTAGAATGGCATGTCGCCAAGATCGACGCATGCGCGAGAGTGTTCTAGAGTACTCTTCTCCAAAGTTGGGAACATACTTTCTCGCAAGATTATTGGTTAACATGCATTCTGTAAGTATTGCTTTGCAATACATGTCCCCTACCTGGTGATATAAATCTTTAGAGATTGACAGTCAAAAATTTCATTAAAAATTGTCAAAAGCAGCTGAAACTCGAACTTGATCTGTAACGTCTCATAACATAGCAATAAACCAAGTCTCAGTTATATATGGTGAAAAGGAAAAACTCTTGAAAGCTGATATGTTTGTATTTCATGTCGAAAGGGGACATAACTCCATCAAAAATTGATGCAAATGCCTGAAACGCCAACTTGGTCTGTAGCTTCTCATAATAAAGTAATGTACCAATTCTCAGTTGAATATCTTGAAAGACCGCGAGCAAAAGGGCGGAAGACTAATATTTTTCGTATTTCATGGGTCGAAAGGGGGGGCATAACTCCATAAAAAATTTACGCATATGCCTGAAACTCGAACTTGGTCTGTAACTTCTCATAACAAAGCAATGTAGCAATTCTCACTACAATATCTTGAAAGACTGAAAAAGTGTGGAAAATTAATATTTTTTGTTGCATAAGTCGAAAGGGGGGGGGGGGGCATAACTCCATGAATAATTGACGAAAATGTCTGAAACTCTAACGTGCCCTGTAACTCCTTATACTAAAGCGATGCACCGATTTTCGCTTAAATATCTTGAAGGAGTGCGAAAAAATGTCGAAAGGGGGGGGGGGGGGCATAACTCCATCAAAAATTTACGCATATGCCTGAAACTCGAACTTGGTCTGTAACTTCTCATAACAAAGCAATGTAGCAATTCTCAATATAATATCTTGAAAGACTGCGAAAAAGTGTGGAAAACTAATATTTTCCGTATTTCATAAGACGAAAGGCGGCATAACTCCATCAAAAATTGCCCCATACGGCTGAAACTCGAACTTGGTCTGTAACTTCTCATAACAAAGCAATATAGCCATTCTCAGTATAATATCGTGAAAGACTGCAAAAAAAAAGTGCGGAAAGCTAATATTTTTCGTATTTCATAAGTCGAAAGGGGGCATAACTCCATGAAAGATTGACGAAATGTCGGAAACTCAAACTTGCTCAGTAACTCCTTATACTAAAGCGATGCAATTTTTTTTGGTTAAATATCTTGAAGGAGTGCGAAAAAAAGTGCGGAAAGTCGATATTTTTTGTATTTCTTAAGTCGAAAGGGGGCATATCTCCATAAAAAATTGACGCATAAGCCTGAAACTCGAACTTGGTCTGTAACTTCTCATAACAAAGCAATATAGCCATTCTCAGTATAATATCGTGAAAGACTGCAAAAAAAAAGTGCGGAAAGCTAATATTTTTCGTATTTCATAAGTCGAAAGGGGGCATAACTCCATGAAAGATTGACGAAATGTCGGAAACTCAAACTTGCTCAGTAACTCCTTATACTAAAGCGATGCACCGATTTTTGCTTAAATATCTTGAAGGAGTGCGAAAAAAAGTGCGGAAAGTCGATATTTTTTGTATTTCTTAAGTCGAAAGGGGGCATATCTCCATAAAAAATTGACGCATAAGCCTGAAACTCGAACTTGGTCTGTAACTTCTCATAACAAAGCAATATAGCCATTCTCAGTATAATATCGTGAAAGACTGCAAAAAAAAAGTGCGGAAAGCTAATATTTTTCGTATTTCATAAGTCGAAAGGGGGCATAACTCCATGAAAGATTGACGAAATGTCGGAAACTCAAACTTGCTCAGTAACTCCTTATACTAAAGCGATGCACCGATTTTTGCTTAAATATCTTGAAGGAGTGCGAAAAAAAGTGCGGAAAGTCGATATTTTTCGTATTTCTTAAGTCGAAAGGGGGCATATCTCCATAAAAAATTGACGCATACGCCTGAAACTCGAACTTGGTCTGTAACTTCTCATAACAAAGCAATATACCAATTCTCAGTTGAATACCTTGAAGGACTGTGAAAAAAAGTGCGGAAACCAACTGCGACAGACGGACAGACAGACGGAGTGCAAACCTATAGTCCCCCAGTTTTACCGGTAGGGGACTAATAAATATAACTATATAGAAAGCAACCAATGAATCGTAAAGTAACTACCGACAGTAAAGAAAATAAACAATGTTTTACGAAGTAATCTTAAGAATGACGTTGTAGTATATATATATATATAGCATTCGTAGTATTTGTAATAAAACTAGTAGCACGTGGGCCGATTGATACATGCTGACCACAGTAAAACCTTTTATCATTCACTATTTAAGCCAGAGAAAATAACCATTAGTAATTTTTAAATAACAATTGTTAACTCTTTCAACTGAAGTCATAGTATCGCAAAAACTCAATTTCATCTTAATAAGCTGTTGAATATGTTGCAAGTTTTTAAGCGGGACCTGTTTCTCACAGCTGCCATAGCCTGCAACAGCTTCCAGTTAAGCACTAACACTATTCAGCTTTCCTACATTGTATTGAATGATGTCTACTTTGTTTAGCCTACCAGTTGAAAGGAATATGTGATGTAGGTTGGTAAGTTACAAAATATATGTTAACCCTAGTCAATGAGATCACAGTATCTATGGGAGGTACATTATTGATTTTGCTTGAAAATAATTTGACTGAGATGTGTTGCTTCCTTAAGCAGCAACAGCTTCCAATCAATGTAATTGCCAAATCTGCCAATACGTATTATTTTAGGTTTCCTATACTCCCTGAACTTGGCCAGAGCCAGTACATGCATATTCTGAATCTGACATATGTTATACTGACAAATGACAATAATGGCTACTGTAGACCTGAAGACTGATTAAACGAAATCTAAGATTTCTTTTTTCACGAGAGAGTTGATACTTACCTCCCTAATACTTTTGATATTGCTAAATATTGGCTTTCACTCAATAAACACTCAGATTTAAAACAGTTAGGTGCCCCTACTGGGCAGGGAGTCAGAGCGTAGTCCGGCGGATGCCAGCCCCACCACCGCGCATGCGCAGACTAGCACTTCCTCTGACTAGATTATTGGCTGACACACATGCAACTATTAAGAGCCTGAAGACCGAGCCTCTGTGGGGTGGAGAGGCCGGGTCCGTATCTAGGGAGGTAAGTATCAACTCTCTCGTGAAAAAAGAAATCTTAGATTTCGTTTATTTCACTTCAAGAGTATACTTACCTCCCTAATACTTTTGATATTGCCAGAATACGAAAGTGAATCTGGCGGGAGGGAGGCGAGGTCAAAAGACCAGCTCATCCCTATACGCTTTTCTGCGTTTAAGGCACTTAAACTTCTGAAACTGTAAGAAAAAACAGTCAGGATTTGACTAATCATCGGATAACACCACCGATGTATGAGAGATGACCGAATGTCATATGCGCTCCCCCCCCCCCCCCTCCTTCCTGGGAGGAAGAGTCGACTGACCTCAATGTCCTATACGCTCTCTACGTACAAGTGCCATGTACTACAGGACAGAGACGAAAAAGCTCCATTTTCGTAACTCTCAACAATGAACCACACAAATACACAAACCATCACCATATTAATAACGGGTAATCGTGACAATACAATCAACAATGGACAACACATGAACAAGACTGACCTTGTTGAAAATGGCTGCTGACATCATCTTCCCATTGGTAAAGACTGATGCAGGCCCAAAAAAGTGGGTGTTTCCATAAATTAATTGTGAAATATATAAGTAATGAGGAAAACCCTCCTCAAAAAATATAAACCGAGTTATTTTTTCAAAATCGACAAGGCGAGAGGATTAGAGGTGTCACGGAGATAATGGTCTGTAAAACTTGACTCACAGTGCCACTGAGCCACCGACATAATATCATCCACAGGGACCCCATTAAATAGGGCCGTGGATGTCACTACGCCGCGGACACTGTGAGCCTTGGCCACGTCAACCTGCTTCCCGGTGGCGGATTTATGGCAAAACTGAATGCATTCCACAATCCACCTGGAAATGGTGTCCTTAGAAGCCCTGCCATGGGGTTCAATATATGACAACCATAACGCTGACTGGTCGGTGCGCCACCCCGCCGTACGTTGTTTGTACCGGCGCAGCGCCCGGACGGGACACCATGCATTAGAATTAGGATCATATCTAGTTAAAGCAGGCAAAATAATAGGTTGACCTGGATATTTCAACGACTGATTTTTAGCCAAGAAATTAATCCTAGGTAGCAGCTTAAGGCCTTCCCCTGAAACCACAAAACGGTCATCCTCGGCTGATAAGGCATGAATTTCACTCCTACGCCTAGCCGAGGCCGCAGCAATTAAAAACACAGTCTTCAGTGTTAATAGTTTCATAGAAATGGAACTAAGTGGTTCAAAAGGCTTATCACCTAGTACTTGAAGCACTAGCGATAAACTCCAAGACGGAATCACAGGAGGATTCCTTGGTCTTAGATTGCCCATGCCTTTAATTAATACATTTAATGTATTTACTTCATCACTTCCCCTCTTAGCCAAGCAAGGAATAACAGACATTAATGCTGACTTATAACCAGCAATAGAGTTAGGCTTGAGGCTATAGGCATCATAGAGGTGACAGAGGAAATCAGCTACTACTTGAATAGATGAATCCATTGGATCAATACATCTTTTTGAGCACCATTCTGCAAATCTGTTGATTTTATAATTATATGCTCTGGAGGTTGACCCCCTCCTGGCTTTGGCCATAAACATGGCTGCTTGCTCAGAAAAGCCCTCCTTAATTCTAGATTCCTTGACAACATCCACGCAGTCAATCTGAACATTGACGGATTGTTGTGAAGGGCCTTGCCCTGGAAGATAATATCGTCCATCAGAGGCAGAGGAACCGGATTGCAGACCAGAAGGTCCAGCAGATCCGTATACCATGATCGGCTTGGCCAATCCGGGGCGATCAGAAGCACTTGGCATTCCTCTTGTCTGATTTTCTGAAGAATTTTTGGAATCAGGATTGCTGGAGGGAATGCGTATGCATACATTCTCCCCCAGCTGATAGCTAACGCATCTGTTGCGAAAGCGCTTGGATCCGGAATCGGAGAGACGTACGTCGTCATCTTCGCATTCTTCTTCGTTGCGAACAAATCGATGTTGGGTTTCCCCCAATGGTCGAACAGACGATCCGCCACACATTGATTTAGTTGCCATTCCGTGGGTAAAACACTCATCCTTCGGCTCAATGAGTCTGCTAGCAGGTTTAACCTTCCCGGAATATGAACTGCTTTCAAGGTAATCTGGTGATCCAGACACCAACAAAGCAGTTTCCATGTCATCATACAGAGACTGGGCGACTTCGTTCCGCCCTGGCGGTTTATGTAAGTCACAACTGTTGAGTTGTCTGAACGAATAAGAACAATCTTGCCCTGAACTTTCTGTAAGAAATGTTCCAGGCCCAGGACTACTGCTTTTAGCTCCAGTAGATTTATATGTTCCTTCGACTGTTCCAGATTCCAAAGCCCTGATATCGTGTACTCTTCCAGGCAAGCTCCCCAGCCCTCCATCGATGCATCTGTATACACAGTCACCTGAGGGTGGGGAGGGGTTAGCAAAACCCCCGGCAAGAGATTCTCTGTATTCAACCACCATTGCAGGTGGTGAATGAGAGGCGCCAACACTGACACATTCGAGTCCAGCGAACCTGTACTCTGGGTCCATTGTGTCATGAGAAATAACTGGATCGGCCGCCTGCGTAAGGCGGCCTGAGGAATGACTGGTTCCAATGAAACCATCAACCCCAGCATTCTCAAGTAAACCCGTGCCAGGACATGACGACTGTCGCACACTGACTGAATCAATGAGATGAGTTTCTGAACTCTCTCCTGAGTAGGATAAACATATCCTGTCTCTAGATCGAAGAACATCCCCAGGTAAACAAACTTCTGGGATGGAGTCAGCTCTGATTTTGGGAAATTGATCATCCAGCCTAAGTCTGTGAGAGTTTTCAAAACAATCTCCAGATTGGCCGACAAACTCTCCCGGGTGTGCGCTTTCAACAGCCAGTCGTCTATGTACGTGTGGACTGCTATGCTTCTCCTGCGGAGGTATGCTGTGATCGCAAGAACCACACGGGTGAAAACCCGAGGAGCCGTGGAAATTCCGAAGGGCAACACCCTGAATTCCCACTGTCTGCCCTGGAATGCAAATCTCAGGAAGCGACAGAAACTCCCGTGGATGGGGATGTGGAAATAAGCGTCCTTCAAATCTATCGACGCCGTCCACATCCCCCTCTCCAACCCCGCCAACACCGAGCGCACCGTTTCCATCTTGAAACTGGGCGTCTCGATGAACTTGTTCAGTGGCTTGAGGTTGAGAATCGGTCTCCACCCTCCGGTGCGTTTTGTTACTAAGAACAGGGTTGAATAGAAGCCCGGACACCTTTGTGCCGGCTGAATAGCTCCTTTTTGTACGAGGGAATTTATCTCCTCCTCGATACACAACCTTTGATCTGGATCTCTCGGAATGGGAGTCCAGACTGGCACTAGAGACAGTCGCGACGGCGGGCCTGTCATCCACTCTGGATGATACCCCACGGAAAGCCATCGCAAGACTAAACGGTCTTGAGTTAACCGTTCCCACTCTTGCATGTGGTCGGCTAGCCGGCCTCCCACCGGTCCACCTAGGGACCGCGGTGGACACAAGGCATGCAAGAGCGGCACTGTCTCCGTCGCCATACACACCGGCGTGGTTCTTACCGCGGTAAGCGTCCTGTCAGGACCGATAACCACGCCCAGATCCTCGCGCGCCCCGCCCCGCCCCGCGCGCACCTCGGTGCACGGGCGGCTGCCTGGCTGACGGCGGCTGAGGAACCTGCGCCCCCCTCACTGCTGGCCGAATCGCACGCGGCCGAGGCCGACGCTGCGACGGCGGCTGGCCTCTGACTTGGCCAGCACCACCTCGAGCCTGCAGGGGACGATACGCAGGGGCCGCGGCGCGAACGTTAGCACGACGCAGCACCTCAAACTGTTCGCGCAGCGCCCTCTGGTTATTCACCAGGGTGACCGTCTCCTGGAGGTGGCGACATCCCTCACCTCCAAAAAGACCAGGACCCGTCATAGGCGTACGGAGTAGCCTATTGTACAGGTCCTGAGACGGGCACAGATTGTCCAGGGCAAACGTGCGTCTTGCCCGGACACTCCTGGTCACCGCCCGAGTCATACAGTCCAGCGCCAGGTTAATACCATCCTGGATGGTACGCTGGACCGTGACCGGGCTTGGCTGGCACGATGCGGATGCCGTTACTACCCCCTGTAACAGCTGGGAGACGTGGGACAGAGCGGCAATCGAAGCCCTCCCACTCTCCTCCGCATCACGCAACGCGGTATTCGCCGAACGCAACGCGTTCGCGCACAAGACCCCCGTGTCAGAACGGGAGCCTGGCCGCGCATCCTCACCCAAAGCCGCGCGGTCATCCACGCTGGGCTTGGGTACCACACCGTACCGCTGGTAGTCCAGGGGCACGATGCGACAACGCCTGGCCACCTCGCGAGGGGCCTTCGCGAGACGTCCACTCGTGTTAATGGACGACTCCGCCGCCTTGAACATGTCAACGACATGCTCCGCCAGCGGCAGAGAAGGCATAGCGTTAGCAGTTGGTTTCCCAGCTAACCACGGCGTGTGAACACGGCGGCTAGCCGACTGCTCCACGGGCAGATCAGGCCTAACGCTCACCAACCACTGGCAAGCGTCATACCAATCCTCCTCCGTGGCTAACTGCGAGCGCTCTACAAGACGGGGTCCTTCGTCTTCCTCCTGAGCGCAAGCAGTAGAGCTTGACGGCGGGTACGCTGATACACCTGGCAAGCCAGGGAAAACATGCGGGCCTGACAGCACCGGCATGAGAATATCACTGGTTTGACCAGGAGCAGGCACCGTGGCAGAGCGCGGGGTATATATAGCCCCACCACGGGCCCGGCCAGCACCAGCTACACCCTCGGCAAGCCGAGGTATGCGGTACCGCTGGCCATCAGCAGCGCCCTGGGCCACCACCTGAACCGCGGACCTTACTCCAGGGTGAGTAATACCGTGGAAAAAACCGCCTGTATTCCCCGCGAGGGGTGCACAAACGTCTTCATCCATGTCCACGTCGTCAGACGGCGACCCTAGCAGGTAATCCTCATCACCCTGGTCAGAAAGATTAGACCCCGGGTCAGCAAAGAGAGCTAACCCGGGCTGACCAGGAACGGTGCCATAGGAGGTACTGGCCACCGCGGCGTGCGGATACCCCTGGACTGATAAGCAGCCCGCGGGTTCCAGCGACAACCGTCCACGGTCCCCTATCGGCGCGGCAATAAGCCTGCTGCCAGGGTCGTGGAACGCCCCCTCTAATGGGGCCACCTCTGAATCATCGAACAACGGAAGCGGACTAAGGAAAATCGATCCAGAGGCGGGGATTACCTGCTCCGAAGCCGATGATGAGGACAATAAAGGATCTGGTCCAGGAAGCATGCCACGAAGCAACCCTGGAACCAAATCTTTTATTGTCCTCTTCATCTCTCCCAACATCTCGGTCCGGAAGGCCTCCATATCCACCGCGGACGAGACCTTCCCCTTACCCTTCCTACTTACAACCTCTCGTTTCCGCTTCTTCTTCTTCTCCTCCTCTACCACCTTGTCCGTCGCCTGTAAGCAGCACAAGAATTCGGACATTAACTCGCCCCCCCAGTGCTTACATATGTCACAATTAACCAAGGGACCACAAGGGCTACATTGATAGCACAGATGAGGCCAGAACTTTTCATGAAGAAAACGTCCACAGGACGCGCAACCCGGTCCCTGAAACAGGGCAAAGGACAAGGAGTATGAGCAACTAGTTAAGCTTAGAAACTCAATCCAACTCAAAGAGAAGGAAAACGATCATAAAGATCAATATACATCAGAAACCAGCATAGCGCTTGAATTGCTGATAAATACATAGCCAGGCTGATTATGACGTCATTAATCCCGTGACAGGAAAAATTCGATCCCAACAAAACATCCAAGTGCAAGGACGAATTGTATGCTGAATGGATAAGTTGACTACACAACCATCAGATACATATAGATAACTCTTTTCTGGCAAAAATGTTAATTATCTCCCTTTGTTTGTTTACAATAATTAACATCACCACATTATCAATAACTAGATACCTGACACTTTGTATAGACAAACCATCCAACGTGACGAACCGGAAAACTCCACCATCTGCACGCCTCTTAACTCTCTCCACCTCATGGGGAAGGAATTGGATCAAGAGGGCAAAGTGAGAAGACCTTTATACCAGGCCTCCAACTCACTGGACATAATTTTTCATTTGGTTAGATAACCTAACAGTGTTAGTAGGAAATGGAACCATGGTGGAGAGAAACTAACTCTCTGCTACTGTGATGTCACCACCTAGCGTCATACAGACCTGTGGACATAAACAGAAAGAGAAATTAGCCCTAGGTAGCACCGAGTTGATATAACCCAACTAACCAAGGCGCTTATCACGGTAAACGCGAGTCCCGGAAACACAATACACCGGGAAGAAAACTCGCTAATTTTACTAGAAGTCACCTGATTTAAAGGTCCTAAGTCCTCCTGTGGCGAAGTGTACCCTCCTGCCATCCAAATCAGATACTATCACTCCAAAATATACACCAATTAACAGTTTAAGAGTAAGAAAAGCTTATGACTCAAAAAGACATGTGTGTTCTCTTTGCCAATAATCTAGCAAAGAGGAAGTGCTAGTCTGCGCATGCGCGGTGGTGGGGCTGGCATCCGCCGGACTACGCTCTGACTCCCTGCCCAGTAGGGGCACCTAACTGTTTTAAATCTGAGTGTTTATTGAGTGAAAGCCAATATTTAGCAATATCAAAAGTATTAGGGAGGTAAGTATACTCTTGAAGTGAAAATACTATCCTCAATAACATTCTCAGAAGTCCAATATTAATTATTCAACCATCTGTTCATGTCACATTTGTGCAATTTGTGTAAACTACGCGTCGCATATTACACGCCTTACGGACCACTAATTTTTTAGACGGACTACTGATTTGCCAAGTCTGGTAGTCCCTCCATCAACTTTTCGCTAATTTCGAACCCTGGTTATATTACACATTTTAACACTGATCTCCATCTAGATTATTTCGAAACCATATTAGAAACGACTACATTCCATATTTATTCTGTTTGTGGCTTGAACAACATGATCGAAGCGGCAATACATTATAAAAATCATGAATTCTCTCGGCTTGAAAATATCGACTAGCTCCCTGTATAGTATATGTATCAATGACTGCTACATTGGAACCAGTCCTGCATTCCATAGAGAAAACGTTTTGCGAAATCAGAAAATTATGCTTTTCGGTTGTTTTCGGATTCACTTGCTCATAGCGTGTGTAGCCGAAAAAAGCCATTTTTGATCATGCAAACATGTTTTGAAACGTTTCCCCGTTGGAACACCAACCAGTTTCAACACAGTTTGTTTGCTATGCAAGTGCTATGAACTGCTATGCATTATTCGATTTGTTTAGAAGTTACTGCTATGCAATTTTTTTCCAACAAAATATTCCGTCATACTACAGAAATTACCTCTTCAAGACCGAAAGATCAAAGACAATTACTTACGCTATACAAAAGGCAGCAACACATTTCTATTGATGTAGTGTCAAAGTATTCAACAGCTTACTACATAAAACTTTGTTGATATTGAAGATTGGTGTCTTCATCAATCAAAAGGTTAATCCAGACACATGTATTCATGGGCAGGCAGACAGAATGGTGAAAGCTCCATTGATAGGAACCATATCACATTATAAAAAGGAACAGAAGCAAACTATAAACTGTATGTGTCTTATTTATTTCTAGTATGTTAGTCTTTTTATAAAATGCTTTCAACCATATTTGCTCACATATTCAGAATTCTAGCATGACTTGGAATGCCTGGCTCAATAAC
Organism: Chaetoderma sp. LZ-2023a; assembly: GCA_034401795.1. NCBI lineage: Eukaryota > Metazoa > Mollusca > Caudofoveata > Chaetodermatida > Chaetodermatidae > Chaetoderma > Chaetoderma sp. LZ-2023a. The sequence goes on along the minus strand of CM067360.1, from coordinate 40,467,681 downwards.
CAAGTCATTCCAGCAGTAAAATTTCAAAAAGTCATCTTTTGGCCTACACATTCACATTCCTAAAGATTACTGTAGAGGGCAGGTATGGCCATTAATGAGTCAAAGCGCACAAGAGACAAAGGAACAAATGCGGGAATGTGTGCACACATGCACATAAGCACATGCATGCAAGTGCATGCACACACACGCACGCACGCACGCACGCACGCACGCACGCACACACACACACACACACATGTGCACACCAACACACACGCACACACGACTCCCTTCTATTGGTAGCATTGTGGTTTTTTTTATTAAATCCCCTGCTACAAGTGCTAGGCCTCAAAGTAGATCTAAGATCTCTGATCTTCGGTCGGGCGCAGGGGTGTAACACTTTATCTGGGTACCAAGCTGGGTATTTGGAGCGAGTTGCCAACTATAGCACTAAACAACTCATCTTTCATGACAGTTAACATTATGAATATCCGTCATGGTGCTCGTCGTGTGAGTTCCCGCCAGGCATGTGCAGTACCGGCCCCCGCCTCGAAGGGGTTCACCCAAGCTACTGGTGGTAAAGTTCGTAGACCTTGGAGAAAAAGGAAGAAGGTTGTCCAACCTAAAGTACAAGTAAGCAAACTGCTGACTATCATGCAATGGAATGCTGAAGGAGTTTCTAACAAGAAAATGGAGCGTAGCCAAATTCTCAAGGAGAAAGGCGTATATGTCGCGTGTATCCAAGAAACTCATCTAAATGCCAACAGAAGATTCTGTATAAGAGGATTTCAGTGCTTCAGATCTGACAGGGATGGAATACATAAAGGAGCCATAACCCTGGTCCGGAAAAACCTAAACGCCATTGAAGCTCAGAGAGACATGGACGGACCTGAAATTCTCACAATCAAGATAATTCCAGAGAAACGTCCTATCACTGTTGTCAACTATTACTGCCCTAATAATCAACCATTGAATCCTAGGAAAATCCCAGTTCAACCAGATTCAACTATCGTTGCTGGTGACCGCAACAGTCATTCTCAGTTATGGGGCTATCATTCTACTGATAAGAGGGGTGAGGACATTGAAAATTGGATGGATGAGCAGAAGCTGATTCTCTTGAATAAGGCAGATCAACCCCCTACATTCTACTCAAGAAGATGGCATACCTCAAGTTCTCCTGATCTAGCATTTTCGACAGAAAATCTACATCAAGAATCTTTGCATATTGTTGGGGAACAGCTTGGAGGCAGTGATCACTGCCCTGTTTTCATTACCATTAACATGGATGTTGAGATTGACCGGAATCAGACTCCTCAATGGAACTATAAGAAAGCAGACTGGGACAGATATCAGAAAGAGAGTGACAGATTGGTAAAAGACATTGATGTCAAAAACCAAAATATCAATAAAGTTGTTAAAGAGCTTAACTCTGCTTTACTCTCTGCTGCTGGCAAATGCATTCCTAGGGGATCCAGGAAAAATTACAGACCTTACTGGAATACGTCTCTGCAAAAGTTACACGAAGAAATGTCCAACGCACGGGAAATTGCAGAGAATATCCCAACAGAAGCCAACCATGTGAAACTCCAACAATCCAAGGCAAAATATCTGAAAGCCAAAATCAGAGCCACCAGAGAATCGTGGAGAGAAAAAAAGTCAAGCTTAAATCTTGAAAAAGATACGAACAAACTCTGGAGACTTGTGAAGCAGCTTAACGATGAAAACACCAGAGTACCGAACATAACTCTTGAAGAGGATTGTGAAATTAAAACAGGAGAGGCTGCTGCTGAACACTTTGCTTGTATATTTCAGAAAGTAAGCAATCTAGATGTGCCAGTGAGTTGTAAAAAAGCTGCAATGAAGTCTGCAAAGTGGAATGGAGACACACAAATACATGCCGCAGGAATGGATGAGCTTCTGACCATCAGCGAGTTGGAGAAAAGCTTGAAAGTTCTGAAACACAAGAAGGCTCCTGGACCAGATGGAATAACCAATGAGATGTTGAGGAATCTGGGTACTATTGGAAAGCACAAGCTTTTGGAGATTTTCAACCACAGTTGGTACACAGGAGATGTTCCCCAGTCTTGGAGAGAGACCAACATGATCCCTGTACTGAAAAAAGGCAAGCATAAATCCAAAGCGGCAAGTTATCGACCTATCAGTCTGACTAGTTGCACTGTCAAAGCCATGGAAAGAATCCTCAACCAGAGACTTCTTCGACATCTTGAAAGCAACAATCTCTTAGCAGATGAACAAAATGGCTTCAGAAAGTGTATTTCTACTGAGGATCAAACAACGTATCTGACACAGTCTATTGAGGAGGCGTTCCAACACAAAAAGCATACCATCACTGTGTGGGTTGATCTGCAGAAAGCATTTGATAAAGTATGGAAGCATGGACTCCTCCAAAAGCTCAGGACCAGTGATATCTCTGGAAAAATGTACAGCTGGATATGCCAGTATCTCCACAACTGAAAGGCATCAGTACAGCTGAATGGGACGAGCAGCAAGAAAGTCCTGCTACGACATGGTGTACCTCAGGGTGGTGTAGTCTCTCCCACCCTCTTCACAATATTCATCAATGACCTGGTGAAGAACCTTCCAATGGGAGTCAGAGCTGCATTGTATGCTAACGATCTTGTGATGTGGAGCAGCGAGGAGTATGTGTCAACAGCCAATTACTGCATGGAACTCGCAATTGATCACCTCAATTCTTGGGTTACAAGATGGTTTGTCCAGATCAACAAAGAGAAGACAGTCGCAACTCTATTCACACTATCCACTAAAAAGGAACACAACACAAGTCTGAAATTTGGTGACTCAGTTCTGCACTTTGAGGATGAAGTAACTTATCTTGGTCTGATATTTGACAAAAGACTAACCTGGAAGGCGCAAATCAGAAAAGCTGAAGGTATAGTCAAGCGAAGACTGGCAGTTATGCGGAAGCGCTCTGGAACAAAATGGGGAGCTAACATTTTGAAACAGGTTTACTCTGGATCAGTTAGGCCAATCATTGAATACGGCTCATCATCATGGATGACAGCTGCTAAAAGCACCCTTCAGACATTGGATAAGGTACAAAATCAGGCTCTTCGTATCATAACAGGGTCTATGAAGACCACTCCAATAGCAGCGATGGAAGAACTTACCAATATCCAGCCACTCCAGCAGAGACGAGAAATCAAGGCCGAGATTCAATACAAGAAATTTCAAATTGATGCCTCACCATCCCATGCATATGCTGACTCACCAAATGTCTAGAGGAAGGCTCAAAAGGAATAATTTCTTATTAACATCAAAGAAAATTGAAAGAAACAGAGTCGGACATCTTCCCCAGATGTAGAAACATAACTGCTATCTCTGAGAGGGAACCGTGGAAAGGTTCTAAAATAGAAAACACAATTTCAATCTAGCCCTCGATTCCAGGGATTGAAAGCAAGGGAGATCAAGCAGAGGTGACAAACAAAGTTCTTGCATTGAGTCATATTGCAGAAAACTACCCTGAGGAAGAATGGATACATGTTTATACAGATGGATCAGCTATCCAGGCTGTCAAGGATGGAGGGGCGGGTACTCACATTCGGTTTCCATGTGGAGATATAACAGACTCATGCTTGCCAGCAGGGAAGCACTGTAGCAATTACACTGCAGAAATCCAGGCACTGATCTTAGCTAGCCAAATGCTGATACAACGAAAAATCAGAAATGAAAATATTGTCTTCCTGACAGACTCCCCCTCAAGCGCTGGAGAGTGGAAAGGAAAGTACAGATTTAATTCATGAAAATCTTACGCAACTGGCTAAGGAGAACAATGTCAACTTACAGTGGATCCCCTTGCATTGTGGCATATTAGGAAATGAAAAAGCTGATCAACTGGCTAAGGAAGGGTCAAATAAAGAACAATTCAACCGTGAGGTTGACTTTGAAGAACTGAAGCATATCATTAAAGTCACAAGAACCACCAGCAGGCAGCATAATGATGCAATACACAGCCTCAGTAGGGAGTATCAGACATGTATCTTCAGATTGAGGACTGGTCACAATCGTCTCAATGCACATCTTCACCATCTCAAGACTACAGATTCTGCACTTTGTGAGTGTCAGCAGTCAGAAGAAACGGCAGAACATCTCTTGCAGCACTGCCAGCGTTATGAACAGGCTAGGAGAAGCTTCTGGCCTATTGAAGTATCTTTTGAAGAGAAGATCAGAGGAGACTAAACGAAATCTAGGATTTCTTTTTTCACGAGAGAGTTGATACTTACCTCCCTAATACTTTTGATATTGCTAAATATTGGCTTTCACTCAATAAACACTCAGATTAAAACAGTTAGGTGCCCCTACTGGGCAGGGAGTCAGAGCGTAGTCTGGCGGATGCCAGCCCCACCACCGCGCATGCGCAGACTAGCACTTCCTCTGACTAGATTATTGGCTGACACACATGCAACTATTAAGAGCCTGAAGACCGAGCCTCTGTGGGGTGGAGAGGCCGGGTCCGTATCTAGGGAGGTAAGTATCAACTCTCTCGTGAAAAAAGAAATCCTAGATTTCGTTTATTTCACTTCAAGAGTATACTTACCTCCCTAATACTTTTGATATTGCCAGAATTCGAAAGTGAATATGGCGGGAGGGAGGCGAGGTCAAAAGACCAGCTCATCCCTATACGCTTTTCTGCGTTTAAGGCACTTAAACTTCTGAAACTGTAATAAAAAACAGTCAGGATTTGACTAACCATCGGATAACACCACCGATGTATGAGAGATGACCGAATGTCATATGCGCTCCCCCCCCCCCTCCTTCCTGGGAGGAAGAGTCGACTGACCTCAATGTCCTATACGCTCTCTACGTACAAGTGCCATGTACTACAGGACAGAGACGAAAAAGCTCCATTTTCGTAACTCTCAACAATGAACCACACAAATACACAAACCATCACCATATTAATAACGGGTAATCGTGACAATACAATCAACAACGGACAACACATGAACAAGACTGACCTTGTTGAAATGGCTGCTGACATCATCTTCCCATTGGTAAAGACTGATGCAGGCCCAAAAAAGTGGGTGTTTCCATAAATTAATTGTGAAATATATAAGTAATGAGGAAAAAACCTCCTCAAAAAATATAAACCGAGTTATTTTTTCAAAATCGACAAGGCGAGAGGATTAGAGGTGTCACGGAGATAATGGTCTGTAAATCTTGACTCACAGTGCCACTGAGCCACCGACATAATATCATCCACAGGGACCCCATTAAATAGGGCAGTGGATGTCACTACGCCGCGGACACTGTGAGCCTTGGCCACGTCAACCTGCTTCCCGGTGGCGGATTTATGGCAAAACTGAATGCATTCAACAATCCACCTGGAAATGGTGTCCTTAGAAGCCCTGCCATGGGGTTCAATATATGACAACCATAACGCTGACTGGTCGGTGCGCCACTCCGCCGTACGTTGTTTGTACCGGCGCAGCGCCCGGACGGGACACCATGCTTTAGAATTAGGATCATATCTAGTTAAAGCAGGCAAAATAATAGGTTGACCTGGATATTTCAACGACTGATTTTTAGCCAAGAAATTAATCCTAGGTAGCAGCTTAAGGCCTTCCCCTGAAACCACAAAACGGTCATCCTCGGCTGATAAGGCATGAATTTCACTCCTACGCCTAGCCGAGGCCGCAGCAATTAAAAACACAGTCTTCAGTGTTAATAGTTTCATAGAAATGGAACTAAGTGGTTCAAAAGGCTTATCACCTAGTACTTGAAGCACTAGCGATAAACTCCAAGACGGAATCACCGGTGGATTCCTTGGTCTTAGATTGCCCATGCCTTTAATTAATACATTTAATGTATTTACTTCATCACTTCCCCTCTTAGCCAAGCAAGGAATAACAGACATTAATGCTGACTTATAACCAGCAATAGAGTTAGGCTTGAGGCTATAGGCATCATAGAGGTGACAGAGGAAATCAGCTACTACTTGAATAGATGAATCCATTGGATCAATACATCTTTTTGAGCACCATTCTGCAAATCTGTTGATTTTATAATTATATGCTCTGGAGGTTGACCCCCTCCTGGCTTTGGCCATAAACATGGCTGCTTGCTCAGAAAAGCCCTCCTTAATTCTAGATTCCTTGACAACATCCACGCAGTCAATCTGAACATTGACGGATTGTTGTGAAGGACCTTGCCCTGGAAGATAATATCGTCCATCAGAGGCAGAGGAACCGGATTGCAGACCAGAAGGTCCAGCAGATCCGTATACCATGATCGGCTTGGCCAATCCGGGGCGATCAGAAGCACTTGGCATTCCTCTTGTCTGATTTTCTGAAGAATTTTTGGAATCAGGATTGCTGGAGGGAATGCGTATGCATACATTCTCCCCCAGCTGATAGCTAACGCATCTGTTGCGAAAGCGCTTGGATCCGGAATCGGAGAGACGTACGTCGTCATCTTCGCATTCTTCTTCGTTGCGAACAAATCGATGTTGGGTTTCCCCCAATGGTCGAACAGACGATCCGCCACACATTGATTTAGTTGCCATTCCGTGGGTAAAACACTCATCCTTCGGCTCAATGAGTCTGCTAGCAGGTTTAACCTTCCCGGAATATGAACTGCTTTCAAGGTAATCTGGTGATCCAGACACCAACAAAGCAGTCTCCATGTCATCATACAGAGACTGGGCGACTTCGTTCCGCCCTGGCGGTTTATGTAAGTCACAACTGTTGAGTTGTCTGAACGAATGAGAACAATCTTGCCCTGAACTTTCTGTAAGAAATGTTCCAGGCCCAGGACTACTGCTCTTAGCTCCAGTAGATTTATATGTTCCTTTGACTGTTCCGGATTCCAAAGCCCTGATATCGTGGACTCTTCCAGGCAAGCCCCCCAGCCCTCCATCGATGCATCTGTATACACAGTCACCTGAGGGTGGGGAGGGGTCAGCATAACCCCCACCAAGAGATTCTCTGTGAGCAACCACCATTGCAGGTGGTGAATCAGAGGCGCCAACACTGACACGTTCGAGTCCAGCGAACCTGTACTCTGGGTCCATTGTGTCATGAGAAACAACTGGATCGGCCGCCTGCGTAAGGCGGCCTGAGGAATGACTGGTTCCAAAGAAACCATCAACCCCAGCATTCTCAAGTAAACCCGTGCCAGGACATGACGACTGTCGCACACTGACTGAATTAACGAGATGAGTTTTAGCACTCTCTCCTGAGTAGGATAAACATATCCCGTCTCCAGATCGAAGAACATTCCCAGGTAAACAAACCTCTGGGATGGAGTCAGCTCTGATTTCGGAAAATTTATCATCCAGCCCAAATCCGAGAGAGTTTTCAAAACAATCACCAGATTGGCCGATAAAGCTTCCTTGTCGTGTGCCTTTAACAGCCAGTCGTCTATGTACGTGTGGACTGCTATGCTTCTCCTGCGGAGGTATGCTGTGATCGCAAGAACCACACGGGTGAAAACCCGAGGAGCCGTGGAAATTCCGAAGGGCAACACCCTGAATTCCCACTGTCTGCCCTGGAATGCAAATCTCAGGAAGCGACAGAAACTCCCGTGGATGGGGATGTGGAAATAAGCGTCCTTCAAATCTATCGACGCCGTCCACATCCCCCTCTCCAACCCCGCCAACACCGAGCGCACCGTTTCCATCTTGAAACTGGGCGTCTCGATGAACTTGTTCAATGGCTTGAGGTTGAGAATCGGTCTCCACCCTCCGGTGCGTTTTGTTACTAAGAACAGGGTTGAATAGAAGCCCGGACACCTTTGTGCCGGCTGAATAGCTCCCTTTTGTACGAGGGAATCTATCTCCTCCTCGATACACAACCTTTGCTCTGGATCTCTCGGAATGGGAGTCCAGACTGGCACTAGAGACAGTCGCGACGGCGGGCCTGTCATCCACTCTGGATGATACCCGACGGAAAGCCATCGCAAGACTAAACGGTCCTGAGTTAACCGTTCCCACTCTTGCATGTGGTCGGCTAGCCGGCCTCCCACCGGTCCACCTAGGGACCGCGGTGGACACGAGGCATGCAAGAGCGGCACTGTCTCCGTCGCCATAAACACCGGAGTGGTTCTTACCGCGGTAACCGTCCCGTCAGGACCGATAACCACGCCCAGATCCTCGCGCGCCCCGCCCCGCCCCGCGCGCACCTCGGTGCGCGGGCGGCTGCCTGGCTGACGGCGCCTGAGGAACCTGCGCCCCCCTCGCTGCTGGCCGAATCGCACGCGGCCGAGGCTGACGCTGCGACGGTAGCTGGCCTCTGACTTGGCCAGCACCACCTCGAGCCTGCAGGGGACGATACGCAGGGGCCGCGGCGCGAACGTTAGCACGACGCAGCACCTCAAACTGCTCGCGCAGCGCCCTCTGGTTATTCACCAGGGTGACCGTCTCCTGGAGGTGTCGACATCCCTCACCTCCAAAAAGACCAGGACCCGTCATAGGCGTACGCAGTAGCCTATTGTACAGGTCCTGAGACGGGCACAGATTGTCCAGGGCAAACGTGCGTCTTGCCCGGACACTCCTGGTCACCGCCCGAGTCATACAGTCCAGCGCCAGGTTAATACCATCCTGGATGGCTCGCTGGACCGTGACCGGACTTGGCTGGCGCGATGCGGATGCCGTTACTACCCCCTGTAACAGCTGGGAGACGTGGGGCAGAGCGACAATCGAAGCCCTCCCACTCTCCTCCGCATCACGCAACGCGGTATTCGCCGAACGCAACGCGTTCGAGCACAAGACCCCCGTGTCAGAACGGGAGCCCGGCCGCGCATCCTCACCCAAAGCCGCGCGGTCATCCACGCTGGGCTTGGGTACCACACCGTACCGCTGGTAATCCAGGGGCACGATGCGACAACGCCTGGCCACCTCGCGAGGGGCCTTCGCGAGACGTCCACTCGACTTAATGGACGACTCCGCCGCCTTGAACATGTCAACGACATGCTCCGCCAGCGGCAGAGAAGGCATAGCGTTAGCAGCCGGTTTCCCAGCTAACCACGGCCTGTGGTCACGCTGGCTAGCCGACTGCTCCACGGGCAGATCAGGCCTAACGCTCACCAACCACTGGCATGCGTCAGACCAATCCTCCTCCGTGGCTAACTGCGAGCGCTCTACAAGACGGGGTCCTTCGTCTTCCTCCTGAGCGCAAGCAGCAGAGCTTGACGGCGGGTACGCTGATACACCTGGCAAGCCAGGGAAAACATGCGGGCCTGACAGCACCGGCATGACAATATCACTGGTTTGACCAGGAGCAGGCACCGTGGCAGAGCGTGGGGTATATACCGCCCCACCACGGTCCCGGCCAGCACCAGCAACACCCTCGGCAAGCCGAGGTATGCGGTACCGCTGGCCATCAGCAGCGCCCTGGGCCACCACCTGAGCCGCGGACTCTACTCCAGGGTGAGTAAAACCGTGGAAGAAGCCGCCTGTATTCCCCGCGAGGGGTGCACAAATGTCTTCATCCATGTCCACGTCGTCAGACGGCGACCCTAGCAGGTAATCCTCATCACCCTGGTCAGAAAGATTAGACCCCGGGTCAGCAAAGAGAGCTAACCCGGGCTGACCAGGAACGGTGCCATAGGAGGTACTGGCCACCGCGGCGTGCGGATACCCCTGGACTGATAAGCAGCCCGCGGGTTCCAGCGACAACCGTCCACGGTCCCCTATCGGCGCGGCAATAAGCCTGCTGCCAGGGTCGTGGAACGCCCCCTCTAATGGGGCCACCTCTGAATCGTCGAACAACGGAAGCGGTCTAAGGAAAACCGATCCAGAGGCGGGGATTACCTGCTCCGAAGCCGATGATGAGGTCAGCAAAGGATTTGGTCCAGGAAGCATGCCACGAAGCAACTCTGGAACCAAATCCTTTACTGTCCTCTTCATCTCTCCCAACATCTCGGTCCGGAAGGCCTCCATATCCACCGCGGACGAGACCTTCCCCTTACCCTTCCTACTTACAACCTCTCGTTTCCGCTTCTTCTTCTTCTCCTCCTCTACCACCTTGTCCGTCGCCTGTAAGCACAAGAATTCGGACATTAACTCGCCCCCCCAGTGCTTACATATGTCACAATTAGCCAAGGGACCACAAGGGCTACATTGATAGCAAAGATGAGGCAAGAACTTATCATGTAGAAATCGTCCACAGGACGCGCAACCCGGTCCCTGAAACAGGGCAAAGGACGAGGAGTATGAGCAAACTAGTTAAGCTTAGACACTCAAACCAACTCAAAGAGAAGGAAACGATCATAAAGATCAATATACATCAGAAACCAGCATAGCGACTTGAATTGCTGATAAATACATAGCCAGGCTGATTATGACGTCATTAATCCCGTGACAGGAAAAATTCGATCCCAACAAAACATCCAAGTGCAAGGACGAATTGTATGCTGAATGGATACGTCGACTACACAACCATCAGATACACATAGATAACTCTTTTCTGGCAAAAATGTTAATTATCTCCCTTTGCTTACTATAATTAACATCACCACATTATCAATAACTAGATACCTGACACCTTGTATAGACAAACCATCCAACGTGACGAACCGGAGTACTCCACCACCTGCACGCCTCTTAACTCTCTCCACCTCATGGGGAAGGAATTGGATCAAGAGGGCAAAGTGAGAAGACCTTTATACTAGGCCTCCAACTCACTGGACATAATTTTTTTTTTTGGTTAGATAACCTAACAGTGTTAGTAGGAAATGGAACCATGGTGGAGAGAAAACTAACTCTCTGCTGCTGTGATGCCACCACCTAGCGTCATACAGACCTGTGGACATAAACAGAAAGAGAAATTAGCCTTAGGTAGCACCGAGTTGACATAAACCAACTAACCAAGGCGCTTATCACGGTACACGCGAGTCCCGGAAACACAATACACCGGGAAGAAAACTCGCTAATTTTACTAGAAGTCACCTGATTTAAAGGTCCTAGGTCCCCCTGTGGCGAAGTGATCCTTCCTGCCATCCAAATCAGTGACTATCACTCCAAAATAACACCACTTAAACAGTTTAAGAGTAAGAAAAAGCTTTTGCACAAAAAGACATGTGTGATCTCTCTGCCAATAATCTAGCAAAGAGGAAGTGCTAGTCTGCGCATGCGCGGTGGTGGGGCTGGCATCCGCCAGACTACGCTCTGACTCCCTGCCCAGTAGGGGCACCTAACTGTTTTAATCTGAGTGTTTATTGAGTGAAAGCCAATATTTAGCAATATCAAAAGTATTAGGGAGGTAAGTATACTCTTGAAGTGAAAAGAGACAGTTTGATGACCACTTCAGCTTTCATGCACCAAATAAGGAAAACAGTCTAAGATTACTGTCATGAGAAAGATGAACGCAAGAAGAAGAATTTATTAAATTACCTGCTGTAGGCTGGTGTGCGCTTGCTTGATACCAGCATCTGTTTTGAGTAGCATTAAGCTCTCACACAGCATAAGTGACATCACTGTATGTACTGACCGCAGTCTCAGGAATACACATTCATCCTTTTCTATCATAGTCACAGCTATAAAACCAAACATAGCATAATAGATCAATAAATTCTGAATGAACGGTCATAGTAAAGGAACCTGCTTGAATAACCACCTGTATCTTAGGGCGACGTGTTGGTATTTAATAGATGGATCATTTCTAGCAATGTCTGCATACGGGTATGGGATGGATTTATATATTTGACTCCTGATTTCTCAGAATCACATTTTCAAGGTAATTATGCAGTTAAGCATATGGTATGTATGATTACTGTACTTTGCGTCTGTAGTAGTAGTAGTAGTAGTAGTAGTAGTAGTAGTAGTAGTAGTAGCAGCAGCAGTAGTAGTAGTAGTAGTAGTAGTAGAAATATCATACAGCTGCAATCAGTCCTTCATCGCTTTTGACCACTGTGTCTTGTCATCAGCCAAAATTTTTAGATTCCTCAGGTCCATTCTTGGTCTCAGTTCACCTCATAGTACGCTTAACAGATTTATGCAATGACATCCTCTCTTGGCTTCATATTTGACTCCCAGTAGTTTGAATTCCAAGGCTCCTTGTGATGGTGCATCTTCTGGCCTCCCTAGCACATGGCAAACATGGACCATATTTGTCGTGCAACTTTTACGAACAGCGGTGACGTATTACACATCTTGTATAGTGCATCATTGGAAATTATGCTCTCTGCTCACCAGTGTCCAGTGATGGTGTGGTGTTTAGGGTGACAGGCAGCAAGTTTGTCTAGAGCTGCCTTCAGAGCTTCCCAGCTTTTCCAGTTATACAGAATCAAGGATACACGGAGTGCATTATATAAACGTAGTCTCTTAGCCAATGGCATCTTTGATTTTTGAACCCATAGCTTCCAGGACTGGAAAGCTATGTTCCCCATGATGCAGCGTGCAGCAATGTCAGCAGTACTACATGTTTACATAGCAGCGAGCCCAGGATTTTGGTTTTCCTTCATGGTTCGACGCCAGGAAGTGGGTTGTCATTTTCTTTAGTTTCACACTTTGTCGATAGGTATATGTGGCTGAACTGTTTTGGATTCATTCATACAGATTCTCAATTTTTAGTTTGGGAGTAGTTTGTCAAGGGTTTCTCAGGAAGTTTCCTGCACAGATTTCAATGCAGCAGCAAGGTAACAGGTGAAGAGCAAAGGGGATGGACAATCTCCTTGTGGGAGCCAGAGTTCTTTTGGTAGATTGATGTCTCAAACTCTGCAGACTTCGCTGACATGACTCATACTCTCAGCTTGGTCTCTGCAAGTAGTAGTCTCACTAGTCGCAGCTAATTTTCGTTGCATCTGGCCTGGCATAGTACATCTAGGATCTTTGAGCATTCAATTTTGTCGAAAGCTTGTGACATGTGACTTATTGATTATGATGCCATATATTTGAGTAACAGATCAGATCCCTCCAGTTTTACAGCTTTCTTGTAAAGGTGTCTTGACAGTGAGCCACTAAATTTCAAGAGTCAAAGGGTCAATTAAAGGGACATGGGATTGCTAATTTAACAGTTTGGTTAATTTGCTAAGGAAAATAATGCTAGTAATACCTTTCTGAGATGTCCGCTCAAAAGTGACACTGTCGTGGATACAGTAGTACACAATGCTGACCAATACGTATGCACAGATTAACCTCGGATGACTTTTGAGGACTGAAAGAAAAAATGGATATATGCTCAATTGAGAATTTAATTCACAGTAACAAGAACAATCAGAAATTGAAGACCGTCACCCCTTCAATTTTTGTCACACAGTAAACAGGTTTTTCATGGTTTTTTATTTTCCAAGTTTATTCAGATGATGACCGAAGTTGTTTAATCCTAATTTACGGCCACACCGTTTCTTGTGCTTAATTTTGAGCCAAATCGGACAAGCAGTTTCTGATATATTCATAGATCTGGAATTTGATCTGATCAGGATCTGGTATTTTTAATCAGATCACAGACAAAGCTAAGATCCTTTGTTGTGGTAAAACTTTACTCACACCAGATCAGTAGTCTTTAGGTGTGACTCACAACTACTATAAGTCGGTCTGTCAATATTTTTGACATTTCCGTCACCTTTGTCGAGACACAGCACTGAGTGCACGCACGCACGCCCACACACACACACACACACACACACACACACACACATGCACGCGTGCATGGTACACAAACATGTGTGCGCATGCACAAACCATGCACGCAGTATGCACGCACACACACACGCACACACACACGAATGCAATACCCTCTGCTTCTTATGGGTGAGGGTAATAACACTGATTCTAGGTAGCAACCCATGGACTGATTTATTAGTGGCTAACATTACTTAGCTCGCTTTTTGTTTTGTAACTTACCCTTTTCCAAAAGAACTCGCGCTTCAATAAAGTTTTTCTCTCTTATGTAGCTGTAAGCTAGTAACAACTGAACGCTGACATTTTCTTCATCCAATGTCTTTAATCGATCCATGAGTTCTGATAGCTCACCAGACACACGATGCAATGGAGCTGTGAAAGGATATATACACGGCTTGAAACTAACCATATAAGTTGACACACATTTTGCAGCCAAACCATGCCCACTTCTAGCTATGCCACACCCATTTCTAGATATGACACCTCCATTTCTAGCCAAACCTTGCCCATTTCTAGCCATGACACACCCTTTAATCCTCAAATTTGTTGAAGAAAATTTCAATTTTCTCATAGAAAGTGTCCATTTGCAGACCAAGAGAAGACTATTTTTTTAATTTACCACTGGAATAACTGGCTCGGTTATCGAGCCAGTCATTCAAGTGTAAAATTTTCAAAAATAGTCGTGCCTTTCTCTGCAAATGGACATTTCTCAAGAACACTGCAAAAGCCATTTTTGGCTAATATGAGTGTTAAAAGGTTAATCACCCAAAATGATCAAGAAAATATCTCTATTCTCTCTGCAAATGTCCATTTGCAGACGATTTTGCAGACGAATTGAAGACTAATTTAGAATAGATACCACTGGAATGGCTGGTGTGGTTATCATTCCAGTTGCAACTTATCTAAAATATCCTTTCCTTGGTCTGTAAATTGACGTTTCAAAACACAACTCCAGAAGTCATTTTCAGCCAGATTGGCCACTAAAGAGTTAATCTTGATTAGGCACCAGTCAGCAGGGCCGATGACCCAGTACAGTCTGTTACCATTGTGATTATCCACTAATCTGTACATGATAAATTCACTCATTGATGATGTACTGTTTCTTGTCCTCAGTCTTTAGCTCCCTCAGAGTCTTGCAGGTCAAGGATATTTTTTTTAATTTACCGTTGGAATGACTGACCTAATTAAAATCCTAAGCATTTCAATTGTAAATTTTCAATAATAGTCTTCTCTTGATCTGCAAATGGGCATTTCTTAATACTAGTAATGGATTTAGTCATATTCATCATTGGTGATCAACCAATCATGCATACTTTCATTAGCAAATTGACATCAGAAACAGAGGTCATAATCAAATGACATTATTTATCAGAGTTTTGACAGAGGAAAGAGACTAACTAGAGGAAAGAGACTAACTAGTGCAAGCATCATATGTAGTTAATAGATGGATCCATTTATAGCTATGACACACACATTTGTAGCTAAACCATGCCCATTTCTAGGTATGCCACGCCCATTCCTAGCTAAGACAAACCCATTTCCAGCTAAACCTTGCTCAGTTCTAGCTATGCCATACCCATTTCTAGCTATGCCACATCCATTTCTAGCTAAATCATGCCAATTTCTAGCTATGACACATCCATTTCTAGCTAAACTACGCCCATTTTGTATGCGTGTTGGAATCAGTCCGAATTCCCAGAATCTCACTTTCAGGGCAACAATACAGGTACCGCTAAGTTGTTAAACATATTGAAACTAATTTGACTGGTGGGTGTTGCTGCCTAACGAGTGACTATTTGATTACGACATTAGATACTTGAGTGACAGATCAGACCTCTCCATTAATTTGAATAATATATTAGGAGTCGTAAAAAATAGCTCACGATAAGACCAACTATTGTCGCTGCCAAGACATTCATTCATTTAGTAAATTAAAAAAAATATTCTTCTCTTGGCCTGCAAATGGACATTCACTAAGTAAAGATTTGGATTTTCTTAACAAATAAAGGATTATAATAAAAGAGCATATTTGCAACAGGGAAAACAGATTTCCCAAATGGCTTGTAGTGCATGTAATGTGAAAATTAAAAATACATTCTCTTCCTGTAGGTAGGCATTTTGCTTGAATAACAAGTCACCTCTCTTCGGGTCTTTGGCTAGTGAAGGGTTCACCTGGGCTGTAGACAAATTACAACATCAGGTTTTAATCCAAAAATATTTACCTGTGTACCAGAGAATGCTTGAGCTGTTCTTGGCTTCTTCTGAGTGACAAAGAGACACTGAAATATACAATAATATTACATTAAACATCAGCCACTGCTATGTTTAACGCTTTCATGCGGAGGCCAGCCAAAACTGGCCTCTACAATTGTCTTGACGAATGCCCATCTGTAGGCCAACAGAAGACTATTTTTTTAATTTACCACTAGTATGATTGGCTCAGTAACTGAGCCAGTTATTAGTGATAAACTTTCAAATGTAGTCTTCTATTTTCCTACAAAAGATTATGTAACCATTTAATGGCCAAGATTTGTAAAAAAAATGGACACACCCAAGAGCAATCACAGATTGTTGACCCTCACCATCCCGTTTTTGTGACATTGTAAAATCTTCCGATTTTCCGGATTTTTTTCGGATTATACTCATCTGATTTGTTTCAGAGTTTCAAGGCTTTATCACATCATGCCCACAGTTGTGGAGTTCTGGTGTCTCATTACATCCTTTCATGTGTTAAAATTTAAACTAAATCTGACCAGAAGTTTCCGGACTATCCACAGATTGAGAATTTGATCCAATCTATATCCGGGTATTTTTTTATCCAAATCATTCTCAAAGACTGAAAATCCCCTTGCTGGGAAAGCTATTTCACTGTGTTAAAATTTGAGCCAAATCGGATCAGTAGTTTTTCAGATACAGCTCCGGACACATAAACAGACAGACACACAGACAGACCAGATAGCAATAACTTTACGGACAATGGTAATTCAAACCTTTCTTTAGTAAATGTTTATTTGCAAGCCAAGTGAAGACTATTTTTAAAAATTTACCACAAGAGTCTTGAGCTAGTCATTCTAGTGATAAATTTGTCAAAATAACTTTCACTAGACCTGCAAACAGACACTCCTCAAGACTATTGTAAAGGCTGTTACCGCCATTAAAGGGTTAACTTACCTATATGCTGGTCAAAAAGGATTTTTATGAGACATTCTACAGGGTAAGCAGCTGCCTTATGGCTATCTATCAACCAACGACATTCCTTCTCAAAGTCTACATCACTGTTCTGAAAAAATAAGAGTAGGTATAAATAAAGGAAAGAGCCTTACTTTAGGGCTTCACGGTATTAGAAAAATGAATATCAGTATCGATATCAATTTTCATACCAGTATACCTTTAATACCGGTATTATTCTGATGGGAAAAATGGAGTGAGGCTTGAATAGTACGACTCCATATTCGACATAAATCAGCGCTGCTTAAAAAGTTGCCGCAAATTTCCACAATAAAAGCAAGAAATTACATGAATCCTGATATTAAACGCTAAATTTTAACAGTCTTCAGTTAAATCATATCCAAAAACGGCTGAAAATCTCCCAAATCATCCCTACAAATGATTTGAATTTGCCACAAAATTACAACTATTTCCACGTGGAGATCACAAGATACCGGTAACCAGTGACCATCTCGTCCCGTATAAACTTGCCCAGTGAAGCTGCGAACAAAACTGTTGATATTTGACTGACAAATATCCATGTTATGAGACAAACACGTTGGATATGAACGTAAACATATGTTTTACTAATTTTCCTGACTATCCGCATTGATATATATGTTAGAATAATAAATGAACGTTCCATGATGGCATGTGCTTTATAGGATGAATTTGCAATGGGACGAAACAGCCAGGAATCATGGAAATCTCTGTGCAGGGGTACAACTTAGCCATTATAACACATACTAAATGGACGATTAATAACAACATACTGGGCGTGTCCACCCATGGTGAGCATGTTGGTCCAGGGAAGAGGCGTCCCTTATCCTGCTAGGTTGCATGATTTTTCGATTATTCGATTAATCGCGATTATATAATTCAAAATGATCGTGGACGATTATAAAATGAAATAATCGTATAATCGCCATGTTAAAATTTTTGTCAAAACAATTTTACGCTTGTGAAAGTCTGCTCGCGTTACCCATCATGGAAACCAACATCCGGCTGTCAGCCGAATGTGTGAATGATTAAATAAACTAAATAAATAACTGATTTGTTTGTATTGACTCATGATTAGTTTTCGATGAATAAAGATTGTTCACTTGGTCGCTATTTGTCATTGTTGTTGTAATCACACATGCTTATCCCGCATTCTCCATTCTCTGAATAGCTATGCGCTAACTGCTTTCCCAAAAAAGTTCTAAAACTGATACCACGGAAATTCAACGCATTTTCTCCCATAAAAATTCTCACCGCCTATGCCTATGTTTAATGTATATCTCAAAACTTCACCGGGGAAGTGGAATTATTTGATTTGAGCGCCTAAATATTGTGTATCCTTTAATAAAGGTCATTTATTATATCAAAATTAATCCACAATTTGATATAAAATGGCGTCACGAAAAAAATAAAAAACACATGATTCGCCTCCAATTGAAGAGTTTATTTTAGAGCGAGTACTCGGATTTAAATATTCTGGACCCGGAACTCGAGAATTTCTATATATTATCATTGAGCACTAGGAACTGAGTATTATACTGATCTGAATAACGGGTACCCGTTTGATAAACTCCAGTTAGCGTATAATATCTCGCGAGAAAACGTTGCCTCCCATCGCAAAAGAGCCACTGGCTCGCCAACTTAAGAAGCCGGCTATATTGTCGTTCGTAATAATAATTCAATTTGGATCATTTAATGTTGATCGGCATTACAAAATTGACGCACATTTTCTCCCGTACATGTTTGGTACATAAATTTGGTCTTAAAATATATTTATAAGGAAGCTATTTAATTACGCCAAGACTGTTTTAAGCCCATTTGGACTACAAAAGTGTGGAATAAACTTAATTATATCTTGAACATACGTGGTATTAATCTAATAGGTGGTCGAGATTTACAAATCCGAGGCCTGTATTGACTTATAGATGGGCCGGAAATGTATCAGTGCAGAGATCGGTCTGAAATAAACACATACAAATTTTTCTATACAATCTGCTGAGTTAGGGGGTGGGCTTCTAATACAGAGTTTTGCCGTTTTGAAACTGCTAAGAAATCACTGAAACTCATATGTCAAAGTTATGGGGTGGGCTTCTATTAGAGCACAGGCTACAATTACGCGAAATACGGTACCTTCCGTTTTCCGTCTAGAAAAATCTGGATACATTCCTTTGTTTGCAATCAGCAACTGGCATATTCTGTCCATGTATGTATACCCATGTGCCTAACCCATAATCTTACAATCTGCAGTAGCATAATAACGTCCTCTAAGCAGCATTGACATGGTTAATATAGGTCATGATTAATCGTATGATCGCAATTATTTTTTTAAATGATCGCGATTACGAAAAGTGAATAATCGTGCAACCCTCAGTGTGCCATCGGACTTCATGAGGTCACAAATTGTGTTTCGAGTTTTACTTTGCTTTGTGCATATTTGAAAAATGCTTTAGGATTTGACTTTGCCTCATTTGCTAATTTACGTTCAAAATTTCTTTCAGCTATTCGACATTTGTTTTTAGCCTGGTTTCTCGCTTTAGCATAATTTTTGTAGTCACTGCTACTATGAGAATTTCTCCATTTTTGAAATGCCTGTTTCTTGGTTCTTAATTTTTTGAAAACACGATTGGTTACGTTAAATTTTTTCTGCTTATATTGAGGTCTAGATTTTGGTATGTATTCATCAGTTAATCAATTTATTTCCCTCATTATCTCCGACCAGTCATGTTCTATGTCCCCAATAAATTTTGAATCCCAGTCTATAGATTTAGCATCTTTGCGCATATTATCATAATCATATTATATAGTATATAATGTGACATGGTTGGAGATTCATTTACGAGAATGTAAATGTTAATGCTGCATGATGGCTCTTACCAATTGGTACACCAGAAGATAAATCATTTACCATGTTTTCCTCATTTGTAATAATTAGGTCTAGGATATTTTGTTTTTGATTTCCCCTAAAATGAGTTGGTTCACGTGTATGTTGATGCCAGTATAAGTCTCTTAGCGCCTCAATAAATATATTAGCAGGTCTTTCGGGATTGGCTGGTGAGATGTCATTTATCCAGTTAATTTCATTATAGTTAAAATCACCCATTATAAGAAGGTGACTAGGTTTGAGACCTGATACATTGATTAGCAGGTCAGTTAGCTTTTTATAGTTTTGAAGGTTGCAGTTGGGTGATCTATATATACATCCTAAAATCAATGTATTTGTGTTTTGGAGTCTAATCTGACACCACTTTGATTCAGTGAAAATCTCATTGCCAGGAATGCTAATAGGACTAGCAGGAAGTGATTGGTTAATATATACTGAACCAAAAAAGTTTAGCAACACTGAGAATATTACTGTATAAATGTTATTTAACAAAAACAATAAATTGATTCAAATATATTATTTAATTGAAAGGTCATTTTCCAATTTGAACAACAGCTTCTTGTTACTATAATGCTAGCATCGCGCCTTTAACACGGCATCATTCAACGGAAGGGTCCAATTTAAATAATGACACTGAGCTGTCAATACCGGTTGTGACCCCCGCGTGCATTAAACGAAATCTAGGATTTCTTTTTTCACGAGAGAGTTGATACTTACCTCCCTAATACTTTTGATATTGCTAAATATTGGCTTTCACTCAATAAACACTCAGATTTAAAACAGTTAGGTGCCCCTACTGGGCAGGGAGTCAGAGCGTAGTCTGGCGGATGCCAGCCCCACCACCGCGCATGCGCAGACTAGCACTTCCTCTGACTAGATTATTGGCTGACACACATGCAACTATTAAGAGCCTGAAGACCGAGCCTCTGTGGGGTGGAGAGGCCGGGTCCGTATCTAGGGAGGTAAGTATCAACTCTCTCGTGAAAAAAGAAATCCTAGATTTCGTTTATTTCACTTCAAGAGTATACTTACCTCCCTAATACTTTTGATATTGCCAGAATTCGAAAGTGAATCTGGCGGGAGGGAGGCGAGGTCAAAAGACCAGCTCATCCCAATACGCTTTTCTGCGTTTAAGGCACTTAAACTTCTGAAACTGTAAGAAAAAACAGTCAGGATTTGACTAACCATCGGATAACACGACCGATGTATGAGAGATGACCGAATGTCATATGCGCTCCCCCCCCTCCTTCCTGGGAGGAAGAGTCGACTGACCTCAATGTCCTATACGCTCTCTACGTACAAGTGCCATGTACTACAGGACAGAGACGAAAAAGCTCCATTTTCGTAACTCTCAACAATGAACCACACAAATACACAAACCATCACCATATTAATAACGGGTAATCGTGACAATACAATCAACAACGGACAACACATGAACAAGACTGACCTTGTTGAAATGGCTGCTGACATCATCTTCCCATCGGTAAAGACTGATGCAGGCCCAAAAAAGTGGGTGTTTCCATAAATTAATTGTGATATATATAAGTAATGAGGAAATCACCTCAAAAAATATAAACCGATTTATTTTTTCAAAACCGACAAGGCGAGAGGATTAGAGGTGTCACGGAGATAATGGTCTGTAAAACTTGACTCACAGTGCCACTGAGCCACCGACATAATATCATCCACAGGGACCCCATTAAATAGGGCCGTGGATGTCACTACGCCGCGGACACTGTGAGCCTTGGCCACGTCAACCTGCTTCCCGGTGGCGGATTTATGGCAAAACTGAATGCATTCCACAATCCACCTGGAAATGGTGTCCTTAGAAGCCCTCCCATGGGGTTCAATATATGACAACCATAACGCTGACTGGTCGGTGCGCCATGCCGCCGTACGTTGTTTGTACCGGCGCAGCGCCCGGACGGGACACCATGCTTTAGAATTAGGATCATATCTAGTTAAAGCAGGCAAAATAATAGGTTGACCTGGATATTTCAACGACTGATTTTTAGCCAAGAAATTAATCCTAGGTAGCAGCTTAAGGCCTTCCCCTGAAACCACAAAACGGTCATCCTCGGCTGATAAGGCATGAATCTCACTCCTACGCCTAGCCGAGGCCGCAGCAATTAAAAACACAGTCTTCAGTGTTAATAGTTTCATAGAAATGGAACTAAGTGGTTCAAAAGGCTTATCACCTAGTACTTGAAGCACTAGCGATAAACTCCAAGACGGAATCACAGGAGGATTCCTTGGTCTTAGATTGCCCATGCCTTTAATTAATACATTCAATGTATTTACTTCATCACTTCCCCTCTTAGCCAAGCAAGGAATAACAGACATTAATGCTGACTTATAACCAGCAATAGAGTTAGGCTTGAGGCTATAGGCATCATAGAGGTGACAGAGGAAATCAGCTATTACTTGAATAGATGAATCCATTGGATCAATACATCTTTTTGAGCACCATTCTGCAAATCTGTTGATTTTATAATTATATGCTCTGGAGGTTGACCCCCTCCTGGCTTTGGCCATAAACATGGCTGCTTGCTCAGAAAAGCCCTCCTTAATTCTAGATTCCTTGACAACATCCATGCAGTCAATCTGAACATTGACGGATTGTTGTGAAGGGCCTTGCCCTGGAAGATAATATCGTCCATCAGAGGCAGAGGAACCGGATTGCAGACCAGAAGGTCCAGCAGATCCGTATACCATGATCGGCTTGGCCAATCCGGGGCGATCAGAAGCACTTGGCATTCCTCTTGTCTGATTTTCTGAAGAATTTTTGGAATCAGGATTGCTGGAGGGAATGCGTATGCATACATTCTCCCCCAGCTGATAGCTAACGCATCTGTTGCGAAAGCGCTTGGATCCGGAATCGGAGAGACGTACGTCGTCATCTTCGCATTCTTCTTCGTTGCGAACAAATCGATGTTGGGTTTCCCCCAATGGTCGAACAGACGATCCGCCACACATTGATTTAGTTGCCATTCCGTGGGTAAAACACTCATCCTTCGGCTCAATGAGTCTGCTAGCAGGTTTAACCTTCCCGGAATATGAACTGCTTTCAAGGTAATCTGGTGATCCAGACACCAACAAAGCAGTTTCCATGTCATCATACAGAGACTGGGCGACTTCGTTCCGCCCTGGCGGTTTATGTAAGTCACAACTGTTGAGTTGTCTGAACGAATAAGAACAATCTTGCCCTGAACTTTCTGTAAGAAATGTTCCAGGCCCAGGACTACTGCTCTTAGCTCCAGTAGATTTATATGTTCCTGTGACTGTTCCAGATTCCAAAGCCCTGATATCGTGGATTCTTCCAGGCAAGCTCCCCAGCCCTCCATCGATGCATCTGTATACACAGTCACCTGAGGGTGGGGAGGGGTTAGCAAAACCCCCGGTAAGAGATTCTCTGTATTCAACC
The DNA here is from genome assembly GCA_034401795.1 of Chaetoderma sp. LZ-2023a. Classification (NCBI taxonomy): domain Eukaryota; kingdom Metazoa; phylum Mollusca; class Caudofoveata; order Chaetodermatida; family Chaetodermatidae; genus Chaetoderma; species Chaetoderma sp. LZ-2023a. The sequence continues at coordinate 40,444,587 of CM067360.1, read as the reverse complement.
ACTATTGCAGGTGGTGAATCAGAGGCGCCAACACTGACACATTCGAGTCCAGCGAACCTGTACTCTGGGTCCATTGTGTCATGAGAAACAACTGGATCGGCCGCCTGCGTAAGGCGGCCTGAGGAATGACTGGTTCCAACGAAACCATCAACCCCAGCATTCTCAAGTAAACCCGTGCCAGGACATGACGACTGTCGCACACTGACTGAATCAACGAGATGAGTATTTGAACTCTCTCCTGAGTAGGATAAACATATCCTGTCTCCAGATCGAAGAACATCCCCAGGTAAACAAACTTCTGGGATGGAGTCAGCTCTGATTTTGGGAAATTGATCATCCAGCCCAAGTCTGTGAGAATTTTCAAAACAATCTCCAGATTGGCGGACAAACTTTCCCGGGTGTGCGCTTTCAACAGCCAGTCGTCTATGTACGTGTGGACTGCTATGCTTCTCCTGCGGAGGTATGCTGTGATCGCAAGAACCACACGGGTGAAAACCCGAGGAGCCGTGGAAATTCCGAAGGGCAACACCCTGAATTCCCACTGTCTGCCCTGGAATGCAAATCTCAGGAAGCGACAGAAACTCCCGTGGATGGGGATGTGGAAATAAGCGTCCTTCAAATCTATCGACGCCGTCCACATCCCCCTCTCCAACCCCGCCAACACCGAGCGCACCGTTTCCATCTTGAAACTGGGCGTCTCGATGAACTTGTTCAATGGCTTGAGGTTGAGAATCGGTCTCCACCCTCCGGTGCGTTTTGTTACTAAGAACAGGGTTGAATAGAAGCCCGGACACCTTTGTGCCGGCTGAATAGCTCCTTTTTGTACGAGGGAATTTATCTCCTCCTCGATACACAACCTTTGATCTGGATCTCTCGGAATGGGAGTCCAGACTGGCACCAGAGACAGTCGCGACGGCGGGCCTGTCATCCACTCTGGATGATACCCCACGGAAAGCCATCGCAAGACTAAACGGTCCTGAGTTAACCGTTCCCACTCTTGCATGTGGTCGGCTAGCCGGCCTCCCACCGGTCCACCTAGGGACCGCGGTGGACACAAGGCATGCAAGAGCGGCACTGTCTCCGTCGCCATACACACCGGCGTGGTCCTTACCGCGGTAAGCGCCCTGTCAGGAACGATAACCACGCCCAGATCCTCGCGCGACCCGCCCCGCCCCGCGCGCACCTCGGTGCACGGGCGGCTGCCTGGCTGACGGCGGCTGAGGAGCCTGCGCCCCCCTCACTGCTGGCCGAATCGCACGCGGCCGAGGCCGGCGCTGCGACGGCGGCTGGCCTCTGACTTGGCCAGCACCACCTCGAGCCTGCAGGGGACGATACGCAGGGGCCGCGGCGCGAACGTTAGCACGACGCAGTACCTCAAACTGTTCGCGCAGCGCCCTCTGGTTATTCACCAGGGTGACCGTCTCCTGGAGGTGGCGACATCCCTCACCTCCAAAAAGACCAGGACCCGTCATAGGCGTACGGAGTAGCCTATTATACAGGTCCTGAGACGGGCACAGATTGTCCAGGGCAAATGTGCGTCTTGCCCTGACACTCCTGGTCACCGCCCGCGTCATACAGTCCAGCGCCAGGTTAATACCATCCTGGATGGTTCGCTGGACCGCGAGCGGGCCTGGCTGGCGCGATGCGGATGCCGTTACTACCCCCTGTAACAGCTGGGAGACGTGGGACAGAGCGGCAATCGAAGCCCTCCCACTCTCCTCCGCATCACGCAACGCGGTATTCGCCGAACGCAACGCGTTCGCGCACAAGACCCCCGCGTCAGAACGGGATCCTGGCCGCGTATCCTCACCCAAAGCCGCGCGGTCATCCACGCTGGGCTTGGGTACCACACCGTACCGCTGGTAGTCCAGGGGCACGATGCGACAACGCCTGGCCACCTCGCGAGGGGCCTTCGCGAGACGTCCACTCGTGTTAATGGACGCCTCCGCCGCCTTGAACATGTCAACGACATGCTCCGCCAGCGGCAGAGAAGGCATAGCGTTAGCAGTTGGTTTCCCAGCTAACCACGGCGTGTGAACACGGTGGCTAGCCGACTGCTCCACGGGCAGATCAGGCCTAACGCTCACCAACCACTGGCAAGCGTCATACCAATCCTCCTCCGTGGCTAACTGCGAGCGCTCTACAAGACGGGGTCCTTCGTCTTCCTCCTGAGCGCAAGCAGTAGAGCTTGACGGCGGGTACGCTGATACACCTGGCAAGCCAGGGAAAACATGCGGGCCTGACAGCACCGGCATGAGAATATCACTGGTTTGACCAGGAGCAGGCACCGCGGTAGAGCGCGGGGTATATATAGCCCTACCACGGGCCCGGCCAGCACCAGCTACACTCTCGGCAAGCCGAGGTATGCGGTACCGCTGGCCATCAGCAGCGCCCTGGGCCACCACCTGAACCGCGGACCTTACTCCAGGGTGAGTAATACCGTGGAAAAAAGCGCCTGTATTCCCCGCGAGGGGTGCACAAACGTCTTCATCCATGTCCACGTCGTCAGACGGCGACCCTAGCAGGTAATCCTCATCACCCTGGTCAGAAAGATTAGACCCCGGGTCAGCAAAGAGAGCTAACCCGGGCTGACCAGGAACGGTGCCATAGGAGGTACTGGCCACCGCGGCGTGCGGATACCCCTGGACTGATAAGCAGCCAGCGGGTTCCAGCGACAACCGTCCACGGTCCCCTATCGGCGCGGCAATAAGCCTGCTGCCAGGGCCGTGGAACGCCCCCTCTAATGGGGCCACCTCTGAATCGTCGGACAACAGAAGCGGACTAAGGAAAATCGATCCAGAGGCGGGGATTACCTGCTCCGAAGCCGATGATGAGGACAATAAAGGATCTGGTCCAGGAAGCATGCCACGAAGCAACCCTGGAACCAAATCTTTTATTGTCCTCTTCATCTCTCCCAACATCTCGGTCCGGAAGGTCTCCATATCCACCGCGGACGAGACCTTCCCCTTACCCTTCTTACTTACAACCTCTCGTTTCCGCTTCTTCTTCTTCTCCTCCACTACCACCTTGTCCGTCGCCTGTAAGCAGCACAAGAACTCGGACATTAACTCGCCCCCCCAGTGCTTACATATGTCACAATTAATCAATGGACCACAAGGGCTACATCGATAACACAGATGCGGCCAGAACTTCACATGCATAAAACGTCCACAGGACGCGCAACCCGGTCCCTGAAACAGGGCAAAGGACAAGGAGTATGAGCAACTAGTTAAGCTTAGAAACTCAATCCAACTCAAGGAGAAGGAAAACGATCATAAAGATCAATATACATCAAAAACCAGCCTAGCGCTTGAATTGCTAATAAATACATAGCCAGCTGATTATGACGTCATTAATCCCGTGACAGGAAAAATTCGATCCCAACAAAACATCCAAGTGCAAAGACGAATTGTATGCTGAATGGATAAGTTGACTACACAACCATCAGATACATATAGATAACTCTTTTCTGGCAAAAATGTTAATTATCTCCCTTTGATTGTTTACAATAATTAACATCACCACATTATCAATAACTAGATACCTGACACTTTGTATAGACAAACCATCCAACGTGACGAACCGGAAACTCCACCATCTGCACGCCTCTTAACTCTCTCCACCTCATGGGGAAGGAATTGGAACAAGAGGGCAAAGTGAGAAGACCTTTATACCAGGCCTCCAACTCACTGGACATAATTTTTCATTTGGTTAGATAACCTAACAGTGTTAGTAGGAAATGGAACCATGGTGGAGAGAATACTAATTCTCTGGTACTGTGACGTCACCACCTAGCGTCATACAGACCTGTGGACATAAACAGAAAGAGAAATTAGTCCTAGGTAGCACCGAGTTGATATAACCCAACCAACCAAGGCGCTTATCACGGTAAACGCGAGTCCCGGAAACACAATACACCGGGAAGAAAACTCGCTAATTTTACTAGAAGTCACCTGATTTAAAGGTCCTCCGTCCTCCTGTGGCGACGTATTCCTATCCGCCATCCAAAAAAGTGACTAACACTCCAAACAAACACCACTTAAACAGTTTAAGAGAGCGAAAAAGCTATTGAACAAAAAAAACATGTGTGATCTCTTTGCCAATAATCTAGCAAAGAGGAAGTGCTAGTCTGCGCATGCGCGGTGGTGGGGCTGGCATCCGCCAGACTACGCTCTGACTCCCTGCCCAGTAGGGGCACCTAACTGTTTTAAATCTGAGTGTTTATTGAGTGAAAGCCAATATTTAGCAATATCAAAAGTATTAGGGAGGTAAGTATACTCTTGAAGTGAAATAACTACCGCCGTACATTGCTTTCTCATGCTTCGAATTAAGCACCTGATGTCACGAAGACGAATCGCATCCCATTCCTGGAGCAGTGCAGCTTCCAGCTCCCGTACGTTGTGAAGATGTGGATGGTTCTCATGCACCATACGGCCAAGAATGTCCCACATGTGTTCGATAGGAGACAGGTTCGGTGATCGCGCTGGCCAGTACAACACCGGAACGTTGTTAGCCTCAAGGAAATCACTGGTGACCCTAGCTGAATGAGGATGGGCGTTGTCTTGCTGGAACATAAAGTCTGCATGATGCTGCATAAAAGGGATGACAACAGGGGCGACTTCTTCACAGTAACGTTGAGCCGTTAAATTTCCGCGAATCACAATAAGATCTGTTTTGCCATTTCATGGATTCCATCCCACACCATGACACTGCCGTCACCGAATCTGTCATGCTGAATGATGTTGGCTGCATCATACCGTTCTCCTAAACGTCCCCAAACCCGTTGCCTACCATCCGCCACATCCACACAAACCTCGACTCATCACTGAACAAAATGTGGCTCCATTGTTGAGCACGCCATCGCTGATGAATTCTTGCCCATGCAAACCGATTCTCGATGTGACGCTCTGTAAGTGGACCAGCAACAAGTGGACGACGGGCATGCAGTCTAGCATCATGGAGTCTGTTTCGCACAGTTTGTGCATGCACTATAGTGCCGGTAGCGGTGTGCAAATTACGGGACAGCCGCAGTGCTGTATTAAACCTGTGACGTCGTGATGATGTCACTAAGTAGCGGTCTTCCCGTGGTGTTGCTCTCGGTCTGCCAGATCGTGGTCGGTCATTAACATGTCCAGTTTCCTGCTCACGTTGGCGGAGACTGGAAATGGTTGAGGCATGAACATTAAAATGTCAAGCAACAGCGCGAATGCTCTGCCCAGCAGCGAGTCTTCCCATTGCTTCATGGCGCTGATTTTTGGGTAGCCCTGTGCGGTGGCCCATGTTCGGTAGGGTAAACTTTTAAGCATTTTCTGTTAACGTTCGCTATCTGCTTTTGCAATATGGTGAATTTTTGCCTTCGCTACCCACCAATGTGGGCCAGTGCATGAAAAATGCATTTTCACATGCAGTAAGCATGCGGCCGAGAAATGCAAGAAATGATTTGCATTTCTTCATGATCAGCGAGACATTACATTGACGAAACATGCCTGCAAATTTGGTTATAAAAGGACGCATAGTTTTAATACAACAAACCAAACTTCACTGTTGCTAAACTTTTTTGGCTCAGTATATATAATAATCCCTCAATGGTGATTGTCGGATAAGTTGGTGAACAGATTATACCCTTCAAGCATGAATTCACTCTCCTGTGGGTGCGGGTTTTGGCTAGTATTTCTGGGAGAGCAATTATGTCACGTTTTTCGCTTTGAATAAATGCTTATAGCTCAGAACGTTTATTTAGAAGGCTGTCTGTGTTAGTGTACAAACATTTTAATTCGTTTCTATACAGAGGAGACCAAATTTATGTACCAAACAACAAGCACGGGAGAAAATGTGCGTTAATTTTGTAATGGCGATCAACATTAAATGATCCAAATTGAATTATTACGAATGACAATATAGTCGGCTTCTTAAGTTGGCGAGACAGCGGTTCTTGAGATGGGAGGCATCATGTTCTCGCGAGATATTATACGGGTACCCGTTTTTTAAGATCAGTATAATACTCAGCTCCCATCGCGCAATGATAATATATAGATATTCCCGAGTTCCGAGTCCCCGATTCCAGAATATTTATATCCGAGTACTCGCTCTAAAATAAACTCTTCAATTGGAGGCGAATCACGTGATTTGTATTTTTTCGCCACGCCATTTTATATCAAATTGTGGATTAATTTTGATGTAATAAACGAGCTTATTTAAAGTATACGCAATATTTAGGTGCTCAAATCAAATAATTTCACTTCCCCAGTGATGTTTTGAGGTATACATTAAACATAGGCATAGGCGGTGGGAATTTTTACGGGAGAAAATACGCTGAATTTCTGTGGTATCAATTTTAGAAAACTTTTTTGGGAAAACACTGTAATATAAGCCCACCCCCTTTCTCAGAGATGTTTGGTTGGAAATTGAACACCTCTTGTTTTAATAGAAGCCTAGGCTACTATTAAGCGAAATATGGTACGCTTAAGACTATAGGCATCATACAGGTGACAGAGAAAATCAGCTACAACCTAAATAGATGCATCCATTGGATTGATACATCTCTTTGATCACCATTCTGCAAATCTGTTGATTTTATAATTATATGCTCTGGAGGTTGACCCCCTTCTGGCTTTGGCCATGAAATTGATTGCTTGCTCAGAAAAGCCCTCCATAATTGCGCATTTTTTGACACCACCCATGCAGTCAATTGAAACATTGACGGAATGTTGTGATGGGACTTGCCCTGGAAGATGATATTGTCCATCAGAGGCAGAGGAACCGGATTGCAGACCAGAAGCTCCAGTAGATCCGTAAACCATGATCGGCGTGGCCAATTTGGAGTGATCAGAAGCACCTGGCATTCCTGCTGCTTGTTTTCTGATGAATCCTTGGAATCAGGATTGTTTGAGGGTATGCTTATGCATACATTCCCTTCCAACTGATAGCTAGCGCATCTTTTGCGATAGCACTTGGATCTGGAATCGGAGAGATGTACGTCGTCATCTTCGCATTCTTCTTCATCGTGAATAAATCTATGTTGGGCTTTCTCCAATGATTGAACAGATGATCCGCCACACACTGATTTAGTTGCCATTCCATAGGCAGAATGCTCATCCCTCGGCTCAATGAGTCTGCTAACAGATTCAGCCTTCCTGGAATATGAACTGCTTTCAAGGTGATCATATGATCCATACACCAACAAAGCAGTTTCCGTGTCATCATACAGAGACTGGGTGACTTCATTCCGCCCTGGCGGTTTATGTAAATCACTACTGTTGAGTTGTCTGAACGTATCAACACAAACTTTCCCTTCACTTCTTTTAAGAAGTGTTCCAGGCCTAGAATTACAGCCCGTAATTCTAGCATGTTGATATGCTCCTTTGACTGATCCAGATTCCAAAGCCCTGATATTGTGGCTTCTTCCAGGCAAGCTCCCCATCCCTCCGTCGAGGCATCCGTAAACATCGTTACTTGAGGGTGGGGAGGGGTCAGCATGACCCCCACCCAGGAAATTTGCTCTCCATCCACCAGTGAAGGTGATGAATGAGAGGATCCAACACTTGAACGCGCGAGTCCAGTGATCCTGGACTCTGCGTCCACTGAGTCATGAGAAACAGTTGAATCGGCTGCCTGCACAAGGCCGCCTGAGGAATGACTGGTTCCATTGAAACCATTAGACCTAGCATTCTGATAGACTCGTGCTAGAATATAACGACTGTTGCAAATGAATTGAATGCACGAGAGGACATTCTCCACTCCCTCCTGGAAGAACATACCCAGGTAAACAAACTTCTGGGATGTAGTCAGCTCTGATTTCTAAAAGTTGATTATCCAGCCTAAATCTATGAGTTTTCAAAACTATTTCCAGATTTGCTGTCAAACTTTCTGGGTTGTGTGCTTTTAGCAACCAGTCATCTATGTAAGCGTGGATTGCTCTACTTCTCCTGTGGAGGTATGCCGTGATAGCAAGGACCACTCGAGTGAAGACACTCGGAGCCGTCGAGATGCCGAATGGGAGAACTTTGAATTCCCATTGGCTTCCCTGAAAAGCAAATCTCAGGAACCGACGAAAAATTCTTGCAATGGGAATGTGGAAATAAGCGTCCTTTAGATCTATTGACGCTGTCCACATCCCCTTCTCTAACCCCAACATTTTGAAACTTGGTGTGTCTATAAATTTGTTTAGAGGTTTGAGGTTGAGAATTGGTCACAAGAAACACGGTTGAATAGAAGCCTGGGCAATCTTGCACCAGTTGAATTGCTTCTTTTAGATTCTATCTCCTCTTCTATGAACAACCGCTTGTCTGGATCTCTTGGAATTTGAGTCCAGACCGGTACCAGAGACAGATGCAATGGCGGCCCTATCGTCCACTCTAGTTTGTATCCGTGCGACAACACCTGAGCGGTACCTGGGGTAACCGAAAAAGTTTTTAGGCCATCAGGCCCGGTTACCATGCGCCGCTCCTCGCCCAGCGCCATGTGCACCATGGTGCGCGGGCTGCTGCCTGGCCGGCGGCAATTAAAGCACTGGCTGACGTACAGCAGCACGCTGCTCCTGGCGCAGTTTCTGAACCCGGCTGGCCTGCTGGCCTCTGACACTGCCAGCACCGCCACAAGCGTACTGCTGTCGAGCAGCTGAGGGCTGAACAAGCACGTGTTCTCTACGCAACACCTCAAATTGTGCGCGCAGTGCCCTCTGGTTATTCACCAAGTTCACCGTCTCCTGGAGGTGCCGACAACCCCTCACCTCCAAAAAGACCAGGGCCCGCCATCGGTGCTTGCAACAAACACGGTTTGAGCTCCTGGGATGGGCACAAGTTGTCTAAGGTAAATGTGCGCCTCGTCCTCAGTGACTTGGTGACTGACCTAGTCAGACAATCCAACGCCAGGTTGATCCCATCCTGGATGGCTCGTTGAACTGTCACCGGACTAGGCTGTTGGTGCACCGAGGCTGCTACTAGCGCTGGGCGGTATTGCCATTGGGATGATGATAACGGTATCTGTGAAAAATACCGCGATAACTACTAATATCGTGGTATTTGGAATAATTTTAGATATGATAGGGTTATTATTTGCATCAATCCCGTAAGCGGTTTCGGAGAAGAAGACTTCTCGAGAAAACATTTTAAATTTCCCATTACTTTAGTATGGGAGCATTTGGTGGGAAAATGATCCAAGAAGGCTGCCAAATCGTTTATCTGACAGTTTAGAAAATTGCAAATTTGTGATCAGAATACTGCAAAACACATACAAAATCCCTCAAATAAAAAAATCCAATATGGCTGCCAAACACGCTATGTTTTTGGATGGATCAACTTCTCTTGAACAAACTTTAATGGCCCTTAGGCCCTAATCATATCTGCCAAATTTCAGCCCGATCCCTTCAGCGGTTCTGGAGAAGTCATTTTCGCTACAACTAGGTCAACCAAGATGGCCGCCGAACCATTTGACCAATCAAGTTCCCTTGAACAAAGTTGGTTCAGCTCTTACCATAGATCATATTTCATGAGATTTGCATCAATCCCCTAAGCGGTTTCGGAGAAGATTTTTAAAGACGTTTCCTAAAATCGGCCTAAATCCAAGATGGCCGCCGGCCAAATTGGCTGATCGGGTTCATTTGAACAAACTTGGATCCCTATGCCCTAAGGATGCTTCCTGACAGATATAATTGAAATTAGCCCAGTGGTTCTTGAGAAGTTGCTTACAGGAAAAGTTGACGGATGGATGGACGACGGATGGTCGCCATGGCATAAGCTCACTTGGCCTTTCAGGCCAGGTGAGCTAAAAATGATAATACATATATTTCATGATGCTAATTGAAGTGACTGGAACAATTTAGGGCAGCATGGTGAATATTTAGAGATTACTTTGCCTGGAAGCTGTTGATGGTGCCTAAAAACAGTTAAAAGTAATATGAAAATTTTCAACACGCTAGATTATGAATGTGTGTATGTGTTCCAATAAATGGCCACCCTACCTTGGAATCAAGAAAGCTGACAAGCAAAATTATCCCGTTACCAGTAATGGTCAAGCTGGGCATAACAGCTTCTGCCATTTTCTTGAGGAATGGACATTTACAGGTCAAGAAAATCCTATGTTTGAACACTTATCATTGGAATTGCTTACTTGATAACCAGTCATTCCAGTGGTAAGTTTGTTAAAATAGCATTATTTGGGCTTGTAAATGGAGATTCACTATGCAAAAATGGCAATTTTCTTGACACTCCCACATGAACCCTTAAAGGGTTAAAAACAAGGAACCGCATAGTAAATTACTGTACCTGTTTCACGCTTTGTAGATAGGTTTTTATTAATTCCTCAATGCCGTCAAACTTTGAACTGTCCTGATGTAGAACATCCCTGTAGTACTGAAATATCTTTGAAAAAAATTAATATTATATTTATCCATTAATTGTCAGGAATAGCCAAGATTTTGCTTAGTGAATGTCAATTTGCAGGTGAAGAGAAGGCTATTTTCGAAAATTTGTGACTGGAATGTCTGGATAAATTATATATTCAGCCGCTTCAGTGGAAAACTTTCAAAAATGTTGCTCTCCTGTCTGCAAATGTAAAAGACATTTTTGTCTGGGTTGATAAGTGAAAGGTTAAATCAACATGAGTAAATCAGCTATAGTACATTAACCTCTTAACATTCAACATGGCCAAAAATGGCTTCTGTAGTGGTTTTGAGAAATATCTATTTGAAGATAAAGATGAGTATTTTTGAAAATTTATCACTGAGATGACTGACTCGATAACTGAGCCAGTCATTCATGTGATAAATTTTTCAAAATGCTCTTCTCTTGGTCTGCAAACAGATATGTTCTATGAGAAAATTTAAATTTTCTTGATTAAATTTGAGGCTTAAAGGGTTAAAGATTATTATTATTTAGCTTATTATGTAAGACATGCAATCACATTATTCCTAGTACTGCTTTCGCCAGCCCTAAGCATCCCCTTCCCCACTTCACAACCCTCATATCCAGTTGAATAGCAATGAGTAGTTTCAGGGGGATAAACCATGATTTCAGTAGTACAAATTCATGTACAAATCACATGATGGCAAAAATAATTTAGAGTGAGCACACGGATGCAGCTTATGGGCCTGTACTTTGGACACCGAATTCAGAAATTAGTTAACAGTAATTAGGATGTTGGTTCCAGAGAAACTATGGACAATCTATAGTGGTAGGCAGGTCTATAACAATCGATAAAATTAGCTTTTAGTAGCGCTCAGATATATACATGTACCTATTTTAAAGTTCTCATGTAGGTAACAAATGACTAGTTGCATGGAGAATCAGACACCTGTGTTTTGAAAGATTCCAGCCAGCACAGACAATAAACTCAAATATGGTGTGAAACGGCGACAATGAATATGGCATCAGGACATTGCATACCTTGCAAATTGCACATAAATCAACAAGTATCCCATTTCTTGTGCGGAGCTTTCTATATTTATTCGTACATTAAAAGTTCACGTGATTAAGTAATATATGAAGCCAAGCCTGTCTTTTGGAGCCAAGAGTGTTGCTGTTTAACCGTAAACATGTTAACCAATCACCATCTTTGAGCACCAAAGTAGTAAGTATGCATTAATACTATTTGTGAAAATTTTGCATTGAAATGAATGCCTCGATAAGAGCCAGTCATTCAAGTGATCAAATTAAAAAAATAATCTCTTGGTCGACAAATGGACATTCTCGATGTGAAATTTATTTTTCCTGACAAATTTGAGGATTAAACCGTTACCCCTTTAAAGGTCAAGGCGGCCGAAACCGGCATGTGCTGTGGTCTTGAGAAATGTCCATTAGCAGACCAAGAGAAGGCTATTTAAAAAAATTCTCACTGGAATAACTGGCTTGATAATCGAGCCAGGTCTGCAAATAGACATTATTTGTTAAAGATTTTAATTTTTGACCAAATCTGACAAGTAAATGGTTAAGAACGCACTTGTCAATAGTGTGGTTTAATACAGATTGTTACTAAATAGAGATTAAAAGTAAAAACATTTTAAAACAAGAACAATCAGAGATTGCATACCCCCACCCTCAGATTTTTGTCAGTGTAAAGAATTTTCATATGTTTTAGGCTCTCAGATTTTCTGGATCATGCCCAAGATTGTGCAATCCTAGTATACAATTGCACCCTATCTCCTATTAGAATTCGAGACAAATCGGACCAGTAGTTTCTGAGATATGCATAGATCCAAAATTGTATACGATCCAGATCCAGGTTATTTTATTTGGAGCACGGGCAAAGTTTCGAAATCCACATGCATACGTAAGTTCCTTTGTTGTGTTAAAGTCTGAACCAAATCCGATAAGTGGTTTTTCAAATACAGCTCTAGACACAGACAGACAGACATACAGGCAGGCAGACAAACAGACACGAAGCAAGACAGACGGATGGACAGACAGACACAGACAGACACAAATGTAATACCCTCAGGGCGAGGGAAACAATCTCTGTAATAAAACATTTTGAGAAATCTCAAAGTATTTAACCAATCTAGTCAGTTTATTGCATATGTAGAGGAAAAATCCAGATAATATAATGAAAAAATGTTGTAATCACAAACCTACCTGCTCCTCTGTAATAGGAACATGAAGCTTAGTATAAGCCATAACAAGTCCTTTAATGGCTTCTTCTCTTACAGGGTCATCCAAGGTCATCTTACCCACGATGCCACGAAATACACTAACACTCTGAAAAGGAAGAAAAAATCAGGATGTTTAGTATTTTACCTAATATCGTGTAGAGAAAACTGGTTAGGATTTTATTTGTTGAAGATATCTCTTTAACAGATTAAATAATTCGATCTAGCTACTATATAGTTTTTAACTGCGACACACAAGCGATATAATGTAATTCGATATGCTGGCAGGTCAATCGGTCATTTTCTCTGTTGGTCAGTCAATTTTCAGTACATTTCTCACAAACTACATAGGTTGCCACAATATTACGATTCTATGAACATCAATGGCATAAGGTTAAAATTCAAAAGATTTATTTCAAATTTATGTAGTGATTGAATTAACCAGGATGAGTAACTAGTCCACAGTGCGTGTGACAAGCAGATTACGCTTTCAATACTTTAAAAGTCAAGCAAATTGAAATTTAAAAAATCCCATTCTTCTCTTGGCCTACAAATGGCCATTTCTCTAGGTCATCACAGAGATTGGTTTGGGGCAGGTTGACCATTAACCGACAAATACCTGAAAAAGTAACTTCTTTACGATATAAAATTTCTTCTATTGAACATTTTGTAATTAATTTGACTGGAAGCAATGTGCTGCCTAAGGCAGCAATGTCTTCTAGTCAAATTAATTTCAAAATATTAAACAGTTTTCCTGTATGGTAGCATTGAAAATGATACATATGGAATTATAAGGAAAGTGTTAAATAACAGTCACCCACTTCTCACCTGTTGATAATCTTCAAGCTGAGTCAAGAGCTGCGCCAATTTCAAACCAATCTCCCGTCCTTTAGATTCATCACTAGAAATAATTTTGTAATAAGATATTAATTCTTCAATGGTCAAGAAAATCTAAATATTTGCTTACTAAATGTCCATTTGTAGGCCAAGCGAAGACTATTTTTGAAAATTTACCACAGGAATGACTGGCTCGGTTATCGAGTCATTCCAGGTGTAAGTTTTAAAAAATACTCTTCTAGTGGCCTGCAAATGGATATTCATCTTGGGGGAAGATAAAACTGGTGAATATAAACAGTTTTACTACATCGTAATCCAACATAAGCAAGTTCTTATCAGCAGATTTGATGCATATAAAATCCTGAAACATGAGGCCCAAGGATTTGCACTTAAATAGATATGATGGATGATTTTCGCAAAATCCAAGATGGGCACCAAAAAATTGACCAATCAAGACTCTCGTTTAATATGTTGAAGCCTACCGTCCAGGCCTAGAATTACAGCTCGTAATTCTAGCATGTTGATATGCTCCTTTGACTGATCCAGATTCCAAAGCCCCTGATATTGTGGCTTCCTCCAGGCAAACTCCCCATCCATCCATCGATCGATGCATCCGTAAACATCGTTACTTGAGGGTGGGGAGGGGTCAGCATGACCCCCGCCAGGAGATTCCCTCTCTCCATCCACCAATGAAGGTGATGAATGAGAGGGTCCAACACTTGAATGTGTAAGCCCAGTGATCCTGAACTCTGCGTCCACTGAGTCATGAGAAACAACTGAATCGGCCGCCTGCGCAAGGCCGCCTGAGGAATGAGTGGTTCCATTGAAACCATCAGACCCAACATTCTCAGAAAGACTCGTGCTAGAATATAACGACTGCTGCAAACCAATTGAATGCACGAGAGGAGTTTCACCACTCTCTCCTGGGATGGATAAACATATCCTATCTCCAGATCGAAGAACATACCCAGGTAAACAAACTTCTGGGATGGAGCTAGCTCTGATTTCTGAAAGTTGATTATCCAGCCTAAATCTGTTAAAGTTTTCAAAACTATCTCCAGATTTGCCGTCAAACTTTCTGGGTTGTGTGCTTTTAGCAACCAGTCATCTATGTAAGTGCGGACTGCTATATTTCTCTTGCGGAGGTATGCTGTGATAGCAAGCACCACTCAAGTGAAGACTCTTGGAGACATCGAGATGCCGAATGGGAGAACTGAATTCCCATTGGCATCCCTGAAAAGCAAATCTCAGGAACCGACGAAAACTCCTTGCAATGGGAATGTGGAAATAAACATCTTTGACATCTATTGATGCTGTCCACATCCCCTTCTCTAACCCCAACAACACCGATTTTATTGTTTCCATTTTGAAACTCGGTGTATCTATAAACCTGTTTAGAGGTTTGAAGCTGAGAATTGGTCTCCACCCCCCCCCCCCCCCCCCCACGGTGGTCTTTGTCACAAGAAACATGGTTGAATAGAAGCCCGGGCAATCCTTCTATGCGCAACCGCTTGTCTGGATCTCTTGGAATTTGAGTCCAGACTGGTACCAGAGACAGATGGAATGGCAGACCTATTATCCACTCTGGACTGTATACGCACGAAAGCCATTGCAAGACCAAGAGGTCCTGAATTAACCGCTCCCAGGAATTTTAGAAGTGGGTGTGTCTCTGGTACGTGTGACAACACCAGAGTGGTGCCTGTGGTAACCGACAATTCTTTTAGCCCATCAGGCCCAGTTACCACGCGTCGCTCCTCGCGCACCTCACCCAGCGCCACGTGCACCTCGGTGCTTGAGGCGCTGGCTGACGTACTGCAGCACGCTGCTGCTGGTGTTGCCGACGCGGTCTCTGAACCTGGCCAGCCTGCTGGCCTATGACAATGCCAGCACCGCCATGAGCGTACTGCTGTCAAGCAGCCAAGAGCTGAACACTCACGATTTCTCTGCGCAGCACTTCAAATTGTGCGCGCAGCACCCTCTGGTTATTCACCAAGTTAACTGTCTCTTGGAGGTGCCGACAACCCTCACCTCTAAAAAGACCAGGGCCCGCCACCGGCGCTTGCAACAAGGGTGACTTGAGCTCCTGGGACGGGCACAAATTGGCTAAAGCAAAAGTGCGCCTCGTCCTCAGCTCGTTGCACTGTCACCGGACTAGGCTGTTGGTGCACGAGGCTGCTACTACCCCTGATAGCAGCTGAGACATGTGAGCCAGGGCACTAATCGCTGCTCGCGAGCTCCCCTCGGTGTCACGTAAGGCGGCATTAGCTGAGTGCATAGCGCCCGAGCACGCCGCTCCCGTGTCAGCACGAGAGCCTGGCCTCATATCCTCTCCCAGAGCCGCGCTCGGTCTGGGCGTTAGACATATCGACATCACCTAGCAACCTCACAGGGGGGGGGGGGGGGGGGGGGGCTTCGCGAGGCGACCTTTCGGTCTGATCAACTTCTCAGCCGCAGTGAACATATCTAAGATATGTTCAGCATATGGCAGAGACTGAGTCGTGGTCGCCAATGGCTTTGCCTGTAACCCGGCCCGTGGGTTACTGGCGGCCGTTTCATCCACGGAGAGCTCTGGTCTGACTGCGAGGAGACACGCGCATGCGTCAGACCAGTCTTCGTCCATAGCTACGTGCGAATTGCCGACGAGCAGTGGGCCCTCATCATCTTCAATGGCATTCGCAGGTAGGGCCATGGAGGAGGCTATAGACGTACCCGGCTATCCAGGGAATGGATACTGACCCGTGAGGGCTGGCATGCCATTCTCCACGGGCAGGCCATGCACCGAGGCTGCGCTCGTGTGAGGGACATGTAGCACACTAGTGCGGCCCGGATCGTCTGTATCAGATTCCACGTCTAAGCGTGGTATCTTATACGGGCGGCCGTCTGCTCCAAATCGGCCCACAGGTTGAATCATGAAACCTGCTCCCGAAGGAACAGAACCATAGGTGTGAGCGGCCGTGTTCCCCATGAGAGGAGTGTAGACGCTCGCATCCATGTCTTCATCATCTTCCTGGTCAGGAAAGTTAGCCTGGGTTAGCAAGGAAAGCTAACCCAGACTGACCAGGAGAATGCCCGATGACGAGGGTACTCCGCGAGTGATTGTGGTCAGGTCCCGCCTGATGCTGCTCATGCCGCTGGATCACCAGGCGATGCGAACATCAAGCCTGGGTCCAAAACGGCTGCCCCTGGATCACTGAAAACCTTGTTCGACCTAGTAGGGCATGATCCATGGATGGGCTACCTGCACTGACGTCGATGTGCAGGAAGTTGAAACACCTGTGACCGGCAACAAGCGGCGAAGCATGTCAGGCATCAGGTCTTTCAAAGTCCTGTGCATCTCACTCACTAATTCTACCTTGAAGGCCTCGAGCTCACCCTTCTCAGAGGCCTTCTTCGCCTTCTTGCCATCCTCGACCATCAGTTTTGCCTGCAGAGCAAAGAATTCAGAGGTTAGATACCCCAATTCTTTAGAAATGGCACATTTGTTGGACATCCTACACACTGTACAAGATGGGCAAGGGTGGGGGAAGAATCTAGCCTTCAGGTACTTGAAACAAGTTGGACATGATGACTTCTGAAAGGTAGGCATACGAAGACAATGAGTATTATAGTTTGTAAACTTTGTTATTTCTTTTTTAGTAAACACAAAAACAAACTCGAGAGAGAAGACACCCACTTTTATTACTGACAACCATGAAGGGACAGATGTCTTCTCTTGTTAAACAATAACAAAAACAACCATGGAAACCGTATTAAGAATGCTAGGATGAGAGAGAAAGATTATAACTATCTAGATATCTCTCCACATTCATAATAAAGGATGATAATAACATCAAATAGATTTCTCTAAACTAAGATTATGACATCAAAGGAAAGAGAAAAAATCTCTGGTTGATTATGACATCAAAAACCTCAATGCAACAGCTCCCTCAAGGAGAGGGGACATCAGAAAATGAATGCAAGAAATACCTAGTGACTAAATACATTCATTACTCAAGAATAATATAATATTAAATTAGAGAGAGAATACAGTGCAATAAAGATGGCAGCAGAAATTTAAATATTTTCGAATAATTAGGTGCCATAACTAATAAACTCCCTTATCCTGAGTACAGGCAAACCATCCTCTTGTGCAGAACACGTCCATCTTTCTGCCGAGTCTCTTCTTTCTGTAGAGTCTGATGAAGGGGATGGGACAAAATGAGGGAGATATTTATTCACCCTATATCTCCGACCGTTAGACATATCATAATGACAAGTCAGAAAAAGAGATGTGATCAACCTCCGAGAGAAGCACAGGAACCCCTATCATCCATAAGTTGAACCTGTGGACACAAAGCACAAGGGATTAATAGCCCTAGGCGCTGGAAGAATTTAACAAGGATTCCCAGTGCCTGAAATCGCGTTAACATCAAATCGGCCGCGAACAAAAATTGGTAACACATAAAAGTTACAAGTCTTAATTAATATATGGAACAATATCACCTTAATGGATGATGAGGAGGACTCCTCTGATGATTTTGTATCAGCCATTATGTGAAAAGATGATATAAAACGATTGAAATTCTCAAAAGAGAGCTTGGAAAAGTTTTCCAGATGTTGCTTGTTAGCCAATATATTAGAAAACGAAAGTACCAGTACGCGCATGCACAGTAGGTGGGGCCTGTCATGTTCATGACTGTGTACATCCACCTGCCCTTTAGGGGCACCTAACTTTTTATAATTCTGAATATTATTGAATTTAGAGCCGATATACTAGTATATCAAGTGTGTTAGGGAGGTAAGTATGTTCTCATGATGTGAAAAACAGTATGCGCATGCGCAGAGGTGGGGTCTGACATGTGCATGACTGTGTACATTCCACCTGCCCAGTAGGGGTACCTAACTGTTTATAATTCTGAATATTATTGAATTTAGAGCCGATATACTAGTTTATCAAGAGTGTTAGGGAGGTATGTCTTCATGATGTGAAAATTGCCCACTCAAAATTCTGTATAGAAATTTGGAAGCATACTAAGCTAGGGTTCTTCCATCCAAGTTTGATTAAATCGGCCCAACAGTTATCGAGTAGGCTTTTAAGTGATTTCCCAAATTTTTTAGAAAATCTAAGATGGCTGCCGGAAAAATGGACCAATCAAAATTCTGTATACCTGTTTTGAAACCTACCACCCTACTATCCTTCCAGCCAAGTCTGGTTGAAATTGCTCAAGCAGTTAATGAGCAGTAGCGTTTTAAACTATTTCCCGCCATTTTTTGGAAAATTCAAAAGGGCCCCCGGTAAATGGACCAATCAAAATTCTGTATACAAGTTCTGAAGCATACCCCCATAAGGTCCTTCCAGTGAAATTAGGTCCAAATCAGCCTAGAGACGTAGGCTTTTAAGTGATTTCCAGAAATTTTCTGAAAATCCAAGATGCCCACCGAAAAAAATTGACCAATCAAAATTCTGTATAGAAGTTTTGAAATCTACCAGCCTAGTATCCTTCCAGACAAGTCTGGTTAAAATTGCTCAAGCAGTTAATGAGGAGTAGCGTTTTAGACGATTTCCTGCCATTTTTTGGAAAATTCAAGGAAGCTGAAAGGAAAATGGACCAATCAAAATTCTGTATAGAGGTTCTGAAGCCTACGCCAATAGGATCCTTCCAGCCAAATTAGGTTGAAATCGGTCCAGTGGTTATCGAGAAGTAGGCTTTTAAGTGATTTCCAGAAAATCTAATATGGCCATCAGAAAAATTGACCAATCAAAATTCTGTATATAAGTTCTGAAACATACCTGCGTACTATCCTCCCAGCTAAGCCTGGTTGAAATTGTCCAAGCAGTTAATGAGGAGTAGTGTTTTAAACGATTTCCCACCATTTTTGGAAAAATTCAAGATGGCCGTCCGAAAAATGGACCAATCAAAAGTCTGTATAGATGTTCTGAACCCTACCCCCATACGGTCCTTCCAGCCAAATTAGGTTGAAATCCGCCAAGCGGTTAATGAGGAGTAGCATTTTAAAACAAAAGTTGACTAACGGACACCGGATGGATGGACGGTCCCCATGCCATAAGCTCATTTGGCCATTCTGGTAAAGACCTTCTTAGTTTTAGTATGCTTAACACTTTAATGCTGAAGTTAACAAAAAATGGAACCTGCAGTGGTTTTGAGAACAATATTCAGTGGTAAATAGGTTTGCATCATTTGGCAATTTTTAGACCTTATTTAAAGAAAAGGTTGACGCTAGACAGACAGACGCCGGATGGATGGGTGGTCATCACAGCATAAACTCACTTGGTCATTCTGGCCGGGTGAGGTAATAAACGCAATTACTTGAATAAATGTGCAAGTTTGAGTGCAAATTTTCAAAAATACATGCCGTCTTCTGATGTCCTATAAATAAACATTCAGCGAGCAGGAATTTACATTTTCCTAACCAGTCTTGACATCTAATATGAGTAAATGATAGTTAACTGTCTCGTTGAGGCAAGCCACACAGTAATAATTTCAATGAGCAAAAACTCTTGACTTGCTAAATATTTTGAAAACAATTTGACTGGAAGTTGTTGGTGGCTTAGCCACCTACAACTTTCAGTCAAATTGTTTTCAAACTATCCAGCAGGTCCAGAGATAAGCCTTGAAATATGTTGTCTGCAAAACCTCAGCAACCAGACAGTTAATGAAGTTACCTTTCACTAAGCACAAGCAGTTTCTCATATACACCAATAAGCTGTTTGTTGTTTTCTGTACTGGGATTCTTCTCATAAAAGCTGCATAATCCCTGAAAGTGTGGAGTGTATGAAAATATGAATTATAAACCACACCATGTCAAAGTTTGCCGATCCATTACTCAGACATTATACCTTCATGATAACTGTAACTGTTGCTAGTTCCAAAGATGGTGAATCTAAAAGGTTTTGCTCTTAAGCACCACTTTTCACCAACATCATTTACAATATAAACATTTTTGGAGAATTGCTAATCTCTCCCTTTTTTGGAGAGAAAAATGCCTTTTTGATGACCTTGCCATAGTTGACTTTTTAACCTTTGACAGTTTCCACCTATCTTCTTCTTCTTTTCGATCGCTGGTATCACACTTGGAGAGCCGTTCTCAAGATGAAATCTGTGGTTTTCTGAAGTTCTTCCACAGGCCCATACAGCTTTTCAAGAAAAGAGGTTGACAAAGGCCAGATCTCTTCTCTCAGCAGCTGATAAGTACTGCAACATTGAAGTATGTGCTCTGTGGTCTGTTCTGCTTCTCCACAAGGACAAGCGGGCGATGTCGTAAGGTGGAACCGCCTGTACATGTGGTGGTTTAGTCTGTTGTGTCCAGTTCTGAGATGAAAAATGGCCACTTGCTCTGGCCTCGAGAGATGATGGTAGGCATCTTCTGATTGAGGTGTTCTATAGAGTGACTTGATGATAGTCTTCACCTCTGCATGGGTAACCATGTTTTCTGTCTGATTCTCTTCTGCACCCACCTTTGCCATCTTGTCTGCTTCCTCATTTCCTTGGACTCCACAGTGTGAGGGGATCCACTGCAGTGCTATCCGAAATAATTTGATGGTTTGTAGTGCTTCTTCAAGTTGTGGCAGCTTACCTTTGGTGATAGTCTCAAGGACGGAGCGGGCATCAGATAAAAAGACAATCTGTGCAATAGGGTCTGCTGTTCTGCTGATGGTATTAGCTGCATGAACCAGTGCTTCGACTTCAGCTCTGTAGTTTGTGCAGTGTTTGCCTGTCAGTATTGCAGCTGACTCATGTTGTCCGTTTGGATACTGTATGTGCAGTCCGGCACCTCCGCTCCTAATTGCATCTTTGGCTGATCCATCTGTGTCGATCCTTATCCATGTCTCCTGAGGGTACATTTCTTCCAGCATGGCTATGGTCAGGGCCTTCTTGCTCACATCACTGTGTTCATCTTTGGTTGTGAGATGAGGTACTGTATATGAATAGCTATGCTCTCTAGTTTGTTTTCCCAGGGTGGAGGATCAAGGGTGTGGTTTGGGTCTTCTATTTGTGCTGGCAACATTTCTTGGTGTTTCCGTTGAAGTGCTTTTGTCTCTTTCACAAAGCCTGATCTTTTAAGTCTTCCTGATGACAGCTGTGCTTGCCTGATCTTCATCGGGTGGTTGTTGAACGATTTGAACTTTGCAGCTTGGATCAGTGCTTTGCATTCCCTTCCTTTGCTAAGTGGGGGGATGCCTGCTGTCTGCTCCATTTTTTCTATTGGTGTTGATCTCATTCCACCAGTGATGATGTGCAGTGCCTTGTTTTGTACCCTGTCGAGGTTCTGTTGATGAGATTTAGCTGCTGTCATCCATGAGCTGGATCCATACTCAAGGTGTGGTCGTACGGCACCTAGGTAGATGGTCTTGAGGATCCTTTCATTGGCACCCCACTTTGTTCCTGCCAGCTTCCTCATGATGTTTAGCTTTCTTCTGGCCTTTGCCTCTGCATTCTGGATGTGCTCCTTCCATGTTAATCTTCTGTCATAGGTGACTCCCAGGTATGTCTGATGGTCCTCGTACTCGAGTGGAGTACCACCCAGTGTCAGATTGCCAACCTTGGTTTTGGTGGACAGTGAGAATAGCATGGCTGATAATTTTTCTTTGTTGATGGTAATACACCAGCGATTGGCCCAAGCTGTAATTCTGTCCAAGGCGAGCTGCATTCTGTACGTGGCAGTCGTTGTGTACTCCTCGGTTCACCAGAGTATGAGGTCATCTGCATAGAGGGCTGCTTGGATCCCATTGGGCAGCTCTGCTACAATGTCATTAATGAAGAGCATGAACAGAGTTGGTGATAATACTCCGCCTTGTGGCACCCCTTGTCTCAGCAATACATTCTGTCCAGATTGTCCATCCACCAGCACCCTAGCTCTGCGATTGTGTAGGTATGACTTGGTCCATCGGAACATGTTGCCACCGATGCCTGTGCGCCGGAGCTTCACGAGGAGGCCATCCTTCCACACCTTGTCAAATGCCATCTGCAGATCGATAAAGGCAGCTAGCATCACCTTCTTGGCTTGAAATAAACGAAATCAAGGATTTCTTTTTTCACGAGAGAGTTGATACTTACCTCCCTAATACTTTTGATATTGCTAAATATTGGCTTTCACTCAATAAACACTCAGATTAAAACAGTTAGGTGCCCCTACTGGGCAGGGAGTCAGAGCGTAGTCTGGCGGATGCCAGCCCCACCACCGCGCATGCGCAGACTAGCACTGCCTCTGACTAATTTATTGGCTGATACACATGCAACTATAAAGAGCCTGAAGACCGAGCCTCTGTGGGGTGGAGAGGCCGGGTCCGTATCTAGGGAGGTAAGTATCAACTCTCTCGTGAAAAAAGAAATCCTTGATTTCGTTTATTTCACATCAAGAGTATACTTACCTCCCTAATACTTTTGATATTGCCAGAATTCGACAGTGAATTCGGCGGGAGGGAGGCGAGGTCAAAAGACCAGCTCATCCCTATACGCTTTTCTGCGTTTAAGGCACTTAAACTTCTGAAACTGTATGAAAAAACAGTCAGGATTGACTAACCATCGGATAACACCCCCCGATGAATGAGAGATGACCGAATGTCATATGCGCTCCCCCCCCCCTCCTTCCTGGGAGGAAGAGTCGAATGACCTCAATGTCCTATACGCTCTCTACGTACAAGTGCCATGTACTACAGGACAGAGACGAAAAAACTCCATTTTCGTATACTCTCAACAATGAACCACATAAATACACAAAACCATCATCATATTAATAACGGGTAACGTGACAAGACAATCAACAATGGACAACACATACACAAGACTGACCTTGTTGAAATGGCTGCTGACATCCTCTTCCCATTGGTGAAGAACGATGCAGTCCCAAAATAGTGGTTGTTTCCATAAATTAATTGTGAAATATATAAGCAATGAGGAAACCCCATCAAAAATATATGCCTAGTTATTTTTTCAAAATCGACAAGGCGAGAGGATTAGAGGTGTCACGGAGATAATGGTCTGTAAAACTTGACTCACAGTGCCACTGAGCCACCGACATAATATCATCCACAGGGACCCCATTAAATAGGGCAGTGGATGTCACTACGCCGCGGACACTGTGAGCCTTGGCCACGTCAACCTGCTTCCCGGTGGCGGACTTATGACAAAACTGAATGCATTCTACAATCCACCTGGAAATGGTGTCCTTAGAAGCCCTGCCATGGGGTTCAATATATGACAACCATAACGCCGACTGGTCGGTGCGCCACTCGGCCGTACGTTGTTTGTACCGGCGAAGCACCCGGACGGGACACCATGCTTTAGAATTAGGATCATATCTAGTTAAAGCAGGCAAAACAATAGGTTGACCTGGATATTTCAACGACTGATTTTTAGCCAAGAAATTAATCCTAGGTAGCAGCTTAAGGCCTTCCCCTGAAACCACAAAACGGTCATCCTCGGCTGATAAGGCATGAATTTCACTCCTACGCCTAGCCGAGGCCGCAGCAATTAAAAACACAGTCTTCAGTGTTAATAGTTTCATAGAAATGGAACTAAGTGGTTCAAACGGCTTATCACCTAGTACTTGAAGCACTAGCGATAAACTCCAAGACGGAATCACAGGTGGATTCCTTGATCTTAGATTGCCCATGCCTTTAATTAATACATTTAATGTATTTACTTCATCACTTCCCCTTTTAGCCAAGCAAGGAATAACAGACATTAAAGCTGACTTATAACCAGCAATAGAGTTAGGCTTGAGGCTATAGGCATCATAGAGGTGACAGAGGAAATCAGCTACTACCTGAATAGATGAATCCATTGGATCAATACATCTTTTTGAGCACCATTCTGCAAATCTGTTGATTTTATAATTATATGCTCTGGAGGTTTGACCCCCTCCTGGCTTTGGCCATAAACATGGCTGCTTGCTCAGAAAAGCCCTCCTTAATTCTAGATTCCTTGACAACATCCACACAGTCAATCTGAACATTGACGGATTGTTGTGAAGGGCCTTGCCCTGGAAGATAATATCGTCCATCAGAGGCAGAGGAACCGGATTGCAGACCAGAAGGTCCAGCAGATCCGTATACCATGATCGGCTTGGCCAATCCGGGGCGATCAGAAGTACTTGGCATTCCTCTTGTCTGATTTTCTGAAGAATTTTTGGAATCAGGATTGCTGGAGGGAATGCGTATGCATACATTCTCCCCCAGCTGATAGCTAACGCATCTGTTGCGAAAGCGCTTGGATCCGGAATCGGAGAGACGTACGTCGTCATCTTCGCATTCTTCTTCGTTGCGAACAAATCGATGTTGGGTTTCCCCCAATGGTCGAACAGACGATCCGCCCAACATTGATTTAGTTGCCATTCCGTGGGTAAAACACTCATCCTTCGGCTCAATGAGTCTGCTAGCAGATTTAACCTTCCCGGAATATGAACTGCTTTCAAGGTAATCTGGTGATCCAGGCTCCAACAAAGCAGTCTCCATGTCATCATACAGAGACTGGGCGACTTCGTTCCGCCCTGGCGGTTTATGTAAGTCACAACTGTTGAGTTGTCTGAATGAATAAGAACAATCTTGCCCTGAACTTTCTGTAAGAAATGTTCCAGGCCCAGGACTACTGCTCTTAACTCCAGTAGATTTATATGTTCCTTTGACTGTTCCAGATTCCAAAGCCCTGATATCGTGGACTCTTCCAGGCAAGCTCCCCAGCCCTCCATCGATGCATCTGTATACACAGTCACCTGAGGGTGGGGAGGGGTTAGCATAACCCCCACCAAGAGATTCTCTGTGTCCAACCACCATTGCAGGTGATGAATCAGAGGCACCAACACTGACACATTCGAGTCCAGCGAACCTGTACTCTGGGTCCATTGTGTCATGAGAAATAACTGGATCGGCCGCCTGCGTAAGGCGGCCTGAGGAATGACTGGTTCCAATGAAACCATCAACCCCAGCATTCTCAAGTAAACCCGTGCCAGGACATGACGACTGTCGCACACTGACTGAATTAATGAGATGAGTTTCTGAACTCTCTCCTGAGTAGGATAAACATATCCTGTCTCTAGATCGAAGAACATCCCCAGGTAAACAAACTTCTGGGATGGATTCAGCTCTGATTTTGGGAAATTGATCATCCAGCCTAAGTCTGTGAGAGTTTTCAAAACAATCTCCAGACTGACCGATAAACTTTCCCGGGTGTGCGCTTTCAACAGCCAGTCGTCTATGTACGTGTGGACTGCTATGCTTCTCCTGCGGAGGTATGCGGTGATCGCAAGAACCACACGGGTGAAAACCCGAGGAGCCGTGGAAATTCCGAAGGGTAGCACCCTGAATTCCCACTGTCTGCCCTGGAATGCAAATCTCAGGAAGCGACGGAAACTCCTGTGTATGGGGATGTGGAAATTAGCGTCCTTCAAATCTATCGACGCTGTCCACATTCCCCTCTCTAACCCCGCCAACACCGAGCGCACAGTCTCCATCTTGAAACTGGGCGTCTCTATGAACTTGTTCAATGGCTTGAGGTTGAGAATTGGTCTCCACCCTCCGGTGTTCTTTGTTACTAAGAACAGGGTTGAATAGAAGCCCGGACACCTTTGATCTGGATCTCTCGGATTTGGAGTCCAGATTGGCACTAGAGACAGTCGCGATGGCGGGCCTGTCATCCAATCGGTATGATACCCGACTGAAAGCCATCGCAAGACTAAACGGTCCTGAGTTAACCGTTCCCACTCTTGCATGTGGTCGGCTAGCCGGCCTCCCACCGGTCCACCTAGGGATAGAGGTGGACATAAGGAGTGCAAGAGCGGCACTGTCTCCTCTGCCAGAAACACCGGAGTGGTTCTCACCGTGGTAACCGTCCCATCAGGAACGATTACCACGCCCAGATCCTCGCGCGCCACGACCAGCACCGCGCGCACCTCGGTGCGCGGGCGGCTGCCTGGCTGACTGCGCCTGAGGAGCCTGCGCCCCCCTCGCTGCTGGCCGAATCGCACGCGGCCGAGGCCGACGCTGCGATGGTGGTTGGCCTCTGACCTGGCCACTACCACCTCGAGCCTGCAGGGGACGATACGCAGGGGGTGCGGCGCGAACGTTGGCACGACGAAGCACCTCAAACTGCTCGCGCAGCGCCCTCTGGTTATTGACCAGAGTAACCGTCTCCTGGAGGTGCCTACATCCCTCACCTCCAAAGAGACCAGGACCTGTCATAGGCGTATGCAGTAGCCTATTGTAGAGGTCCTGGGACGGGCACAGATTATCCAAGGCAAAAGTGCGCCTTGCCCGGACACTCCTGGTCACCGCCCGCGTCATACAGTCCAGAGCCAGGTTGATACCATCCTGGATGGCTCGCTGGACTGTGACCGGACTTGGCTGGCGCGATGCGGATGCTGTTACTACCCCTTGTAACAGCTGGGAGACGTGGGACAGAGCGGCAATCGAAGCCCTCCCACTCTCCTCCGCATCACGCAACGCGGTATTTGCTGAACGCAACGCGTTTGAACACAAGACTCCCGTGTCAGACCGGGAGCCTGGCCGCGCATCCTCACCCAAAGCCGCGCGGTCATACACGCTCGGCTTAGGTACCACACCGTAACGCTGGTAGTCCAGGGGCACGATGCGGCAACGCCTGGCCACCTCGCGCGGGGCCTTAGCGAGACGTCCACTCGACTTAATGGACGTCTCCGCCGCCTCGAACATGTCAACGACATGCTCTGCCAGCGGCAGAGAAGGCATAGCGTTAGCAGTAGGCTTACCAGCTAACCACGGCCTGTGATCCCGCTGGCTAGCCGACTGCTCCACGGGCAGATCTGGTCTAACACTCACCAACCACTGGCAAGCGTCAGACCAATCCTCCTCCGTGGCTAGCTGCGAGCGCTCTACAAGACGGGGGCCTTCGTCTTCCTCCTGAGCGCAAGCAACAGAGCTTGACGGCGAATACGCTGATATCCCTGGCAAGCCAGGGAGAGCATGCGGGCCTGACAATACCGGCATGCTAATCTCACTGGCTTGACCAGGAGCAGGCGCCGTGGTAGAGCGCGGGGCACATACCGCCCCACCACGGCCCCGGCCAGCACCAGCGACACTCTCGGCAAGCCGAGGTATGCGGTAACGCTGGCCTTCAGCGCCCAGGGCCACAGTCTGAACCGTGGATTCTACCCCTGGGTGAGTAGAACCGTGGAATAAGCCGCCTATATTCCCCGCGAGGGGTGCACAGACGTCGTAATCCATGGCCACGTCCTCAGACGGCGACCCCAACAGGTAATCCTCATCCTCCTGGCCAGACAGATTAGACTCCGGGTCAGCAAAGAGAGCTAACCCGGACTGGCCAGGGAAGGTGCCATACGAGGTACTGGCACCCGCGGTGTGCGGATACCCCTGGACTGATAAGCAGCCCGCGGGTTCCAGCGACAACCGTCCACGGTCCCTATTGGGCGCGGCACTAAGCCTGCTGCCAGGGTCGTGGAACGCCCCCTCTAATGGGGCCACCTCTGAATCTTCAAACAACGGAAGCGTACTAAGGAACGGTGATTCAGAGGTGGGGATTACCTGCTCCGAAGCAGATGATGAGGCCAACAAAGGATTTGGTCCAGGAAGCATGTCACGAAGCAACTCTGGAACCAAATCCTTTATTGTCCTCCTCATCTCTCCCAACATCTCGGTCCGGAAGGCCTCCATGTCCACCGCGGACGAGGCCTTCCTCTTACCCTTCTTACTTACAACCTCTTTTTTCTGCTTCTTCTTCTCCTCCTCCACCACCTTGTCCTTCGCCTGCAAGCACAAGAATTCGGACATTAGCTCGCCCCCCCAGTGCTTACATATCTCGCAATTAAGCAAGGGACCACAGGGGCTACACTGAAAACAGAGATGAGGACCAAACTTGTCCCTCAAAAATCGTCCACAGGACGCACAACCAGGTCTCTGAAAAAGGCCAAAGGACGAGGAGTATGAGCAATCTAGTTAAGCTTAGAAACTCACCAACTCAAGAGAAGGAAATGATCATAAAGATCATAATTTATCAGAAAACCAGCTTCGGACAACTTTAATTGTTAATAAAGAGCAAGGCTGATTATGACGTCATTAATCCTATGACAGGAAAAAATCGATCCCCAACAAACATCCCAGTGCAAGGACGAATTGTATCTCTAACCAGAACATGTGCAGAATGGACATTTCGACTACACAACCATCAGATATATACTGATAACAATGGCAAATACTGTTAATTATCTCCCTTTCCTCTAAATAATTAACATCACCTCATATCAATAATTAGATACCTGACACCTTGTCTAGACAAACCATCCAACCTGATGAACTGGAGCACTCCACCAACTGAACGCCTCTTAACTCTCTCCACCTCTAGGGGAAGGACTTGGATCAAGAGGGCAAAGTGAGAAGACCTTTATAATAGGCCTCCAACTCACTGGACATAAAATTTTTGGTTAGATAACCTAACAGTATTAGTAGGAAATGGAACCATGGTGGAGAGACACAAACCCTCTGCTGATGTGATGTCCATTATATATCTTCACACAGACCTGTGGACATAAACACAAAGAGAGATTAGTCTTATATAGCACCTAGTTGAAATAAACCAACTAAACAAGGCGCTTATCACGTTTAGCGCTAGTCCCGGAAACACATTACACCGGGACAAAACTCGCTAATTTTACTAGAAGTCACCTGATTTAAAGGTCCTGGGCCCTCCTCTGGCGAATTCATTCTTCCTGCCATCTTTATCAGGGATAAACCTTCTAAGCTTTCACAAAAACACTAATAATTGAGCTAAGAAAAGCACTAGCACAAAAACATGTGTAGACTCTCTGCCAATAAATTAGCAAAGAGGCAGTGCTAGTCTGCGCATGCGCGGTGGTGGGGCTGGCATCCGCCAGACTACGCTCTGACTCCCTGCCCAGTAGGGGCACCTAACTGTTTTAATCTGAGTGTTTATTGAGTGAAAGCCAATATTTAGCAATATCAAAAGTATTAGGGAGGTAAGTATACTCTTGATGTGAAAAGTGTCCTCTATGACCTGTGCAAGATGTGTTGGTTTGGTCTTCTGTGCTCCTGTATCTTCTGAAGCCGGCCTGCTTTGAAACTATAAAACTATAATGTTCTCCGACTCCAGGTACCACTGCAACCACTGGTTGATGATGCGCTCCATGGTCTTGCATATGCAGCTTGTAAGACTGATAGGACGGTAGCTCAGCACTTTCGTCTTGTTCTTCCCTTTTTCAGAATAGGAGTCATTCTGGCTTCTTTCCAGCACTGAGGAACCTCTCCATTGGTCCAACTGAGATTAAAGATGTCTAGCAACTTGCTGAGAGATGCATCCCCAAGGTGTTGGATCATTTCATTCGTAATGCCATCTGGCCCGGGAGATTTCTTCTTCTTCAATTGGCGGACAGCCTTCTTCAATTCTGCTAAACTAATGTCAACTTTCATTGCATCGTGAGTGTTTGTGTCTGTTCTTTCCTTTTGCTCTTTTCTAACCTCTTTTTGATGCATTCGTGGTATAGAAATGTTGCTTTCTTTTGCATATGCCTTCGCAAAGGCATCTTCAGCCATCTTTCCTGTCAGTGTTTGTCCATCTTCTTCGAGAGTAATCTTCTCTCCCCCGACACCCTCATCATTCAGTGCTTTAGTCAGTCTCCATAGCTTTGTGGTGTCTCTCTCTAAATTAAACCCTGCCGTCTTTTCCCTCCAGCTTCTTCTTTTGGCTTCCAGCTTGGTCTTTAGATACCTGGCTTTAGTTTGTTGTAGCGTGAAGTGGTTTTCATGACAGGGATTACTCTCTGCATCTTCTCTGGCCTTGTCTAGTTTATCATGTGCTGCTTGCAGTTCTGTTGTCCAGTAGGGGCGGTAGTTTTTCCTGAACCCTCGAGGAATCGCTTCGTTGGCAGCCTTGAGGATACTTGAATTAAATTCCTTGACCGCATTGTTGATGTTTCTCCCTTCTACTGCTATACTTTGGGTAAGCTCATTGGAACAAATGCCGAACAGACTCCAATTTGCCTTTTTGTAGTTCCACCTTGGATGTTGAGGTGAACTTGTCGAAATACTTCCAGAAAGAGAGAGGAGGACTGGGCGGTGGTCACTTGCTCCTAACTGCGATCCGACCACTCTACTGCGGTTTCTGTGAATGTCTTCTGTACAAAATGCCACGTCCGGCGTTGTTGTCGAGTGCCACCGGCGCGAGTAGAAGGTAGGCTGATCTGTGGGATCGTTGACAAGTAAAAGGTGCTTTTCATCTTGCCATGCTTCAATGTCTTCTCCTCGTTTATCAAGTGTTCTGTATCCCCAGCTCTGGGACTGGTTATTAAAGTCTCCCACAATAAGGAAGTGGCAGTCCGGGACCTGGATTGTGTCAAGTGAGAGATTCTTGTCATTAGGGCAGTAATAATTGACAATTTCAATCACAGAGTTGCTGGTTGTTACCTTGATCTTGATATATTCTGCCTCTTCCATAAAGGTTTTGATCTGGCTGTCGTTCACGCTGTTTCGGACCAAGGTGATCACCCCGCCTTTCTTTCTTCCTCTTCGATCACACCGGAAAATCTGGTAACCTCTGATCTTAAATGGTTTTCCTTCTTGCAGGTGTGTCTCTTGGATGCAGCAGATATCAATGTTGTTTTCGTACAGGAACTGTTCGAGCTCTGATTTCTTGTTGGTAACCCCTTCTGCGTTCCAGTGCATGATGTTGATACTGGGGTTCTCTTTGGGTTTGGTCTTCTCTTTCGGTTGGCCAGTAGCTCTCCATCCTCGTCCCCTGGCTCCACAAGACGAGTTGATGGGACCTCCAGTAGCTGAGGGTGGGCTCCTTCGAGGCGTGGAGCCCGGCGCTGCACCTGCCTGGTGGATCCTCACAGGGCGAGCACCATTTCGGTTGATTCGATCTCCAAGTGTTATTTCATTAGCGTTGTGCATAATGCTCTGGTTAGCCCCTCCAAATATCTGGATTGACACCCAGTGGGTTACACCCCTGCGCCACGTTGAGGCCAAGCATGTAGTCTTAAACAGGGGGTTTCCACCTATGATCAAGAACCTTCTTCAGGCCCCTAATGGCGACCTCTCATCCAAGCTTGGTCATGATCCGTCTATGGTGCTGGACACACACACGCACACCATACATGCATGTGTGCACACACGCATGGAACCATGACAGCTACATGACTGTATGTTATCTGATAAAGCCACAAAAGACACTCATACCTCACATTTCATGACTACATGTAGGTAGAAGAGTGTTTAATCCAATGTTCGGGAAGCATTTTGTTTTTCATGATCCACCAAGCTTGACATTTGTTGATACTATGAAATGTTGGTTATGCTAATATGCATGTACATGTAATTTTGATATGCGACACACCTATGGCCTAATATCACATCTAAAACCATATTGAAACAAGTGCAATGGAGGAATCCAATTTTATCCATGCCCCGCCCATCTTTAGCTAAGCCCCACCCACACTTTGCTCATAATCGATCGCTGAAATCCTTGACTACCTGTAGCAATTTCCAGAAGACTATACAGGTAAGCTGTTGAATATTTTGAAACTAATTTGACTGGGTGCTGTTGCTGCATATAGGAGCTGCTGTTGAAATAAGCGTTCATGCTGAGCGTAAATACATCATTCATGATGGAATTCATTATGGCGTCAGCCTACATATCACGTAGTTGAGTATGACGTCATATGAATTGACTGATGGATAAACTGGAATCCTCCATTGCAGAGATTTCAGACCCTCGCCATCCCGATTTTGTGATATTCTATATTTTTATTTTAAGACCCATGACCAAAGTTGTTGAATCATACTGTGAGGTCACAACATTTCCTGTGTTAAAATTTGAGCCAAGTTTCCTAGGTAGCCATTGATCCGGAATTTGCATATACATGCGCACGCACGCACACACACATGCAATTATTTCTTCCCTTAATTTTCTTCCCTTAATTACATGGTGAGGGTAACCCCTGGTAGCCACATGTAGTAGTTCCAGCAAATTTCCACATCCAATCAGTAAATCACTAATCTATATGAGGCCACATTGGGGTGGGATGGCGGTGGTTTATACATTTGTAAATACACAATAAGTGACTACAGTAAAACCAGATTATAACAAAACGTTTTATGGATTACATATCCCACAAAATGACATCTACAGTGGTTGTGAGAAATGTCTATTTGCAAACCAGGAAGACTATTTTTTTTAATTTACCACTTGAATGACCGGCACGCTAGCCAAGCCAGTCATTCCAATGGTAAATTAAAAAAAAATAATCTCTTCGTCTATAAATGGACATTTTCCATGAGCAAATTTTAATTTTCTTTAACAAATTTGAGGATTGCCAGGTTAAAAGCGAATGCTTAATCGACATCAGGCGTTCTTCCTATGACCATCCATCTTATAGAACCACCATATTGTGGTTCCAAAAGCATGCTTTCATTCTAAACAGGTGTAACAATTTGATGGTAAAATCTGAACAACCCAGGCTTTGCAGTGAAAATGAAAAATATCCATTTGCAGCCAGCAGGCCACATGTGATCATTTTTGAAAATGGTATGACTGGCTTATATAACAATATCAGTCATTCCAGTGGTAATTTCTCAAAAATTTTCTCTTGGCCTGCAAATGTACATTCACTAAGCAAAAATTATGATTTTGTTTACCCATCTTATCCTACACAAAGTATGTTCTGTATTATCGTCCTCCTATGGTAAATTCTTTAATGGACATTACCTGCCAGGCTAATGGCTGGTCTGGTTCTACCTCTGTGGCATGTCTATATGCTTGTACAACCTGCACCCCCTCAGCGAGAGCTTCAAGTGCCACGCCCATAAACACCAGAGCATTGTAATTGTCCGCAGCATCCTCCAGAATAGACTGAAGCAGAAAGCAGCCATTCAAAAACAGAACACTACACAGTACACATGTACATTATCCAGGATTATAATTCTGGTAATTAACTGTTTGCATACTGGATTTGTGCAGACTACATTTTCAATCGGGATTAACTCTGGATATGCTGAATATTTTGAAAACAATTTGACTGAACAACAACATCAAATTGCTTTTAAAATATTCAGCAGTTAAATAGTTATTATCCATTCAAATTATTGTTTGGTGGCTTGCAGCAGTTAAGCTGTGTTTACCTGGCATGCGGGGGTGCGGATTGCGGAACGGAAAGAGGGTATGCGGAATGCGGGTAAAATATTGCGTGTACCATTTACCTGCACACGGAATCATTGCGTTATTTTATTGCATTTTTATTGGTAATATTGCGATATTTCTATCAAATTTCTTTGAAAAGCGACAGCACTTTTACGCTTTGATATCTAGCTTTCCACTGAGACCATTACAAAATGTTTATGTATGGAGGCGAGAGATGCAGATCCAAATGGCGAGTACTGACGACTAGATTAAAATATGATACCTTGGCTTATTCTAATAACATGTAATTATAATATTACCGATTTCCGATTTCTTCCAACAAATTAGTTCTTATAATTTTAGACGATGCATCAGCTTTAACTACTTGGATTGCCCTTTCGTTGCTAGATTACATGTGTTCTATTTCGCAATGGAATCTTTTCCATCCGGAAAAATCGCTACACCGAGCGATCGGTTTTTCCGCATCCCGCCGTTCCGCTTACCGCGTGCAGGTAAATGGATGAAGGAAAATAGTAAAGAGCGATCTGAAGTATATTCCGCGTTCAGTTTCTGCAACCAGCTTTCCACATTACACGTGCCAGGTAAACGCAGCTTTAGACAATTATAAATGCAACTAAAATGAAGATCTAGAAGAAAACTGTTAGAGATCTAAGAAACTTGATTAAGCCTTGAGCAATTTAGTGGTCAAACTTGGTCAAGTATATTATTAAAAATTTACAAATGGGATCACCAGCTGAGCCAGGCATTGCAGCCATAAATCTTCAAAAATAGTCTTCTCTTGACCTATAAATAGATATAATTCCAGACGACTGTAGATGTCATGTTTGGCTGACTTGACCATTAAAGCATCTAATCAATGACTACGTATTTGTCCCATTTCTTAATGTTTGGTAGTGAGATAGTACAGTTATTGTACAAATAGATATCATGATTAGCGGCGCGGAAGAGTCAAAGTCAACGCGTTAAAGTCAACACGTTATATACTCATACAAAGGCAGCGTCGCAGCATGCATACGAATTAGCAGAAGAGGGTGTGTGATCAGAAAACATGAGGTGTTCCTATGGTTGTGACTGGAAAAGCAACAAGAGTATTCAGACCAGTTTGCAAGAATGGTCATTCGAAGAAAATTCTCAAATGTTCTTAATGTTGGAATGGACCATGCACTAATGTAAACCGAATTGCAGGTACATGTACATGGTATTTGAGTTACTCATGACTGCAGATTTTGAGGTGATGTTTAAGTAAAGCTCAGCCTGAGGTGAGGCTGGGGTGAACGTCAAAGAATTCAACTAAATTGTTTATGTGAGCTACATGTTGTACCCATATGATTGAGGATAGCAAGACGATGCTTAGATTAATTCCCCATTCCCAATGGTAAGAGTCACTCTTAAATTGTGTGCCTGTATGATGAGGGTGATGGTGCATAACGTCAAAATTATCCAATCTGTGGGGATTTACACTGGCATTCTATTGATTGAACATTGAACTCTGAAAATTTACCAGTGGAATCACTCACTGGCTTGATTATCGAACCAGTCATTCCAGCAAAAAATTTTCAAAAAATGGTCTTCTCTTGGTCTGCAAATCGACATTGGCCAAGACGATTAATGGTTTAATAGACTCTGGAAATGTGATCAAATTTTTGGAAAAGTCAGATGAGTTGAGTAATATTGTGGATGATCATGTTATGGAGATTGGTTGGCCTTCATCTGTGTTGCATCCTGTAGTTCCAGAGACAGCTACAGTGCATGCGGTATCCAGTGGAATTATTTCATGGAATAAAGAAGAGTGATATACATATACTGTATCATTTCAAGCTGGAATGGGTGTAATTTCTCGAGTAATCATGGTAATCTTTCAATCCTATCAACACAATGTTAGAAATTATTTGTAAGATTGTTAATTGTAAGAATTATTATCTTGAATATTCGGAAAATCAATTTGATTGGAGAGCAGTTGCTAAATTTTCTAAAATAATCTTGTGGTCTGCAAAATAAACATTCACTGGTCCAAAGTTGGAATCTTTTTGGACAATTAACTGCTTAACCCTTGAATTTGTTCAAGAAAATTTAAATTTCTCATAGAAAATGCCCATTTGCAGACCAAGAGACGACTATTTTTGAAAATTTACCACTGGAATAACTGGCTCGGTTATCGAGCCAGTCATTCCAGGAGTAAAATTTTCAAAAATAGTCTTCTTTTGGTCTGCAAATTGTCATTCCTCAAGACCACTGCAGAACCTGAGAGGGATTAACCCATTCTATATCAGTACATGTGATATTTACTACATGCTGTTATTCTAACAAGAATTCCGCGGAATTAAATGTCCTGCCTGTCTCCTGTTTGACACAGTGTCCTTGACCCTGTGACCTCAATGTTATCACGCTGCTTCCTAACATTATAAGTAACCATGTATCCAAGCTTACTTCCAATAGGATTAACGAGCAGGGGTCAATAACCATGTCATAATGACCTTGACCTTTGACCCAGTGACCTCACTATCAGCACACATCTTCCATATGGCATAAGGAAGCATGTGTCCAAGTTTAGTTCTGAAATATAAATGTAAATGATTTGCTAAACGCAACAACTTAACGTTAAAAAAGCAGAGGTCAAATACCAATGATCTTGACCTTTGACCTAGTGAATTCACTAGCTTTCAGCGCACAGCTTTCTTATGGGATAAATGATTTGTTAAACGCAAAAACTTAACGTTGAGAAAGCAGAGGTCAAATTGCAATGTCAGAATGGCTTTGACCTTTGACCTAGTGCCCTCACTATGAGCACAGATCTTCCTTATGGTATAGGGAACTATGTGTCCAAGTTTAGTTCTGGTATGAAGCAATTCGGAAATATAAATGTAAATGACTTGCTAAATGCAACAACGTAACGTTGAAAAATCAGATGTCAAATAACAATGTCAGACTGACCTTGACCTAGTGACCTCACTATCGGCACACATCTTACTTATGGCATAGGGAAGAATGTGTCCAAGTTTAGTTCTGTTAACATGAAGTAATTCTGAAATATAAATGTAAATGATTTGCTAAATGCAAAAACTTAATGTTGATGTAACCGCCATTGCCGGAAAAGTGATACCTTTCATTTCTAGACCAAGATAGGATTATTTTCATTCACGCTATACATACACAAATGTAGGCTGGTTTTATTTCAGAGCAATATTGGTATCTTCCCTAGCTTTTATGCTGGTACCCATTTATACTCCTGGGTGGAGAGAAACAAGGAGCGAAGGAGATTGTCCATGTTTCCAACGATGGCGAAATAGTGCACAGGTCTGGGGCGAACCTGGCTCTCCCGGCTAAGCTGTCTTGATTGTTAGCCACTACACCAAGCCGCCGGTTCAAAATTTCTCAACACCACTGCACCAGTCCTTTTTGACTAGCTTGAGTGTTAAATGGTTATATGGATTAAAACAGCAAAAGTTGAATTGGAAAGGAAGTAAAAATCTTTCACAGTATGTTTTAACAACATGTCCTGTCGTTTCCTTTATATTTGCTATTGATTAGACTGGCTTAGGTAATCAGTGCCGAAGAATTATACTCAAGCTAAGCCCAATTCAGCATAAGATGATGCTGATAAAGAGCGAAAACCATGCCATTGACCAAAATCAAAACATTGACCATTTTGTTATATCAGACAAGGTTCAATATGTTACAGGGGCTTGTGGAATGAAACTAGTTTATCAGAAATTTGTTGAATATTTTGAAACTAATTTGACAGGAAAAAAGCTGTTGCTGCCATATGAAGTGCTCAAGAGATATCAATAAAATTATTCTAAAATACTCATCAGGTTATCTGGCATGTCTGATCATTGCATTATATGAAAGTAACAGGCCTGTTATGGTTAAAGAGTTAAGAAAGCATACACACCTTACACTCTGCAAGAGCACTTTGATAATCCTTGCTGCGTATTGCCTCTCGTGCAGTCTTCAACTTAATCTTAATACTCTTTGGATCCATCCTCTACCATATCAATCTAAAACAGATATACATGCATTCATATATTACTGGCTTATGCAAGATAGAATAAGTCATTAGTCAAAAAAAGAAAAATGTTAACAGCCGGGCTGGCAGCTTCTTCCGAAGGACGTTTTTTCCATCCCGGAAGAAATAGTTTCTTCCACTAGAAAGATGCTAGAAACTCAAATATAGTGTATATTGGCATAATATGGATGTAATTAACCATTTAGCACACATATTTGTTTACATTTACAGACTAGGAAGACTATTTTTGGAAAATTTATCACGGAAATGACTGGCTAGGTTATTGCCACATTCTAGTGGTAAATTTTCAAAAATAGTCTTGTTTTAGTCTGCAAACAGACATTTTCTAAGAGAAAATAGAAATTTTCTTTCAAAGGTGAGCTAAACGAAAAATAATTTAAAAAGTGCTTACCAGGGTCACAACAACCTTGATCTTTTGACCTCATGGTCAATTCTCCATTCCCTCTCATCATAAGGAAGCATGTGTCCAGGTTTGGGGTCCAGTATGATTAACCAATCATGCGATATGAACCGATAAGTTGAGTTAAACTAAAGTTGGATGCGACACCATCGCATGATGTTGAGTGTATCACCGTAGCATGTTTTACTTCGAAAATTCTCGTTAATAATATTACATATAACAAGAATTCTACGGAATTAAATGTCTCGTCTGTCTGTCTCCTGTTTGTCACAGTGTCATTGATGTTTGACATTGTGACGTCCATGTTATTATGCTGCTTCAACACATTATAGGTAACCATGTATTCAATTTTAATTCCACTAGGATTAACCAATCCTGATGATTGATTTGCTGAATGGAAAAAACTTAAGGTTGAAAAAGCAGTGCTCAAATAGCAATATTTGAATGGCCTTGACCTTTGACCTGGTGACTTTCATGTCACCATCCTGTATCCTCTTGGTATAAGCAACCATGTACCCAAGTTGCGTTCCATTAGGGTTAAGCAATCCCGAAATATAACATGATCACATTTGCTAAGCTAAGTTTTGGAGAGGTCAGTATGACCGTGACCTTGTGACTTCAATGTCAAGATGCTACTTCCTAACACTAGCAGGTTTCAATGCATCTAAGTTTAGTTTCAATAAGATTAACCAATCCTGAAAGATAAGCCAGGAAGGCTTGCTAAATGCAAAAACTTAACATTGAAAAAACAGTTTTGTATCAAGGTAACAGTGACCATGACTGTTGACCTCAGTATCAACATGCTGCTTCCTAACAATGTATCAATGTTTAGTTCCAATAGGACTAACCAATCCTGAAATATAAGCTGATAAGCTATGCTAAACGTAAAAACTTAACATTGTTGACGCTGTCGCCGCCGGAAAAGTGACACATATGTCTCACTTTCTGCTTCGCAGGCGAGACAAAAATGGTGCAAACATTGAAAATATCATATTCAATTTTATGTATATTCTTTAAAGTTGTTGTATGGTTCTGAGATTTCTGACATCAGCATATTAATCGAAAACTCCTAATAGACCCCCCTTGCGAGTTGGTCTGTAGTTATATTAACCACTACAAAACATACTTACCGTTCAACCACTACTTGCTAAATCAACTACTCTGCATTTAGCCACCAGAATAAGATTTTTATGCTTGCTTATATACCTCCATATGCCTATTCCACTTCAATATAAACCCTCAACCAGACTACTGGTAGGGTACACCCCCAGCATATGGCCTGATAGAGACTGGCACCAGTCTGTACTCACTCCTTGGTGACGCCTGTCACTAAGCATGCCTGCGCATGCGCATTGGAGCCCAAATAGAAAACAGATTCACTTTTCTAAATTTAAATGCCAAATATTACAAACAGATTCTCAAATCCTTCCCACGCGGGGTGGTTGAGGTCGGGTCATAGTGATTGAACACTAAGTATGTTTTATAGTGGTTAATAAAACTACAGACCAACTCGCAAGGGGGGGGGGGGGTCTGTTGGGGGTTGTTATTACACCACAAAAACATCTATACCATTCAATCACTACTTGCTAAACCCGTAGATTTGGTCAGTACCCCACTTAAAACCTTTGGTGGGTGGAGATTTGAGAATCGTTAAACAAGGATAAAAATTAAACAAATCATATCCAAATGTTAATAACATAACATAATAGTGCATCTTAATTAATCATGCAGTGATTATCAAACAACGAAAACTTTAAACTTAAAGAAATAAATAAAACCAAAGAAAACTCTCACCATTTCTCACAGACGCAGTCTTAACGAAAATGGCGGGATGTGCTTGGTAAATGGTCTTCGGCTTTTTTAGTTAAAATCGTAATATTACGAAAAAAGGAGGCCGCTGCACTCTGATCCTTTAAATAAAAGGAAGTAAAAGTACTCAGATTTCCAGCCTGCGACCTGCATGACCTCGTCTAAAGAAGATCCAGCGAAAAGAGTAAAAGAGGTAGCCATTCCGCTAACATCGCGAGCTTTTACATGAGATAGATTAACTTGTTCAGGAGAAGCAATCTTGTAACAAAGTTTGATGGTCTCACAAATCCCAATCCT
Organism: Chaetoderma sp. LZ-2023a; assembly: GCA_034401795.1. Taxonomy (NCBI): domain Eukaryota; kingdom Metazoa; phylum Mollusca; class Caudofoveata; order Chaetodermatida; family Chaetodermatidae; genus Chaetoderma; species Chaetoderma sp. LZ-2023a. The sequence goes on along the minus strand of CM067360.1, from coordinate 40,404,496 downwards.
CTGATAAAACCATTAAGAATCTTCATATCCTTGATGCCAGCATTCAAAAGACAAGGAAGCGATGAAGCCAAAGAAAATCTATAACCCCTGACTGTGTTACAGATAACTGTAAAGAATCAGAGATAAGATAAAAAAAACCAACACCTGGGGAATAGAAACAGAATCGGGCAAGAGACCATGTTCTGAACACCATTCTCCAAAAATTTTAAGTCGACCCTTGTAAACTCGACGGGTCGACTCCCTCCTGGCAGAATCAATAATTTCCTGAGATCTAGAAGAAACTTTGATCTCAGGGACTTGACGGTCGATATCTTCCAAACACAGACTGAAGATTTCTGGGTTTGGATGAAGACATGTACCGCTTACTTGAGAGAGAAGATCTGGGAGACTGGAAGGAGACGAGGGAAGTCTACCAGAAGATCGAGGTCTACGAACCAGATCCGCTTTGGCCAAAAGGGAGCTATTAGAAGAACTTCGCAGAACTGGTCCCTGACCTTCTTCAAAACCAAAGGAATCAGGATCATTGCAGGGAACACATAAGCGAACATTCCTGTCCAGGACTGAGACAGGGCATCCACCGCTAGCGCCTGACTGTTTGGAAAAGGAGACATGAAAGAGGAGATCTGGGTATTCAGACAGGTCGCAAACAGATCTACGTGGGGACGATCCATAAGCTTGAAAATTGCTCTGGCAACCGACCTCTTTAACTGCCACTCTGTGTGGGCGAATTTGCTGGGACGTGACAGCTGGTCAGCAAAAAAATTCAGACTGACTGGGACATGAGTGGACGCTAGAAATATCTGATTCTTGCGGCACCACAAGAGAAGGTTCCAAACCGCCATACAAAGGAGGGAGGATCTCGTTCCCCCCTGTCTGTTGATGTAAGAAACCACCGTCGAATTGTCCGATGGAAGCGAGACTTTGAAGCCCTTTACTCGATCTGACCATGAAAGGAGAGCCTTCTTGACAGCCCACAATTCCAAGATGTTGATGTGAGCTGTCAACTCCTCCAGAGACCAAAGACCAGAGACCGACAGGGAGTCCCAGACTGCTCCCAATCCCTCCCTGAACTTTCGGAAAGACGGGCGGATAAGCACATGGAAGTAGGTGTCCTTTAGATCTATGGAGGAAGTCCACATGCCTGGATCTAGACTGGCAATGATCTGGGAGATGGTCTCCATTTTGAACTTTGGGGTTAAAATAACGTTTAACTTTTTCAGATTAATGATAGGACGCCAACTTCCTGTTTTCTTGGAAACTAAGAAAATGGTTGAGTAGTAGCCCGGGTCTACACTCCAAAGGGGAACCTCTTCTATGGCCTCCTTGACAATCATGGCCTCCCAACTCCTCTTCTAAGGCCAGCAACTTTTCCGGATTGGAAGGAACTGGTGTCCACTTAGGAATAAGAGACAGAGGAGGAGGATTAAGGATCCAAGAAGGTGCATACACCCAGCGAATCTGATCTACAAGCCAGGAGTCCTGAACGAGGGTATGCCAAGCATCCCAGAACAGAGACAGGCGCCCTCCAACTGGCAAGCTGGGCAGAGGACACTAGACCGACGCATCCAAAGGCACAAGAAGAGGAAGGGAAGAGACTTTATGAGAAAAGAGAGCTGGACCTACCCGGGTGGTGGCCACACCTCAAACTCTCATACTCTGAAAACCTCTGAAAGATGACCGACCTCTGGACCTTGAACTAGGTCTACGAAAATAAGTCTGGCCCCATCTCTCCCTAAGAGCAGGGGGCTGTCGAAGCTGGGATCTAGAACGGTCCGAGGAGATTGACTCTAAACGATCCTCCTCCGCGGATTGATCTTGAAAATTGGAGGAAGATCTGTTAGAATTTGTAACTATCCTGGAGGGATACGCACCAAACTCGCCTGGTCTAAGACTCTTCATCCTGGGAGAGGAATTAGGGCTCTTAATGGAGGAAGAGTCTCTTTTCACTGAGGGTCTAGAAACAGAGATCTGAGCCTGAAGATCCCTAGAAGATCTGAGACTCTGACCGAATGAGACTAGAGGAAGACTGACCAAAAATATCCTGGTCGAAAGGAGGAGCCGAAATGAGAATACTCTTGAGATTACTCAAAATATTAACCTCTACAAGCTTCCTCGACCTTCTCTTTGAAGTAATAAAACCTAACGATCTACAGACAGAATTAAGAGAACCTCTCGAAATATCAGCCATAGCGCGAAAAGCCACACCAGGAACCTGCTCGCCTCTCTCCTGGGACTTAAGAACTGCCTCTGAAAGTAAAGCAAGAAAATTTGCCGACTTGAGCTGTGACCTACACACAGGCTCTCATTTAAAAAGATCCGAAGAGGCCTCAACTTTCGCAGAATCCTTTAAATTAGAGGAAAGAACTTCCCAAGCAGGATCATTGACCGATTGAGGGGATGCAACTCACAGATAATCGTCCTTGGGAATCTGAACAGGAGCATCGAATTTTGGAGTAAGAGAAAGGTCCTTAGAATGAACATCATTCACATGGAAGTCTAACATGTCAACTACCAAATTATCAACCGGGAGGACCTGAGGAGACAAAGAGGAGTCAGGAAATGAAAGAGCAGACACAAAAGAAGGAGGGTCTATAGAAAATTCATCCTTGAGAGGAAGAGAAAGACTAGAAGCAATCCACCTATGAGCCAGGGACCAGTCCTCTGAAGAGTCCCTGACAGGACAAAACCTCTTCAGATCCCTGGCCCTGACTGATTTGGGAATTGAAGAAACAGAAGAATGATTAGAAGATGATTGATGAGAAGAGTGACAAAAGACGAAAGAGTCAAGAGTTCTAGAAGAGGAGAGCAACGCCTCCTAAACGCTTGAAGAGAAGACACCGGAAAAGAATCAGAAACTGAGGAAAATTGGTCAGAAAGAATCGGGCCAACATCACTCTGCAGACCAGAAGACAAGGGAATTTGAACCAGACCACTAGCTAAAAAACCTAGATAGAATGGAAAATCAAGCCGACACAAAAGAACGATCAAGGGAAAGATCCCTAACCACAGGAAACAAGGAAAAATCCAGACCTGAATCAACAATTTGAAACTCTAACTCAGGAGAAAGCACAAACGAAACTATAGGTTCAAGATGATCAAAGGAGGAAGAAGCAGAAGTGGAGGAAGGAGGAAGAGAAGAATTAAGATGAACAGAAGAAGAAGAGTGAACAGGATCAGAAGATTCTGGAAAGGAATTGATAGCAAAAGGAAGGCGGGAAAACCCCGGAGGAGGAGGGATAGACAAGGGCTGAAAAAGAGAAGAATTAGAAACATGGCTGGAGGAAAAACCTCTAGCCGAAAGAGAAGAGTAAGAAGAAGGAAAATTCCTATGTCCCTGAATTTGAGAACGAAAAAAAAGAAAGCCTAGGATCAGAAGAACAACCTGAAACTACATCACGAAAAGAAGAAGCAAAGGAACCTGAAGATGCATCAACATTAACTAACTGGGAAGGAGACTGAGAAGATTCAAAATCCTGTACCAAATGATCCCGAAAATAATACGAGTCAGAACTATCCCTAAGACGAGGAGAAAAAACTGAACTAACCAATTTCCTATCACCAGAAGCCTGACTCCTATCAACCAAATGCGAATCCGAAAAAATTGACCGACTACGAAAGGAGCCGGTAGGCCCAGGAAACTCTTGACCGGATGTACAAACTCTAATACTGGAAGGAGAACCGGAAACTGACGCTGGGCTAAGACCGTAACCGGATCTTGCAGACCCTGATAATTGACCAAAACGGAAGTCTCATCAAAACCGGATGCGGAAACAAGATGCTTAGCCGGATCTTGAAGAACCGGAAGAGCATCTCTCGAACCGGAAGCGGAAGAGATAACACCGGGATCAGAAACGGAAACCACAAGTCTGAAAATTAATTGGGTCCTGAGGATTCAGATAACCGGCAGGACCAGCCGCTAGAACCGGAAGTACTAATACCGGAAGCGGAAATGGAAGTGGATAAAATCCTACCGGAAGTTGAAAAATAAACAGGATCCTGAGGACCCGGATGCCCAGAAAAAACAGAAGCCAAACCGGAAGCGGAAGTAGAAGAAACAGAAATGGAAACCAGAAGTAACCCCGGGTCCTGGAGACCCGAATCTACTAAGCACAAACCAGAAGTGCTTGACAAACCGGAAGTTACCGAACTTCCTGACTGCACTACGATAGGAACAGGCGGTCTATTAACATCTCTGGCTACTGGAATTACAGAAAACTTGACATTGGCATAGGTGCATGAATCGGGGACTTCCGTCACCAACACCACTGCTTGAGGATAATGTCCCTCCTCAAGACTTAGGTGGGTTTTGCCCGGTGACTTGCTCGAAACTACCTTAATGGGCTTATTCTTCTTCGAGTCTTTAGACTTCGGTATCGGGGACCGAATCTCTTGCCTGGACGTGAGGGAAGTTTCCCCCATTTGCGGGCATGCCTGCTAACCTTCTGGTTATCATCCGACTTGGGTGAATCTTCTCTAGCCGCGCGAATGGCTGAAGAAATCCGCTCATCTAGAGACCTGGTCAAGATGGTCGCAAAAGATTCAAATCTCGCAAAAAGATTTAAAACAGCATCATGATTAGATGAAGAGGGCCCCCCCCACCCTCCATTGCTTAGAGAGGATAGACTTCATATTAGGCATAATCCTGTACAGAAGAACTCTCAAATACAACAGCTGAACTCAGCGCAAAGCTATAAAACTTAAACTGGTATATTTGCAGACTGTACTGCTTGCAGAATATTTGAAAAGTGAATCTGTTTCCTATTTGGGCTCCAATGCACATTCACAGGCATGCTTAGTGACAGGTGTCACCAAGGAGTGAGTACAGACTGGTGCCAGTCTCTATCAGGCCATATGCTGGGGGTGTACCCTACCAGTAGCCTGGTTGAGGGTATATTGAAGTGGAATAGGCATATGGAGGTATATAAGCAAGCATAAAAATCTTCTACTCCAGCAATGGAGGGTGGGGGGGGGGGGCCTCTTCATCTAATCCTGATGCTGTTTTAAATCTTTTTGCGACCATCTTGACCAGGTCTCTAGAAGTACTAGCAAGACACAGCTTTAGACTTGGAAGCAACAGAGGGGGAGTGATCAGTGGGCAACGTGGACTCTGACAAAAAATCCTTAAAAAAGGCCTTAGCAACGGTCGACGACCATCCTTTACATATCCCGCACATCGTTAATGGAGTACACGTAGTATATTTTAGGCAAACATGGCCTCCATACTCCACAGAGTGGACCCGATCACACTTAGTCGACGTACAATGTACATTTCCCCATCTCAACTGATTTAACAGAATCCTAAAAACAAAAATAAAAATAGAGAATGAAGCATGCAGCTTTGAAAAACCTAAAAGAACTTCTCTAAGATATTGAGTCTGAGATAAAGCAAACAAATGCATGCTTAGAAAAGGCAGGAAAATTCAAATTCAAATATCACTAATAAAAAAGGACTACAAGACTTCAAATTTGTTACGGATATAAAACGGAATGCACTAAAATATGTTAGATATAAGTGAATGTAATGGAAGAGTACTTGTAGGGTTAACAAATGATCATGGCTTAGGCATGAGTGACTACCACGAAAACGGATTACTATCACGAAAACTGGTAGCACATTCATAAAGAGTACAAAAACAACAAAATACTCAATAAACATAACTTAGAGAGGATAGACTTCATATTAGGCATAATCCTGTACAGAGGAACTCTCAAATACAACAGCTGAACTCAGCGCAAAGCTATAAAACTTAAACTGGTATATTTGCAGACTGTACTGCTTGCAGAATATTTGAAAAGTGAATCTGTTTCCTATTTGGGCAGGTGTCACCAAGGAGTGAGTACAGACTGGTGCCAGTCTCTATCAGGCCATATGCTGGGGGTGTACCCTACCAGTAGCCTGGTTGAGGGTATATATTGAAGTGGAATAGGCATATGGAGGTATATAAGCAAGCATAAAAATCTTATTCTGGTGGCTAAAGGCAGAGTAGTTGATTTAGCAAGTAGTGATTGAACCTGTATAGATGTTTTTGTGGTGTAATAACAACCATGATTTACCAAAAATCTAGATTTTTCACGGTGCAATGTTTTTACAAATTGAGAAATCATAAAAATTTGAAATGAATACTTACCAGTCAGCTTAAAAACTAATACAATTGTAATCCTAATAAAGGAAGAATTGAAACAATAGTAGGAGCAAGAATCATGGCTTAAATTGGTCAGTAACTGACAGTCCATGTAGGCCCAAAGCATAAACTTTGTATTATATGTCACTCGTGACGTTTTATACATATAACCCATTCTCATTGTAAAACAGAGACTAGAATGCGCAGGCGACAGCACGCCATTGCAAATCCCCATGCTTTCGCCTACTTTGATGGTCAGCCCTTCACCCCCCCCCCCCCACCACCACCATAGTCGATGTTCCCACCCTGGTGGCAGAGCCTAATGTAAACATTGTAGCCAAATCCGCAATCATATGGGTAGCTAACAATAGTAAATTTGGTGGAATTCCGCCAACTTTGACTTTCTACCCACACCTCCACCTTGCCCTCACCATGTTACAAATTCTGTCTTGCATTTCGCAATCATATGAGCAACCTACATAATAAATATGATTGAATTCCATCAAACAATTTCAAAGTGTGCAGATAGCCGGATGAACAGATGGATGGAATCGATTGCAATATCCTCTATATTTTTCGAAATGAGTGAGCATTACAAAAGGGGAGTTCCCAAAATATGCGATGCGCATGCATGAATTCATTCTATTTCGCTTCAGTGTTCTGAAGTAGCACTCAGAGCATACCATAATATTGTGGGAATTTGGCCTAAATGTAATTTAATCATTAAAGAAATACATCAGTAATAGACAACTGGTCAGTAAAACATTTAGCGTTGTGATTTTCAGCATTAACCATACATTGTCATCATAACAGCGGAAAACAATAGTATGCTTTAGGAAGAATTCATTAACAACCAATCACTTTACCAGAACCTGTCATACATCATGAGATAAATATTAACTTCTCGACCACTACTCTAGGCTTGCACGATTTATTCAATTTTTATAATTGAGATTATTTCAAAGAAATAAATGCAAATTATTCAATTAATTGACACTTAACCCTTATCCACAACACAGTGTCAAAAAGTAAACTCTTACAGAGACAGTAAAAGAAATACTGGTGTACATTTGATAAACAATGTTACTTTATGTTGTTTCTACCTTTTTGAAAGTTAGAGGTTAATCTACTTCACGCTATATACGCATAAACTACTGCTGCTATAATTACAGTATACATAAAGGTGTTAATATCACTGGTCAGCAGTTCTTTTCTTTGTAGGTTAATGATTAGCCAGTCTATTCCTGTGTTAATGGACCCCTGCACAACAATTATGCTCCAGCTAATTCACACAAGTGTGCTGATAAAGGTCTCACAACGATGATTGACTCAAGTTCAACCATTAACCATTTTCCTACAGCATGCAGATTAAAATATTTACTACAGATATTTAGAAACATTGCTATGCAGGAAAGTCATTAAACATTTTGAAAATAATTTTACAGAAGGGTGTTGCTGTCAATGACACTCAAATTAAATAATATAATCTCAAGAAACTCAAAAGATTATCTTATTGATATGAATTTGTTATTGCAAATCTATACAAACAGTTGAACATAAATATGTTTGCAATTATAATGTCAAGAGTTGTCAATTATTCAATTATTTGAAATTAGCATTGTACACGATTATTTTTTTTAAATTATTGCGATTATCAATTAAATTGAATAATTGTGCAAGCCTACTTGCCATCTCATGACAGGATGCTGTCACGCATTGACACAGGATGAAAGCAAGCATAGGCTTGATTCTACCCTTTATCGTCATCATCATCATTTTCTCAGGACTTACGCCATAGGCTTTTCGCCTAGACCTGTTGATGTCTTAAAACTTATAATATGGAAGATAGAGAGAGAGAGGATTTGACATTGTTACGTGCTATTACTTATTAGTCATAGATATTGTATCTTAATATTTGCTAGTTATTATTATGGAATGTGCATGCCCAGCAGCCGCCAGCTGCGGTGTGCCGCCTACAGCTGCTGAACTTGGCTTTAAACACTGTTTTATGGGACGCGCATGCCCAACAACCACCAGCTGCGGTGTGCCACCTACAGCTGCTAGGCACCGGTTTAAGTGTTAGCTGCAGTGTGCCGCCTGCACTTTAAATCCAGCCTGCGTTCTCAATTTACATACAAAATTTCTGTGTTTGATATCCTATATATTGACTGTATGCAGAGAAACTAGTTGTGGTTGATTTTCGGTATCATGTCTATAGTCTACATCATATTCAAAATATTAGTCGAAGAGATATGCTGAGTTTGTCATATACATGTATGAGTCCAGTTTGGCCTTGAATTCGTCTAAGTGCGTGGCTTCCACAATGTGTGCAGGTAGGTGATTCCAGATTGGTGGGGTATGTCTTGTAAAGTTAGTGTTGCAGCTTTGAATTCCTAGTTTGAAGCTTTGACCACGGGTGATGCTTGTGGAGGTTTCGCTGAAGAGATTGGATGGATCAACATTGTACATGTTTCTCGTCAATTTGTACACCTCAATCAGGTCTCCACGTGTCCTGCAGTACTTTAGAGAGAACAAATTCAATGATCTTAGCCTCCCTTCAAAACTGAGGCTATGTTGGTCAGGGATCAGCTGGGTCGCTCGACACTGTACCCTCTGCCTACACCGAGTTGCAGTATTCCAGTATATATAGGTCTGACTAGTGTTTTGTATAGCAGTATCAACAGGGTTGGCAATTTCCCGGGATATACTAGGGAGTATTTCCCAGGGCAGTGGGAAATACTGGAAAATACTCAGATATCAGATGGCAAGTTTATGTATTTAACCTCATGGTTGTTTATTATGCTTAAGAAAACACTGACAAGCATCAATAAATATCATCTAGTGACATATGCATAAGTTGCAAACCTATACATAAGGAACAGTCTTCTAACTGCTAAAGCAACACTACATAAGACAGAACTGAACATCCAATGAAATACCATTATAATTTTATGAGGTATGACTGGATATTTGACAGTAAATCATTGCATATAGATTTGTTTGGAGTTCAGTAAATCTAGACAATTACCTACCCAGTAATAAAAGGCTTTGACTACTGTCAGAACATGCAATGTAAACTTACTTCTGAGGTATTTACCTATTGCTGTGTACTTGCTTTAACCCTTTAGCACTCAAGTTGGCGGAAAATGATTTCTGAAGTGGTATTGATAAATGCCCATTTGCAGGCCAAGAGAAGACTATTTTTACCACTGGAATGTCTGGCTTGATAACTGAGCCAGTAGTAAATTTTCAAAAATAGCATTCTCTTGATCTGCAAATAGATATTTTCTATGAGATAATTGAATTTTGTTTGAACAAATTTGAGCGTTAAAGGGTTAAGTAACTAATTCACTCTGGTATGTCATTATATCTAAGTTAGTGCTTTGGTGACTGAATACATTTCATTCTGAAGTTGCAGAAATCTTAAAATTGTAATTGCTATTTAAACCTAAAATCCAGTTTGTTGAAAATAATGTGAAAATCTGTTTTCAATCAATCAAATTGTAGCATCTAATTAATATAAACAGTAAACCGTACATAATATTAGTATATAATTGTATATAACCGAATGAAATGTGTTGCCATCTCAATCAGTTAATCCCCAGTTGGACACCTTGCTGTCTTTCCATTGCTGGCATTCAGATAGAAGAATAATCAATTATGCTTAATCTGTTACCAACCTATCTGAACTTCAGGATTCGAATACCTACAATACCCGGGTAATAGAAGCTATTCCCGAGTCCCCTATTGGGTCGGTTCCGACTCCAATTGAAACTAGATTGATCGGTCGATGACGCGTCATCACAAATCAACACGTTCACCGCTTTGAACTTTTGACACACCCCACAACCCACCCCTGGAGGCGGAGCCAAATGTAAATGTCATTTTGCACTCCGCGATCATATGGGTAACTCACATACCAAATCTGGTTGAATTCCGTCCAACACTGTCAGAGGAGTTGCATTACAATCAATTTCATGACCTTTTGACTCCATCCCCCACCCATGGGGGCGGGGCTAAATGTAAATGTGTGCATCCACTCCACATTGATGTGGGTAACTCACATACCAAATTTGGTTGAATTCCGTCCAATGGTTTCGGAGGAGATGCATTTCACCAGGTTAAAATTTGACCTTTTGACTCCTCTCCTGAACCCTGGGGCGGAGCCAAATCTAAATTGCCTCTTGCACTCCGCAGTCATAGGAGTAACTTAAATATCAAATTTGGTTGAGCTCTGTCTAACGATTTCAGAGGAGTTGCATTACAATCAATTTCATGACATTTTGACCCCATCCCGCACCCCCTGGGGCTGTGGCCAAATGTAAATGTGCTCATATACTCCACATTGATATGGGTAACTGACGTAGGAAAATTTGTTTGAATTCCATCCAACAGTGTCAGAGGAGTGGTATTACAATAATTTTTTTTTACCTTTTGACACCCACCCCTGGGGGTGGGGCCAAATGTAAATGTGCTCATGTACTCCACATTGATATGGGTAACCCATAGACCAAATTTGGTTGAATTCTGTCCAACGGTTTCGGAGGAGATGCGTTACAATCAATTTTCGCAGGTTAAAATTTTACCTTTTGATCCCTCCCCATCCCCTGGGGGCGGAGCCAAATCTAAATGGCCTCTTGCAAAGCGGAATCATATGAGTAACCCACATACCAAATTTGCTTTAATTCCACCCAATGGTTTGGGCGGAAATAGCGTGACGGACGGACGGACAGACAGACGGAGACGATTACAATATCCCCGCCCCTTTTTTAAAACGTGGCGATAATAAAACATTTCCACCCATCAGTTAATCCTGAAACTCCTGAAGAATACAAGAATTATGATTTGTCTATGTTTCATCCTTCGCCGGGTTATTCCGAAAAATCAATGTCCTCTCCCCCTAGCTCATTATAATATCTTAATTAACAGTAGCATATCAAAGCCTGTGTGAGGACATGATGGAGATGTATAAGATGCTGAGTGACGGAGCGAGGTATACTAAGTGAAGCTTGTCCTCACATACCAATCAGAGGAGACACACGTGACAATAACATCTGTTTCTATTTTAATACGTTGCAGGATCCAATATTGGCATATATGCAATGGAGGGTGGAATAGCGCAAGATAAATAAGTTTAGTAGCAGTCACCAAGTTTTGTTCTAAAAACATCAATTGAATTAAAAGAGATGAGTCGCTCTTCCAGGTGGTTCCATTCAAGGGCATTTCTCACAAAGAATAAATTTCTAAATTGTTCAGTGTTTAGGTGTGGCACTTTAGAACACTGAGTTGTTATAAACAGATTTTTCTACAATATTTTCACTAGCAAAGTTGGCTTGGTGTTCTGGTGGAAGCTCTGATATGACTTCTACCTGTTCGTACTGGTTCAAGAAACTGTGAGGGTGGCATCGCTGGTACTGATCGCTCAATGACTTTGTATAGGAAGCCCAGTCACATCTGAAGGAAGTTCTAATTCGTGTAGCATATGTGTGACATAGCCTTGTTACCTGGAGCCATAGTCATTCATTATCATGATAAATCTGGCCGCCTGATGCTGGATACGTTCTAGATGGTCGATGTCTTGCTTGGTGTGGGTGTCCCACACAACTGTTCCATATTCCATTATTGGTCGGACTAGGTTAATATAAGCCTAGGGTCTTTTTTGCTTGCTAATGCTTTCTTGTTAGTAGCTGTGATATATTGTTCCCATTTCAGGTCCTGGGAGATAAGAATGCCTAAATATGGATTGCTTTCTACATACTGTAGGATAACTTTGTCTAGGCTACACATGAAGTGGGACTTACCTCATACACTGATGATATAACATTTTTTCGCGTTGAATCACATACCCCCATTTCATTGACCAGGTTTCTAAAGCAGATAGGTCATTTAACATGTTATTAAAAAAGGGACAAAATTTCACGAAAGAGTCAAATTAAGTGACAAATTTATAAAATTGGATGAACCGTCATGGACAAAACCTCCTGGGGTGAATCGTCCCAGGGAGTTATGCTATGTTCGTATAATCCTCCTTTTGACAGGAGCATCCACCATAGTGGTAATAGTTAAAATTGGATAATAACCAAATGAAAATAGAATAAAAGCAGGTAATAAACGAGGGAAAATTAAATAAACAAGTACAGAATAAAACAACACTCTAAAACTAGGTAGAGTAGTTGGACAAGAGCAGTACAGAATAAAACAACAAATCAAACTAGGTAGAGTGGCTGAACAAGAACAATATAAAATTCTAACATTAAGACACATTAATTTTTAAGAATTTATCATACGTTTAAAACATATTTGAGTTAAAATAAAGTACAAATGTACTATTTGATGCTTTGGTAGTATAAAAGGCATTAATCGATTTTAACAAAACACAAAAAGGTTTAGATGTCCAGAAAGAAATCCAGTATTAATTGGTTGATTTATCACAAGTTTATATTGATACTAAAAATAAGATCATCAATTTCATCTGCTACATCGGGTAGTGTCAAGAAAGACCCTCGGTGAACCACACGAGGTGTCATATACGTTCCCGTCGGACGATGCATCCCAAGCGCCTAGGGGATGTGTGGAACGGTCAGAATAATTCAACACAACACCCGCAGATGCATTGCTGAATCTATTGTGAGAACCATTATAGGCATAGGCTAATCACCCTGATATGTATGATTACTGTATTCTGCGGCTGTAGTAATAGAAACAGCCTACAGCTCCAATCAGTCCTTCTTCGCTTTTGCCCACTGTGTCTTGTCCTCAGCCGAAATCCTTAGCTTCCTCAGGTCCATTCTTGACTTGAGTGTACCGAATCCTGCTTTCTTGAGGTCACCTTGTAGCACGCTTAGCAGATTTATGCAATGACGTCCTCTCCTGGCTTTGCATTTGCTGGCTCCGAGTAGGGCGAGTTCCAAGGCTCTCTGTGCTGGTGTCTCTTCTGGCATCCTTAGCACATGGCCAAACATGGACCATCTTTGCTGGGCGACTTTTACAGACAGCAGCGACATATTACACATCTTGTATAGTGCATTGTTGGAAATTATGCTGTCTGGCCATCGGTGTCCAGTGATGGTGCGTAGGTGTTTGCAGTGGCAGGCATCGAGTTTGTCTAGAGCTGCCTTTGGAGCTGCGCAGCTGTTACAGCTATACAGCATCAAGGATACGTAGGGTACATTGTATAAATGTAGCCTCTTTATCAAGGGCATCTTTGATCTACGAATCCATAGCTTCCAGAAGGACTGCAAAGCTATGTTCCCCATGACGAAGCGTGCAGAAATGTCAGCAGTACTGCAAAGCAGCAAGCCAGGACGTTACTTTTCCTCCATGGGTCGCCGCCACGAACTGGGTCGTCATTTTCTATAGTTTCATGCTTTGTCGATAGGTATATGTGGGTGAACTCTGTTTTGGATTCATTCATAAAGAGATTCTCAATTTTTAGTTTGCTTGCAGCTATTGGGAGTTCGTCAAGGGGTTTCCTTTCCTCATCTATGAAGTCCACATCGTCAGCATATTCCATCTCTAGCGGCATGCCCAGTATTGACACTGGGGGGTTTGGTCTTGTGGAACTTTCCCCCACAGATTTCAATGCGGCAGCAAAGTAGCAGGTGAAAAGCACCGGGGATAGACCATCTCCCTGTGGGGAGCCGATTGATGTCTCAAACTCTACAGACTTCACTGACTTGACTCGTACTCTCAGCTTGGTGTCTGCAAGCAGTAGTCTCACTAGTCGTAGCTCATCTTCATTGCAACTGGCCTGGCATAGTACATCTAGGATCTTTGAGCGCTTACTTGTGTCGAAGGCTCGTGACATGTCTATGCCCATTTTCTGAAGTCCCAGTGTTTGGACATGACTACCGACACAAGCATGCGTTGAGTCCATACAATGTCTGCGCAGCTGCATCCACGTTTGAAGCCACTTTGACATGATCTGGTGACTTAATCGATCTTGTCTCGGATGCGGCATAGAGTAACATTGGATAGGATTTTCCGTATGCTGTTGAGCATCACAATGGGCCGCAGATTGGCTGGGGGCCCAGGTAGTTTCTTGGGCTTGGGTAATGCGATAAGGGTGCCTTGGCCTACAGCGTCGATGAGAAGGTGGTACATAAAAGCTGAATTGATTAGGCGCGTGATTGGTTTTGAGATGTCACTTGCATATTTGAATAGTTCATTGCTCATGCCATCAGTTCCAGATGCACGTTCATTTTTCAGGGCTTTAAGTGCCTTCTCAACTTCTGCGGTTTTAATTGGTGTTAGTAATGGCCTGGGGTCTCCTGAGAACGGGTGCAATCATTGTCAGTGAACTGTTCCTTGAAACATTCTCGGATCGCCTCGGCTTTTCCCTGGTCAGTCCGATAAAGTGTCCTTCAGAGTTGTGTACAGTGAGTGGGGGTGTGTAGTCAGTAACTCTCAGGGCTCGGGCTACCCGAAACATTTTGTGACAGTCATCCGTGGCAGTGATTTCATCTGCTAGGGAGTCTGCCTGTTAAATAGCAAGATCTTTTAAGCATTCGCTAATGTGGCGCAGAATAATGTTGTGCTCCCGGCGTAGTTTGGTGCAGTCTTGACTTTGGCCACTTTGATAGATGCGCAGCCGTAACGCTTTCTGCTATGCTGACAGTTTTACTACAAGAGGGTCGCCAGTATACATAGTTTGGTTGTTTTAAGAACACCTATGGTGCTGGTAGCGGATGATTCCATAGATTTCAGTATTTTGGTTAGGGCTTTGTTTGGATCGGATCTGACATCGATGTTAGCTATCTGCTCCCTGAGGGCTTTTTTGTATGATATTTGAGTGTCAGTGTCGCTGTTGAGCTTGGGTAGGTTGTAGGTGACTCTACCCTCTTGCCTGGTATGGTGTTTATATATTAGATAGAGATCGTTCATCTGAAGGCATGTAATGACTAGCTTATGGTCAGAATTGAGGCCTGTGCCTCCATACGAATGAGCGTTCCTGATATGGTGTTGAGAATATGAACTCTGCCGTAGTGTATGTTGTAACAGAGTTGTCTATAATAAGTCGAGTAAGTAGGATAGGGTCACTACTATGGGAACTACAGCATTCGGTCACTGCAGCTTTTATACCTTGTAAACTGTGTTTCCTATAGTTATGCAGAGCACCACATTGTATAAGGATGTGGGTATAGTCTTCGCTTGCAATCTGACATAAAGGGTAGGTTGGATCGACTTTGTTTTGATTAAATCTGCTTAGCTTTGACTGTACAATATATGTTCCAGTTAAGAAGCGAGCTTTAATGGCTCCCCTCTTTACATCCTTGACATTGTGGTCAGTGCTGCTAACAGATAAATGTTGACAGCCAATTGAGAGATCACCAATATTACAGTAGGCCAGAGTGCTTTTGTACTCGCAGTCGCTCAATAGTGTTTGGGTCCAGAATGTATTGATTGCTGGTTTGATAATAGACTTCCAGTTCTCCTTTGTTGGCACAGCAGCTATCAGTTTATCGATGTTTGGGAGATCATATTTTTGAAGTAGATGTTTGATTTTAATGAACCAGCTGTTAGAATAATCTTCCCTCATTATCAACTGTCTTATCATAATGTTGGTTAGCGCTTTGTTGTTACTTCTCAATATGTTGCCCAGTAGTGACAGCTGCCTACTATGTAGTTCGGCCAGGATTGGTCTAACACCAAGCAATAAGTAGATAATACACCTAGACATTCTAGTGGGTAATGACGTAATCTTCCGAAGCATACTGATATGAAAGGTTTCCAGCTGGCTTACATGCTGTTTTGAAGAGTAAATATCTCCAGTCCATAGATTAGGCGTGGCATAACATATGTTGTTAGAATGCTAGAGAAGATTTTTGCCGATAAGCCATTAGACCCGTGCAGGCCGATTCTGGTAAGGCTGTAAAACGTTCGCCTTGCACATGATATTCGCTCTTCTATATTTATCTTAACCTCTCTCTTTGTTGCACGAATGAGGCCCAAGTGGGTAGCCTGAGATGATACAGAAAGCTCACGATCTCCCAACTTCCAATCTGACAGCATTACAGAGTGTCTTTATGGTAGGGTGTTATATACAATAGAAGACTTCTCTGGATGTATAATGTATCTCTCCCGAGTAGAATAGTGATATGTCAGATCTAACATAAGCTGCATCTCTAAATCTGCCTTGCTGATTAAAGTGAGGTCATCTGCCACAGTTGGACAACCTGTGTACTGTGCTCCAATGTAGGATTAAACTTGCACAGCTTCCAGTTGTATTAATAGGTTATTAATATACATCTTGTATAGACCTGTTGACAACATCCGTGCTTAAAGGAAAATGCATCACTAAGGAGGCCTTTCAATTTAACTTTTGACATTTGAGGTCAGTATAGAGTAGGTCGATGGCATGTAAATAATGCATGTTAAGGCCTTGGTCAAATAGTTGACACTTTAGTGAGTCATGGTCAACTACATCGAATGCCTTCTGCATATCGAGAAAAGCCATGTAAGTTGGGCATTTTCTCTCTGTATGCTCCAAACATGTCTCCGAGATAATTAGCCCACACCATCAGTGGGGAAAGACCCCCTGGTGAATCCATACTGGAGGGAAGACTGGTCTTTTGGCAAGTTATGTTCAATTCTATTGAGGAGGATGTGCTCAAAGATATTACCAATGATGGATGTTACTGTGATTCCCAGCAGGGTTGGGGTCAATTCCGATTGGAATTGGAATTGATCAGTCAATTCCAATTCAATTCCAGAATTAGAATTGGAATTGATAAATCTGACCCCGGAATTGGAATTGATAAATTTTAAGACACCGGAATTGGAATTGATAATTTGAATTGACCGGAATTGATAAATTCCAACTCAATTCCAGTCATATTTGTCATAGATTTACTGAACATTGTTGGCTATGAAATGTACATGTAATATCTGTATTATACACTGATCTTTATATGCCCTTAATGCATTTCATCCTAAATGATCTATATGATACCATTTACCACATTTCATTCTATATGCAGGTTGATGATATTTATTATGCCAGCTGTTATTAGATGTTTTATTGAATATTTTACAATTTATTTGACTGAATACTTTTGTCTCCTATGGCTGCAACAGTTTCTATTAAAATAAATTTTAACAACTTAGTTATATGTTTGGTTTGAAGACTTAGAATTTGAGATACTGATAATTCAGTGATGAGCAGGTTAGCCCATAACCCTTTATCACCTAATCCGATCAAAACACCTTCTGCAATGAGTTTGAGAAATGTTCATTGGCGGCCAACGGAAGACTATTTTTGAAAATTTACTACTGGAGTGGCTAGTTGGATAACTGAGCCAGTAATTCCAGTGGTAAATTTTCAAAAATTATCTCTCACTCTCTAAATTGACAAAATAAAGATCTGATAAATGCTATGAACTTTGATACATTATTAAATTAACTCAATTCTCCATGACCAGTGACCAATTAAACCTTTACATCCTATGTGAGCTTTGTACCTCCTTTATTCAATCAAAGCCACTTGAACTTATTTCATTCTGCATTCCCTGAAAACAGGGTTTCATCTCTATGAAATCATGTCATCTTTAAAATCATACAAATTAGTTAAAATGATTTCAAATATATGAACTAGAACCAAGATAACCAAATTGTGTTAAAATTATTCATCAAAATGTTAACAATAGGGTTCAGTAACGTAATAACTATAATCTGCATGGTATGAAATGGGTGAAGAAGCAGTACATTACAAGATAATTGCCCTGTACTAGAGGTGTTATTCAAACTCTACATACAAGTGCTCAGTACTCTCACTTAGTACTGTACTATATGCATTGTATTCTAATGCTTCTTAATGCAAACATTTATATAGCAAGGTTTACATGTATCTATAATAATTAGACATTGCATTAACCTTTAGTCATATTCATCAGAAAAAACTCGGCATTAAGCTTTAATTAAGTCAAATGAACTAAAAATAAGATCTACTGAATGTTGACCTTTTGGACAATGATTTGACTGAAAGATATAAATTACCTATTGGCAACAACAATTTTTATTCTAATTGTTTTAAATATTAACGGAGAAGCCAGCCAAAAATGCCTTCTGTGCTGGTCTTGAGGAAGGCTCATATATATATGTATGCTAAGAGAATATTTTAGAAAATTTACCAGTGGAATGCTGATTCCATAACTGAGCCAGTCGTTGCATTGTTAAATTAAAAAAAGTCTTTTATCCTGTAAATGGACATTTGCTAATGATGAATCTAGTTTTTCTTGGCCAATGCTTATTGCATTAAAGGGTTAAAATATAAAAATGTTGATCTCAAGTAAATGTTGGTATGGAATTGGAATTGGACTTGGAATTGGAATTGACCTTGTCTGGGTGGATTTGGAATTGATAAAATGAATTGATGTGGAAACGGAATTGGAATTGATAAAATGAATTGAGGTGGAATTGGAATTGGAATTGATAAAATGGAATTGACCCCATCCCTGATTCCCAGATAATTATTTGGATTTGCTGCATCTTTCCCTTTTTTATGGATGGGGGTAATTACACCCATTTTGAAGGTTTCTGGCATACATTTATTTTCTAGAATGAAGTTACGCAGCTGCGTTAAGATTGGTGTTACAGACTGTCCAGCACAGACAAAGTGTTCAGCAGCAAGACTGTATTCATCTGATGATTTTCGCATATGGAGTTTACCAATGGCTATAGATACTTCATCAGTACTAATGATTGGGCATATGTCTGTATTTGTCTTGTATAAACTTCGTATTAGTTGCAGATCCGACGCAACGCGTGCTTTATAGTTAGTCAAATTGTGAGTGGTTAGCAGGCACAGCAAGATCTTCACAGTAAGCTGCAAACCTATGATCCTGCTGTTCCGGATCTGTAACTACTTCTCCTCCAATGACAAGCGAATCGGCTGATCAATCTGTAGAACATATCAGAGCTATGGTCTTGCATAATATCATTATACAGCGCGCTTTTCTCTGCCACCACCTCAGAGCGCTGCTGTGAGTGTAGTTGTCTCTTCAGCACTAAATGCTCTACTGATAGTGGATGTTCAGGTCCAGGTTTACGACATGACATCCACTCAATATACATTTATCTGCTTGGCAGGGTCTAAAGTGACTGCTGCTTTCTTTAACACAGACTGTAAGGATTTTACAGACCTATCGATGTCCACTGGTCCTGTAGCCTGTAGGATCAGGTAGATTAAACTTCCTTAAAGATAGTCCGCGTCTGCTCTGACTCAACCCACCCTGTGACAGATATTTGGACAGACTGATGGGCTGGAGAGTGTCAGAGCAATTTGTATGCTCAAAAGTTGGAGAACTCCACCACCGCTTGGTAGCGCGCCTCTTAATCGACCTTAGGTCCAATATTCGACCCAAACCTCAGTTATTGCTTCATATAATGCAGGAAATTTCAATTTCCCTTTCTCCGAGATCTAACAATACTCACCATTCTGTTACTTTCTGATACACAGCTGGCCCTGACAGCTGGCTCTAGGACTATAGACTTAGAAAGCTTTACCGACTCCTTGGAACCGGGTACTCGGCTCCCAACTGCCGAGTACCCGTCTACCATAGAGCTCATATTGTTTGCATAGCCACCAAACAAGAGAAATCCATGGCTTGCCTCCGTGGGGCTGGGAGGCTGGGTCCGTAACAGAATGGTGAGTATTGTTAGATCTCGGAGAAAGGGAAATTGAAATTTCCTGCATTCTCCTTCGATCAATACTCACCATTCTGTTACTTTCTGATATACACCAGATTTGTTCAGTAACCTGGTGGGAAGGGGCAAGCCATAAATGCTACTTTTTCCCCTTGGAGAAAGATTTAGACTTAACAACTTGACTAACGGAGACCTAAAAGGACCGTCAAGTTATCGGAACCGAATCACATTCGCATCACTGCCCCCCCCCCCCCTTTTTCTCCTAAGAAAAGGGAGAGAACTCACGAACATGTATCTCGCCTGAAACACAAATATGCCAAGAGGGTTAACTGCTCTTTGCATATATTAGCCTGGGAATGATATATAAGATGAATGATCATGATATATAGACATAATACAAAACACTCTCAATCGTGAATTACCTCATGATATTTGGAATTCAGACCTGGAGCCTCCAACCATTCACTTGTCCGGCCTCAGTGACACAACTGGTTGATATCCTCTCGCTCGACCAAGCCTGCTTCTAAATTCTCTCTTACAAATGCCAAAAAAGGAAGAAGAGCAGTGCGGTCATATAGCTATCGTCTCAAAACAGCTAAAGCGAGTGGAATGGCGAAGTCTGACACATCCCTCATATAGTAATCCGTGAAAGAGGACTCACAGTGACCTTGTGCGACAGCCATGATGTCCTTAAACGGAACACCATTGTCAAGGGCGGAAGAGGTGGCTATTCCTCTAACAACGTGCCCTTGCGCCTTGCACTTGGTGCCCAGTCGTAATCTCACGGGTAATCTGAATGCATTCGACTACCCAACGAGAGATAGAATCCATGGATGCGGCGCCATATGGCTCCATATGGCAGATCCACAGATGTCTACCATTCGACCGTAACGAGTCTGTCCGTTTTGTACTTAGTCAAAGCACGGACTGGGCACCAGACACTGGCATCACAATCTAACCTACTTAGTTTCGGTATAACGATCGGTTTGCCGGGATATCTCAAAGACCGAGATCTTTGACATAAACTCTGCTCTTGGCAGTAGACGCAGACCCTCTCTGGAGACAATAATCGGTCCCTCTCTGCTGAAAGTGCATGGATCACACTGCGCCTTCTAGCTGAGGAAGCTGCCAATAGAAAGACCGCCTTTAGAGTCAAATGCTTTAGACTAGCCGAACGCAACGGTTCGAAAGGGTGCTTGGCCAGTACATTAAGCACTAAAGATAGACTCCAGGCTGGAATGACTACCGGTTGTCTCGGTCGGAGATTGCTCATTCCCTTCACCATCACACTCAACTGGGCCACCTCTGGACTATCCCTGTTGGCTAGACAAGGGATAACTGATGCCAAAGCTGACTTGTATCCAGCAATCGTGACAGGAGCTAGTCCTGAAAAGAACAGCTCACAGAGAAAGTCTGCTATTTGCTGAATAGTGGAATGAAAGGTAACAATACCCCTTTCCTCACACCAGTCTGCAAATCCGTTAACCTTGTCGTTATATGACTTGAAGGTTGGCCTCCTTCTCGCAGCCGCGATGAAATCAGCAGCCTGTCGAGAAAAGCCTCCCGACGTGGAACGTTGTTTGACAACAACCACGCAGTCAATAACATTTCGGGACGCTCGTGTAGGAAGCGTCCCTTGGCCTGGGAGATTATGTTCGGAATCTCGGGCAACTGCACTGGATTTACCACCAGCAGATCTAGCAGATCCGTGAACCACGCCCTGCTTGGCCAATACGGCGCTATTAGCAGGACCAGACACGGTTCCTCCCTGATCTTCACCAATACCTTCGGCAGAAGGATGGTGGGTGGGTACGCGTAAGCGTGCATCCCTCTCCAGCTTATCGCCAGAGCGTCTGTATCGACGGCATTTGGATCTGGAATCGGCGAGACATAAGTCATGACTTGAGCATTTCCCCTTGTGGCGAACAAGTCCACGTTGGGTTTGCCCCAATGCTCGAAGATCCTTCGTAGAACTGGAGGGTTGAGGGACCATTCTGTTGGCAGAATTCTCTGTCTGCGAGACAAAGCATCCGCCAGAATGTTCAATCGGCCAGGAATGTGAGCTGCTTTCAAAACAACCGAGTAATTCCTGCACCATTGAATCAAGTGCCACACTTTGATACACAGTGTGGGTGACCTGGTCCCGCCTTGGCGATTTATGTATGATACTACCGTCGAATTGTCCGACCGTATCAATATCACCTTGCCCCTGATCATCGGAAGAAACTCTTCCAACGCCAGTTCCACTGCCATCATTTCCAACAGATTGATATGCAGCTGACTCTCCAGGAGAGTCCATGTGCCCGAGACCTGGTGTTCTCCCAGGCAGGCCCCCCACCCCTCCAGCGATGCATTCGTGTACACGGACAGCTGGGGGTGGGGTAGGTGCAGCGAAACCCCTACTAGGAGATTCTGACGCTGTTTCCACCATACAAGATGCGATATTATCGGCTCCAAAACTGGCACCAGTTTTGACAGGGGTTCTGTTCTCTGTTTCCACAGAGACATCAGATACAACTGGATAGGTCTTCGCATTAGAGCAGCGTACGGGATCACTTGCTCCATGGAGACCATCATGCCCAGCATCTGAAGAAACCGCCTCGCCTGAATGTGGTTTCCCACTCGAAAACTCTTGAGGATGGCTAACAGAGACACCACTCTGGGCTCTGACGGGTAAACCCTGCCCTCCTCGAGATCGAATCGCATCCCCAAATAAACGAAATGTTGAGTGGGTGTCAACTCGGATTTCTCCTTGTTGACTATCCAGCCTAGATCTGAAAGTAACTTCAGAGTCAGAGCAGTATCCACGTTCAACCTGGCTGCAGAGTCTGCTTTGAGCAGCCAGTCGTCTATGTAGGTGTGTAGCGCCACGTTCTCTTCTCTGAGAAACGCTGTCACCGCAAGGACCACTCTTGTGAAAACCCTCGGAGCTGTCGACAGGCCAAACGGGAGAACAGTAAACTCCCATACTTGATTCTGAAATGCAAATCTCAGAAACCTGTGCCAACTCCGGTTCATAGGAATGTGGAAATATGCATCTTTCAGATCGATCGACACACACCACATTCCCTTCCTCAATCCTGCCATTACCGACCTCGGTTTTTCCATCTGGAACCGAGGCGTATGGATAAACCAATTTAATGGCCTGAGATTGAGTATGGGTCTCCATCCCCCCGTGCTCTTGGGGACAAGGAACATATTTGAATAGAAGCCCGGAGTGTTCTGGTTCGCTGGGTTTATTGCTCCCTTCAGAAGCAAACCCGACACTTCGTTTTGAACGGCTTCTAACTTGTCTGGGTCCCGTGGTACGGGTGTCCAGACAGGTGCCAAAGACAGATTCTGCGGTGGAAAGTCCCACCACTCCGGCATGTACCCCTGGGATAACCATCCCGGGACCAGACTGTCTGACGTCACACCTCGCCAGGCCTCGACGAAACGCATGAGCCTTCCACCCACCATAGACGCCTCGACGTCTAACGGGGTTGTCCGGCTCGCGGTCCGCTCCCCCCCCCCCCCCTTTCTTAACGAGAGAGAGAGACCCATTTCCGTCTTGGCTCGGCAGGTATAACTGGCACCGCTGTTCCTGTCGCACAGGTGCAGTCCAGGCGGATATGAAGGGAGCTCTCGTACCCTCAGGTACGATCCGCTCCCTTCTTTCCGCCCTTGGAGGACTTACCCTTACCCCTCCCCTTGCCCTTCCCGCCTCTAGGGCGATCATGAGCAACATTGGGGAAGGTAGGGGCCTCCACAACCCTTCCTGGCTTTCTTAGCCGGCGGCGGCTGAGAAAATCCAGACGAAGCAGAAGTCGCAGTAGGCTTAGCTTTCGCCTTGCCTTCCTGCTTCTTCTGCGTCTTCGAAAGTTGGACAGCTAACGGTTTCCCTACAGCCCCTAGTGCGTGCGCTTGCCGCACTCGCTCCAGCTGTAGGCTTACCGCCAACCGATTCTGCGCAATGCTGGCAGTGTCCTCTAGGATGGCCCGCGCCTGGCCACCGAAGATGCTAGGCCCTGTCAGGGGTGTCCCAAGAAGACGCTCCCTGACTGCCGTAGCCGGATGCATATGGTCAAGAACCATTTGCCTCCTGGACTTTGTCACACGCGCCTGCACCCTTGCCAGTGCGTCCATAGACAGCACCAAGCCGTCATTGACGCACGAAAGTGCCACAGGTGGCACAGGGTGGCCTGCCCCCGCTTCAGCCCACACCGACTGAAGAAGGCGATACGAATGGTTGACAGCACTCATAGCTGCCCTCACACCCTCATCGCATAGGGACAGGACTTCATCCTGGTGTGCCTGGGACTTGTCCACAAGTGCCGGACCGGGGCCACCCGCTCCAGCACTCTGAACACCCAGTACCCAGCGGTCATTCTCGGTGACCGACGGGACAACACCATACCTGTCGTATTCCCCCCCCCCCCCCCCCCGTGGAATACGACCCCTCGCCCGCACCTCCATGGAGGCCGCAAGAAGCTGGCCCTTGTTCATGCGTTGTTTGCTATACATAGTATCAAGCAACACCATAAACCATGGATCCAGTCCAACAGACTGGATCAGGGCTGCGGGCAAGATCCCCGTCCTAATCGATGCACCGATGGACGGGGTACATCCTCCTCGGCAGTGGTCGGAACCACAGACGGGTCCACCCTGGCTAGCCAAGCCAGAGCCTCAGACCAATCCGTCTCCGAGGAGGACACTCCCGTGAACACGTCACCCGTTGACATGTTCACGGCCCTACCAGCAACGGCCTCCCGGCTAGGAGCCATTGCTGATATGCCAGGAACTCCGGCACCGTACGGTTCCGCCGCCACCCCATGGAACACACCAGTCCATGGAGTAGGCCTGCACGGAAAACCGTGCAGACCCATAGCGGTTGAGGAACCGTGGCCAAACACGGGCGCCAACGGCACCCCATGTCTGACCGCCGGACCAGGCGAGATAGGGGAGTACCATGCCTGGCCGGCCACACCCGTCACCGTGGCGGTTGGCAGCAAACCAACCATCACGGGACCGGTGCCCGGTACCGGAGTGGCCTCAACCACGGGCGGAGCCGCTGCCCTGGCTTGCGCCAGGCCAGACAGCTGGAGGTCGGGTTCCATCAGGACGGAATCGACCTCCATGCTCTCCACCCGCGGCCTCACAGGCCGCAGCACACTCTCCTCCTCGGCCTCCTCATCTTCAGACCCCTAAGAGTCGTCACTAGACAAGGAAAACCGTGGAGCCGTCCTGGTGGACGGCTCCCATGCCTGACGGACCGGCCACCGCTACTGGACCACCCGGAGGTGGCCGCAGAGAGACAGAACCCATCAGGCCGGAGCCCGACGGGACTGCCAGGGGGCCGTACGAAACGGCTCCCTCGGTGTCCAGTCCAGAACCCTGTCCAAGGACAGGGTTCGAATCAAACATGGCGAGAGACTGCCCTACAACTTTTGGCAGCAGGGACGACACCAGCGTGGGCAGAACGCTATGCAAGACACCTTGCCTAGCCGGACCAAACCACGCCGGCGGTGCCATCTCCACCACCTCCGGTTGCAGACGTGGAACGCCCCCACGGGCCGAAACGGACGCTCCACGATTTACTTTCGGACCGCCTGACCCCGCGTCAGACCCTGCCAAGTCCTTCTGGCAAGGAACTTAAGCATCATATCGACCGACCACACAGCGCAAACGTTACACCTACTGTCAAGACTACACTTAGTACAGTGGAAACAGACATGGTCCTTGTATAGAACCCGTACGATATGTGGCACTCGACACATGATGGCGGGGATGGCTTGGCCTATAAACCAAACCTACAATAAGCCAGCGGAACGAAACAAAAATGGAAGGCAGACAATTAATTTTCAAATAATTTGACCATAAATTAACTGCAAACCCTCCCGCACCCCACCCCGCAACGTTACAACAAAGATCGCATTGACTATAACGACAAGAACGAAGCGGGCATAAATACACCCATAATTGATCCTCCAGGATGTATAACGGAACCAGGAATCATATCGCATAGCATTCGGGGTATATTTACCAATTAATATAAATTATACTCTTAACGAAAGCCAAAACGATACGTGAAGAAACAACAAAATGTAAACAAACTGCTGTAGCACACGGTAAAACCGCAGACCACGCATCTCTCAAGAATTTTGACACCACCGATCATTGCAAACCGATCGTGATCACACGTAAACTTGACCATTCCAAAGTTCTCTGGCACCATTTTTAGTACGCAGCACCCAGAACAAGATGCGCGAATTAATGAAAAATTTTCTTCACATAAACATCCGAGCATCACGGGTGTGACGTCACCCGCTCGGACCCTACGGAGAACGACGTCAGCCGATATTCGTGTTAGAAATACCGTAGCAAACACCTATTTTCATATCTGCCGATCGCCTGTTGGGGTTTAAAGAAGGCGATCGTCTGGCATATCTCGTTGTTAGCACACGTCCCAGATTCTATGGGGTCAGAAATTGGAACATGCGACACAACGAAATTTAGAGACCTAAGTCTTTTAACTATGGATAATAAGGAATTATACAACCTGGTTATCATCGGCGGTATTCTCCATTTTATCCAGTTATATCCTTTCAAGAACGCACAAACTATCAAATCACAGATAAAAGACTTAGATTTCTTTTCAAAAAACTTTAAATCTCTCCCTGCAAAAAGCGTGGACAGCTCTTGTTGCTATGCAAACAAGAATGAGCTCTATGGTAGACGGGTACTCGGCAGTTGGGAGCCGAGTACCCGGTTCCAAGGAGTCGGTAAAGCTTTCTAAGTCTATAGTCCTAGAGCCAGCTGTCAGGGCCAGCTGTGTATCAGAAAGTAACAGAATGGTGAGTATTGATCGAAGGAGAATTCACATATCCATTCGCTCACACCTTAAATCCTGTTAGATATGTCCTATGTCTCACGTTATTTAACTTTTTAGCTCATTGTTGACAAATTTTATCAAATTTCAAGCCATTGCAAAAACAGTGATGACATAGTACACAACTTTTCGCCTCGAAAATTACGCAATTTCACCCCGAGCAAATTCGAGCCCTGGGATGATTCTAGTATCCAAAGTCGGTGGGGAATCGTTAACCCCTAGACGGCTGAAGCATTGATTCCATTTTCTCTATCCTATCAGAATGTGTTCATTTTGGTAACAATGCTGCTGTAAGTTATTGGTGTGCACGACAGCAACACGTTTCAGCAACATTTTTCTTTCAAAATGTATGCCGGCACTATCTCTGTAAGTAGGCTATTACGCATTATACACCATGCAATAAGGGTTAAATGAGGTGGCACACTTGACACCCATGTATTGTCAAATTACTCAAGATACAGTAATAGCGTGTGTCGCAGGCCAGTGTAAATAAATATTCCAAGAAAGCATATGATATGATAATATTGCCGGAATCACAGAACCGATTGTAATAATTCTGATACTTACCTGTAGCTGCAAATTTGAAGATTTATCCAATGCTAGGGATGTTAGAATTGGCCTAGTGGCTCAAAAGATACACTCTGCGGGAAAAACTAAGCCAGAAAAATTTCAAACACAAATTTCAGGTTGCGCTCTAATCATCATCCCATATCAGAATGAGTATTACAGCTACAATGACAGAATTTGCTGTGCCGAAGCATTACAATGTTATCACATAATGGGAAAAATTCCATCAAATATCTTAATTATTGTAATTACTACAGCTTGCCAGGCAATATTGATCGGCGATGAAAATTCCCAGATTTGATGTCAAGATGTTAATTCATTTGGTCATATCTCTGGCAATATTCACGTGAGCAAAATTATAATTAGTCAGGCAAATAGCCATTAAGGCAAATAGCCATTTCTTTCAGCTTTAAGCACTCCAATTTAATGACAATACGCAAAGATAGAGTCTGCGAGACAAGAACCATCTCATACTAAATTTTACCAAAAAAAGGATAACATATTCTCAGATCGTATCTTAGATGAATAATTTTTAAAAATATATTTCAGTCTTTTGAACCTCTTGTCTGATATTAACATCCATGATATCATATTAATCTCGACGTCGGCACCTATTTAGAGATCCTAGAATCATTAGAATCGCTTCAGCGGTTCGTTTGCCATTATCATTTACGTATACTTCCTTAAAATATATACCCGCATCTATTGGGCTCGCTTCTCCAGCCATAGCAATAGCGGTGGTGCGGGGCTGACGTCGCTAGACGCGATGAAATGGCAGCGCTCCGATGTGCGAAACATTGTCAATTATACCGACTTTATCTAGCGATAGTTGGTTACGTTATTTCTATCTGGTTATTATTCTGGCGCAATTTCATTAAACATGTAATAATCTTTCAAATAAAGTACACTTTTTATCATCCCGGAATTGCCCTTTAAATTAAACTGGAAAGAAAAGGATGGATCTAGATCGCATCAGTTTTGTTGGTTAGATAAGCTATTCAATTATTTATCCTGCATTCATTATTCTCATTTTACATCCATGGGTGGTTGAGTGTGTGAGGGTGGGTGGGTGACAGGGAAGTGGGTGCGTGGGTGAATGGAAAATTAAGTGACTGATTCAGTGACTAAGTGATTCGGTGAATTAATGAGTGGGTGTGCGGTCGGTCGCTCATTCGGTTGGTGGGTCCGACCTCTGTCGGTGGGTTCGACCTCAGTCGGTTGGTCAGTCAGTCGGTCCGACCGCGGTGGGTCGGACGGTTAGTCGGTGGGTCGGTGGGTGGGTGGATCGGTCGATGGTTCGGTGGGTAAGTTGGTCGGTTGGTCAGTTGGTGGGTGGGTGAGTGGGTCGGTCAGTGGTTTGGTCTGACCGACCCAACCAACCGATCCACCGACCGACCAACCCATCCACCGACTGACTAACCGACCAACCCACCCACCAAGCGGCCGACCGAGCAACCGACCCACCCACCCACCGAGGTCGGACCAACCAACCAACCGACCAACGGTCCGGCGGACGGACCCACCCACCGACTGACCGAGCGACCCACCCACCCACCCACCAAGCGACCAAGGTCGGACCGACCGACCAACTCACCCACCAACCGACCGATCCACCCACCGACCGTCCGACCCACCGCGGTCGGACCAACTGAGGTCATACCCACGACAGAGGTCGGACCGACCGACACACTAACCGACCACACACCCACTCATTAATTCACCGAATCACTTAGTCACTGAATCACTCACTGAATAACTCACTTAATTTTCCACTCACTCACTTCTGTCATCCACCCACCCTCACACACCCAACCACCCACGGATGTAAAATGAGGATAATGAATGCAGCATAAATATTGAGTATCTTATTTAACCAACAAAACTGACGCGATCTAGATTCATCCTTTTCTTTCCAGTTTAATTTAATCATCCCGGGACTCGAATTTGCTTGGGCAAAATTGCGCGATTTTCGAAGCGAAAAGTTGTGTACTACATCATCACTGTTTTTGCAATGGCTGTTCGCTTGAAATTTGATAAAATTCATCAACAATGAGCTAAAGAGTTAAATAACGTGAGATATAGGTCATATTTAACAGGATTTGAGGTGCGAGCGAATGGATATGTGAATTATACGACGCAATAAACGGGGTTTGTGTCGAATATTGTAGCTAATGTCGATTAAGAGGCGCGCTACCAAGCGGTGGCAGAGTTCTCCAACTTTTGAGCATACAAATTGCTCTGACTCTCCGGCCCGTCAGTCCGTCCAAATATCTGTCACAGGGGTGGGTTGAGTCAGAGCACTTGGACTACCTTAAAGATTGTGTGAGAATATCGTGATATGCGGCTCGATCGACCCGAGACCACATTTGTTGGCATTATCGTCAATCTCTCCCCCTACCAGGCTTTTTCCGTATGGCGTGAACAATAAAAGGGGGAGAGATTGCCAATAAAGCCCATTAGTTTACGCATTGGGACAACCCAGGGCTTTATTTGAGATGGTGTGTCCATTTCACGTGGGGGAAATCGGCATGAAGAGGCATGCCAACCTTTTTTAGCATTATTAATCCTATTATGAGCTGTGCTGCAGTCTAACTATTCAAGGCACCTGTTCACTGGAACAGAACATCAAATGTAAAACTGTATAGGAGTAATAATAATAATAATTATTCCCCCTCCCTCTCCTACCCTCCATCCCTTTATGTTCATGAATGTAATTGTCCTGTTTTACTGTTGTATCCTACATGTATGTACCTACTGTTCATATAGTATCAGGTAATATATGTTTGTTTATGTTACATCCTATTATATACATTATGTCATAATATATTGTGCAATTAATGTTTATATGTTAGGGGGCCACCACTTCATAGGCTTGCCTTTCAATCAATCAATCAATCAATCATATTCTATTTCTGTGAGAAGGCTAAAAGCCTGTAATGACAGATTCCTAATTTCCTTTTTCAATTTGGTTATAAAACATGGGATTTATATTGCCAGCTAGATAGTTATAGTATAGCCGTATTATAGGGGTTGGTTATCCCATAGTTTATCTATTTTGTTTCAAATGATATCATGGTTGTTGCTTCTATAACATGGTTCGGAAGACTGTTCCATAAGTCCACAATTCTATGTTTAAAGGAGTATTTTTGTATCATATTGTATGTTTAAACGTGATCTTGATTTGTATAGTTTTAGCCTGTGTATCAAAAAAGCATCCGCTTTTGTTTCTACGAGAATTCTTAATACTTACCAGATGTACTATTATGATAATGTCTATTATCTAGTCTAGGTCAAAATAAACAATTAAAACTCCGCACTCTCCTGGTCCTGCCCATACTGTGTCCGGGAATACCATAGCCGCAGGTACCGAGTCTATTCCCAATCACAGTCAGATTCGTCTTATGTTTGCCTTGGCAAACTGCGAAAGCAGCTCAGCCTCACCTCAGCGGGGCGGCTGAGGCAGGGCCATAGTACATCTGGTAAGTATTAAGAATTCTCGTAGAAACAAAAGCGGATGCTTTTTTGATTCTACTTCGAATAATACTTACCAGATGTACTATTATGATAAACTCCGGATTTCGACAGCCAGGAAATGCCGGTGGGAGGAGGTGAGGCTCGAACCAGCACTCATCAACCATCCAACAGAGAAGGTTGTGAAGAGACTAAAACCCTGGCATACGCTTGGGTTCTGCTATCTGACTCATAGAGTGCTAAACTTCCATGGTCTAGACCGCGCTCCCCCCCCTCTTTTGTCCGCACAAAACCAGAGGGATGTCCATGGGGATGCAACACCCACCAGACCCGTGTCAGCCCCAAGTCTCAGCTAGGGCAGTCCAGTAGAGTGCAAAGAAGCTACTACAACTTCAAATCTTTGAAAAAACTAACAGTATATCGATTAGATTTTCAAATTGGAATGAGTCTCATGTCTGTATGAGAGGATAAATATACTCTTGTACCAGACTATTCACTTACTCAGTCTGGTATTTCGACTGGAAGTAAATATATTTATAGTCACTTAATTAATGTAAAAACTCACCATTTTTGAATGGTCGATCTGTTATTGATCATCACAGGAGCTAGGCCCAATCCACGGTCGTACTCAGTCATGTGCATAGCGCTTGGTCAGTGTAGGCGGAAGTCCTTGGTGATGTGTGCGAAGTAGTGGTCGGACGTGGCTTAGTTTAGGTTCGACAGATTGGCGACGGCTACTGGATTAAGTGTGCTGGAGATGTCTCGAAGGTAGAAATCAGTGAATGACGACTCGGCATGCCATTGTGCTACAGACATCACCTGCTCTAAAGAGACACCCTTATAAAGGGCCGATGATGCTGCTAGTGCTCGGACCTCATGGGCATTCGCACGATCAATCTGCTTTCCTGTAGCGATCTTGTGCGACATCTGAATAGCATCAACTATCCAACGAGAAATAGTATCTTTCGAAGCACGTAAATGGGGAGCTTTGAGACATAACCACAGAGATTTCGGGTCGTCTCTCCACTCAGAAGTACGTTTCTTATACATCTTTAGACATCTGACAGGACACCAAGCACAAGAATTTGGGTCATGTCTAGTTAAACTTGGCAAATTGATCGGCTGTCCTGGATATTTAAGTGACTGATTCTTTGCCAGGAAACAAAGACGTGGAAGTAATCTTAAACCTTCACCCGTGACGACAAAACGGTCTTGTTCGGCAGAAAGCGCATGGATCTCGCTTCTCCTTCTCGCCGACGCTGCTGCAACCAAGAAAACTGATTTAATAGTTAACAGTTTAATGTCAATAGTTCTAATCGGTTCAAAGGGAGCATGCCCTAAAACCTGTAGAACAAGAGATAGATTCCATGATGGGATAGGAATTGGCTGTCTAGGTCGCAGATTGCTCATTCCTTTAATAACTTCATTCAAGGTGTCATTCTCTACTCCCCCAATGGTGAGACTAGGAATGACAGAAGCTAATGCAGACTTATATGCTGCTAGGGTAGAAGGTACAAGTTTGTCAACTTCGTATAAATGACAGATAAAGTCTGCTATGTGTTGAACAGATGCAGAAAAGGGATTAATATCTCTTCTCTCACACCACTGTGCAAATTTGTTGATTCTATAATTATATGTTTTTGTGGTAGAAACTCTTCTGGCCGAAGCAACAAACTTCGCTGCTTGCTCAGAAAAGCCACCCTCAATTGCACGCTGCTTGACAACATCCATGCAGTCAATTTGAACATTTCTGGTCTGTCGTGAAGGTACAGACCCTTGTTCTGAGAGATTACATCTCTTGTGTCTGGAAGAGGGATTGGACTGCAGACCAGAAGGTCCAGCAGATCCGTAAACCATGATCGGCCTGGCCAATAAGGAGCGATCAGTAGTACTTGGCACATCCCCTCTCTTATCTTTGCCAGAACTTTCGGGATGAGAATTGTTGGAGGATACGCATACGCGTACATTCCCTTCCAACTTATCGCCAGTGCGTCTACTGCTAGAGCCAACGGGTCCGGGATCGGTGACACGTACGTGACCATCTTTGCGTTTGACCTCATCGCAAATAGGTCGACATTCGGCTTGCCCCATTGTTTGAATAGAACCTCTGCTACCACTTGGTTGAGCTGCCATTCCGTCGGACGACAAACCGTCCTTCGACTGAGAGCATCCGCTAAGATGTTCAATCTTCCTGGAATGTGTGCTGCCCGAAGAATAATATTCCTCTCTTGGCACCACAGCAGAAGGTTCCAAACCATCATACACAACTCCGGTGATCTTGTCCCGCCTTGGCGGTTTAAATAAGACACCACTGTTGAGTTGTCTGTCCTTACTAGGACAATTTTGTCTTGAACTCGACCCTCGAACTTCTGCAGTGCTAATACCACCGCTAATAGCTCGAGTACATTGATATGTTTCTGCGCATTGGTCCGATCCCATTCCCCGGACACTGACTGATTGTCCAATACCGCTCCCCAACCTGTCAACGACGCATCCGTGAACATGGACATCTGAGGTTGAGGAGGTTGTAGAGGAACACCTCGCAGGAGATTCTGTTCCGACAACCACCACTGAAGGTGGAATATCAATGGTTCTTTCACTGGTATTCTCAGAGACAACGGATCTGTTCTCTGTGACCAGAACGACATCAAATACATCTGAATCGGCCTGCGCCTGAGCGCCGCATATGGCACCACCTTCTCCAGAGATACTAGCAAACCGAGTATTCTGAGAAATTGACGTGCCGTCAGATAGGCTCCTAGAGAAACTGACTCCAATACTGCAATCAGGCTTCTGACTCTGCTCTCCGCCGGAAAAGCTACGCCGTCCCTGAGATTGAAAAAAATTCCCAGATAAACAAACTCCTGGGATGGAGTCAGTTCTGATTTCTCTAGATTCACAATCCATCCTAGCTTCTTCAATAAGTCTAGGACTACCTCCAGATTGCTGCGCAGAGTGACTGGATTCCCCGCCTTTAGCAGCCAGTCGTCTATGTAAGTGTGAACAGCTATGTTTCTCCTGCGAAGTAAAGAAGTCATGGCGAGAACCACCTTGGTGAAGACCCTCGGAGCCGTGGTCAGGCCGAATGGAAGAGCATTGAATTCCCAAACATTGTCTTGGAATGCAAATCGCAGGTACTTCTGAAAGGGAATTGACATTCGAATATGAAAATAAGCATCCTTCAGATCTATTGATACCGCCCACATGCCTTTCCTGAGGCCTGCCATCACAGCTGCTACCATCTCCATCTGAAACCTGGGAGAAAGAATAAATTTGTTCAACGGTTTGAGATTGAGAATTGGTCTCCACCCTCCGGTACGCTTCGGAACTAGGAACATAATCGAATAGAAGCCCAGTGATGACTGATCGGCTACCAGGTGAATCGCCTTCTTCAGACGAAGCGATTCTATCTCTGACTGAATGGCAACTAGACGGTCTAATTCCCTTGGAATAGGAGTCCATATTGGAGTCGAGGTTAACGGAACTAACGATTGATGGATGAGCCAGTCCGGATCGTAGCCGTTTCTTATCCACTGACAGACTAAATAGTCGCGCACGACCTGTTCCCATTGGCTTAGGAATAGCTGAAGTCTGCCTCCGACGGAAGGAATCTGCACACAGTTGTCGGTCGAGATTAGCCGACAAGACGCTACATCGCTTGGGTGAAGATTCTCGACTCCATTTGTTTCCAAAGCCGCCGGTATTGATTCCGCCGGAAACCCGTCAGGAACGAGCCCCACGGCCGCCCCGCGGCTTCTTGTGGTATGACGGTCCGGAACCGCCGCCGCGACTATCCTTACGGTAGCCGCCACGGCCCGAACCGCCACCCTTCCTGTCGTCCTCATACGGCCTCTTACTAGAGGGCTTGTATGTGGACGAACGGCCAGGTCCTTGCGCTCCGGATGGCCTATGGGCATCACGGGCAGAAGGGCGATCTAGGACGCTGCCTCTGCTGGTCCTGTCTGTGTTGACGGTAGGACTGTTGCGGCTGAGTCCTCTTGGTCGACTTCCACGACTTGCCGACCACCTCTTGCTCCGCCACCATCGATGCAACTTTAGAAAGCGCTTGTCGTGCCGAGCCGCCGAACAAGCCTGGACCAATGAAAGGCGCAGAAGATAACGCTGCCCTCATTTCCGGTCCTGGTTCCACACAATCGAGAACCATTCTCCGCCGCTCTGCTAAAGTTCTTGTGATCACCCTGGCCAGGCAATCCTGAGACAGGCGCATGGTGTCCCGAACAACTCCGGGAGCAGCCTCTGGCACCTGTCCGCCTTCCGCCGTGCAGTCCAGCATACCCTGCAGGACGGTACAACCCGTGCGACAGCGCAGCCATGGCCGCCCTAGCCGCATCCTCAATGAGCGTGAGCTCATTAAACGGGTCTTTGTTGGTCTGGGAAACCAAGGGACGTGACCGCCCATAGGGCCTTCCCAGCCAACGGCCTATTCAGCGCCTCACGTTCCGCAACGGAAAGCCGTGGAACCCTGGCGTATTGATGATAGGCCTGCTCCGGAAAACGGACCCTACTCCTTATCCCCTTCGGGGCCTTGGGCAATGCATAGTCTGGCTGAACCAGACGATATGCCGCAACTTCCAACATGTCAGAAGTCTGCGAGTCCAAGGGGAGTGTAGGCATGGCCGAAGAGCCACTGGACAGAGCGCTAGCCGCACGCTCTGACATCCGCTCCATCGCCGGATCGCGCTGAGATCCGAGATCCGATGCCAACCCGAGACGATTGGTCATCCATCCTAGGACCTGCACCCATTCAGCCTCGGCGCAGAAAGCGGAATCGTCCATTAAAGAGCTTCCGTTTTCATCTTCCCTCTCACCCTTAGATGAGAGGGCCACCGACGATCCATGCTGAGCGCTACGATAAACGTCTCTGCCAGGACAGAGCGCATCCGTAGCGCGACTACCGGCGGCACCAGTATCCAACGAACCGTCGGATACAGATTCTCCGCAGTCCATCGGCTCCAACACGGGATCCGGGACTACGACCGCCTTAATCACGGCTGGCACGGTAACTCCGATAGGAGCCGCACCCAACGCCGTCGGGATAGCCGTCGGAACCGCAAACCACGATTCCGCCGGCATATCCGGTTGCACAAGTGACGGATGAAAAATGCCCGACGGAACGTCGACATCACCATCCGCCTGGCAAACCCGTACAAATCCCGAGGGAGACCCCTGGGACGTACTCGGCATTGCCGACATTGAAAGATCCGGCATGCCGGAATCTCCCATCAACAGGAACTCTTCTTCCTCTGCCGACGGCTCTTGAGCCGAGGACAGAGAAAGGTCAGGTGCATGGCCCTCAGCAAAACTAGCCGGGCCACCTAATGGTTGCCCTGCACCAGCTTGCCTCACCGGACCCGTGGACTGTAATGAATCAAACATGGCCTTGAACTGGGCCGCCCATACGCCCAGTGCTGAATCCATCCTCTCATTCAGCCGACCTTCCAGTCCA
The DNA here is from genome assembly GCA_034401795.1 of Chaetoderma sp. LZ-2023a. Taxonomy (NCBI): domain Eukaryota; kingdom Metazoa; phylum Mollusca; class Caudofoveata; order Chaetodermatida; family Chaetodermatidae; genus Chaetoderma; species Chaetoderma sp. LZ-2023a. Next base: position 40,368,357 of record CM067360.1, on the reverse strand, counting down.
ACCAACGACGCCTGCTGACGCTTCACTGTCTTATCCTTCTCTATGCGCTCCAGCCTCGCCCGTCGATCCCTGTCAAACTCAGCCACCATTGCCGACGACCACTTGGCGCACACATCACACGGACTGCCGACCTTACACCTCGCACACGCCACACAGTGATGTCCAAGATACTTGCGTTTCATGAACCTATTACACTTCTGGCACAACGTGTCCGGGTTCTTCGGTTTCTGCGAACACAGAGGAGAATTAAAACGCTGCACATGACAAGTGATGACGAGCAATACGCACAATAGACTTGATAGTTAAGATTTCTTAAACACATTAACTTTCTCTTAAATTAATGATAACAAGTCTTAGGCAGGAAATATTTGAAACTTTTTTGAGTGAAAATTTTACAAAACACAACTCAGCCTTTAACTAGCGTTAAATAACCAAGAAAACCTCGCCGATCACTACAAACACCCTCGACAATGAAGCGAGAGCTAAAATCGGCGATAACAGAGTGCCTGGATACCCCAAGCCAATAACGACATATTACATGGGCGCCGCCATCTTGGCTAAGGACGCATCCATCTTAGAGGAACTGAGTCGCAAGAGAAAATTAACCGAGTACCCGAATTAAAACTAAAAGTTAACGGGTACAGAAGCGACTCCAACAATGGCTACCATTATAAATCAATGTGCCAATTTAAGGAAATTTCAAACAGGCATTATGGCACGAATGTATAAATTCTAGATTGATACAACCTGCCCCTGTGATGATTTTCCAAGTTCCTCCATTAGTCCAGCGATGGTTTTCACAAACACGCGCTAAAACTGCTTAATTTATCAATTAAATGACACTCTAAACACATGGGACTTGAAACAAGCGCAAAATAAACGAATCTGACTGTGATTGGGAATAGACTCGGTACCTGCGGCTATGGTATTCCCGGACACAGTATGGGCAGGACCAGGAGAGTGCGGAGTTTTAATTGTTTATTTTGACCTAGACTAGATAATAGACATTATCATAATAGTACATCTGGTAAGTATTATTCGAAGTAGAACCCTGGTTCTCGAGTCTGATTGAAATTCAAATTTCAATTTGGTGGACTGCCTGTTGTAATCTCTAATACTGACGACTAAATATGAAAATAAATAATCTTGAACCTTGAAATGTAAATGAAATAATCTGACTCTACATCGAAAACTGGTACTTTTAACAAATAAACTGTATTAGCCAATACATTTTCAGTGTATATAAAGCAGGTAGCATAGTTGTGAAGAATGTGTGTTCTATCAAATGAATAAAAACTTATTAATAAACGCAACTCGGGTGAATTTTGAATTTTTACCATTATTCTTCTCCTTCTTCTTCTTGTACGGATATTCCTCCAATTGGTTGGAAAACCCACACTAATGCGTGGTAATATTGAAAAATTCTTAATTGATAAAAACACATATAAAAGCTTCGCAACACAGGAACAACTATCAAGATAACTTGTTTACAACCAGAACATAGTGTTCTATATATATTGTAATACTTTGCGGTGAATGTGCACATGTATTCTGATATTGTGGAACGATTTAGCAACAATCCTGATCAAATGTAATAGTTTGATACTCGTATTATGCAAGTACCAGCGGTTCTGACCGTCACCATATGATGCAAAGTTATTGATTCACCTATTCTACATAGGGGAGGGACTCCCAACATACCTTTCCGAACAAGAAGAAGAACAAGAAATACTTGCGTAATGTTGCCTTTCACAGTCAAATACAAACTTATTCAGCTTCGCACTGTTGCGGGGATGCATTGATGGAAAGAAACATGTATATTTGACATACCCATTCACTTAAAAGCCCTTAAAATAATGCTTGAGCAAGGAGAGCCATTTTAAACCACGGAAATGCGTATAGTAAACCACACCCATGACGTCATTCATCGGGGGGGGGGGGGGGGGGGGGGGAGTCATTTAAGATGTCGGAATGACATGCTAGAGGGAAACACGGCACCTTTTGTATTTATCAAAGTGCATTTCAGGCTGTATGAGAATAAGAACGGTACATTTTGATGCCGAAAAATAGTATCTATTTGATGTAAAAACACGAAAAATTCAAGAGAACAGCTGTAACCCGCCGCTTGAGATAATTCAACCGTGGGAATCTTGTTGCGCCCTCTTGCCTAGCCATGCCCCGGGTTAGAGAGGTCATGGCCTATCATCTTGTTCAAGCATTATTAGATTTCTTGGGGTGTTCACAACCTTATCCAGCAATGAAAACCTAATTCTGAACGAATTTATAACACAGACAGTCGTCCAAACAAATATTCGTAGCCATATATTGATGGAATCAGCAATTAGGTTATACATGTGATTTATAGACATGTCAAATTAGAGAGAAATACTACTACGTCATTACGCTTCCGGCCAATCAAAAGTTGATGTAAAAACAGCAAATATGCTCTCTGGAGAGTATAAAAGGCAGTGCGCACAGCGTTTCTTCGCTTTCTGCTTCTGGCAGTGAGCCATAACACTTCTCTCTCTCTCTCTAACTAACTAACTAACCACTAACCAATGCTGATTGTGCATTAGCACCCAGGCATAATAACCTTTCAGAGTGCAATACCGTGGCATTCCTCTATACCTATACCTTTCTGCATGTTTATATGCTGCCAAGTTTGTGCATGTTAGACTGAGCATTAGACTAAATGTTAGACTGATGGTAGATGCATAATTATTTCGTCTTTTTAAGAGCACGGTACGTCAAAATTTGTTGTAGATGAACGCAAAATTCTGCTCTAACGTTGCTGCTAAAATCAACAGCTCAGCCGATACATAGCAGCTCAGACAGACAGACATTGATGTAGAAAGATCTGGTGAGGTGTTGGCAAATTCTCTCTGTGTTTGTAGCTTGACCGTAGAGTTAAAAGACTCGTAGTGATAGCCTCCACAGGGGAATGTTACAGGCAAGCATCCGAAAGCTTCTGCAAGTAGTGAGTCTGTAACAGCTAACACTGATCTAACTCAAAGTTGTGGCAATTCAGGTCTGGTCCGCAATACCCTGGAATTCCTCGTGCATGGGCCTACCTCGAATGTGTTCAACAGGCAGACCATGTGGACATCGGTACGGTGTACATGATCTGATGTGTGAATACAGCCATGAGAAGAGAGTAGTTCTTTCGTAAGACTGACGTGGATATGGTAGGAATCGCACCAATATTGTAGACTGTTTGCAAAGCAACAGTGTGCAATAGTGTGTCTGTTTACAGGCCGCTAGATTTCACAGTATCCTACATAGTACAATACCAAATAACTAACGTTTGCTGTTCTGTTTCCTTTTAGCTGTTAAAACACCATGTTAATATTTTTGACGATAGAACATCATCTACACAAATTCGGTTTGTTTTATACATTGGTTTAGCTATCATAGTTCACGCTCCTCAAGACAACATTATACTCATGATCATAGTAGTAGAAGAGAGAAACTGTACACAGTAGGACATGATCACATATACACATTACACACACAAACATACGAACAAACATTCAATTCCAGCATACAAAACACACCATCTACAACTCAAAAAGCTAGCTGATCACATTAAATAACGCACATAGTCCTATGCTCATGCACACAGATTAGCACAAATATTTCTCTCTAAAAACTACATGGTCATGCATATTTTTGCTTAGACCAGACGAAACAGATTATCGTTCGTCCGGGGGTGATTTCAACAAAATCACAGAGTCACTAGGACTTCAAATCACCAAGAGACCCCATTGACAGCATACAAAAGTTAACTAGTTGTTGTCAAGATACACACAAGTATATTTGTATGTATGTAAATTTTGCAAGAACATTAGCACCACCGCAACATTGCTAATAACGTAGTCTTGCTTAATAGTTACTGCAACTATTCATGATATTACACTAGCGTCAGTTGAAATAATATCAAGCCCGTGTGACGATACAAGGGAGACAACTCGTATCACAATCAGCACATTACCACGCAGAGTGACGCCCCTTGAACAGTGTTTTGTACATCTCAGAGGCTGCAGAAACACCATATTCTGCTTGAATTTTGGCTGTGTGTGTGTGTGTGTGTGTGTGTGTGTGTGTGTGTGTGTGTGTGTGTGTGTGTGTGTGTGTGTGTGTGTGTGTGTGTGTGTGTGTGTGTGTGTGTGTGTGTGTGTGTGTGTGTGTGTGTGTGTGTGTGTGTGTGTGTGTGTGTGTGTGTGTGTGTGTGTGTGTGTGTGTGTGTGTGTGTGTGTGTGTGTGTGTGTGTGTGTGTGTGTGTGTGTGTGTGTGTGTGTGTGTGTGTGTGTGTGTGTGTGTGTGTGTGTGTGTGTGTGTGTGTGTGTGTGTGTGTGTGTGTGTGTGTGTGTGTGTGTGTGTGTGTGTGTGTGTGTGTGTGTGTGTGTGTGTGTGTGTGTGTGTGTGTGTGTGTGTGTACGAGAAAGATTACCTACACCATGGAAAGCCAGTTCAATTCACTACATGCGTTGTCCCGGAAAGTACAACAGCTTGCATCAAGGCTTAACATTCGCCAGCTTACCAGTGATGTACACCCAGTGAGTACTACCAACGCTAGTAGTACGAATTATCGTCTGGAGCCTCACAGGAACACTGTATCTGTGTATGGAATAACACCTCAGCCAAAGGCTGAAAAGCAGCATGAGGTGGGAAGCATTTGCGACACCAATGAGACGTGTATTGGTCCCACGATAAATAATTTTGAGGCACCTCCGACTGCCATGGAGCAGACAAATATTCTGGCATATCCACAGCCAGGCATGAGCGTCAATGAATCATTTTCAATAGATCATGAACGCTTTATGGGCAGTAGTAATGATGGTTTGGGTCTGAACACCCCTACATACAGCACCCACGAACAGAGCTCTTCTCTGCCAGGCCTGAGACGACTTGGCCTATGTAGCCATGAGCAAAACACACTACCGGTTAATGCACATGGCAGGCCTTGCAATACACCTATGGCCGAACCACAGGACCAGGCAAGAGAAGTCCTAGAAGCCATTATCACTGCCTTAGGGGTTGAGGCAACAATGGCCGCAATGGCGCAGTTGCTAGCTGGATATACAGATGCAACAGCATCACAAAACCAAGCTAGCACTGATAGATTAAATATTGCAAATGCTATTTGGATGGATGTTAAAATAAAGCCAGAGCCTGTCAGTAATAATGCCACACTACCGGAACTTGAAACTAGCCATGCTTCGAAGCCACTTACAGAATATTACCAGTCAGTGGGAACACCAACTTCGGCTGGTGTTAGACATGGTTGCGCTCCAGCACATGTGGCAAACACTGGTGTGGATGAAATTAGTGCTCCAATCGGTGGCAGCCGGGCCGGAAAAGCTTCAATATATATATATATATATATATATATATATATATATATATATATATATATATATATATATATATATATATATATATATATATATATATATATATATATATATATATATATATATATATCATACAGTTCTGTTCTTTACTTATTTGTTGGACGTCTGCTGTAAAATGAGTTGGGGATGTATGCTCTTCCGCAATATATGTTGTAACATAATTGTCTCAAAATGCTCTCAATTTGATGGCAGAGGTGATAGTTATCTGGAATTATTCCTGGGTCTATTAAATCAATGCAATCATTGACTAATTGGGCTAACAGTCGGACACCATGTTGCATCTCCAAGACATTTCTTAATAAGTTAGCCTGAGTGTGGTTAGAGCCTTCCTTCTGTATCTAGGTAGGGTACAGCAGGTGATAAGCATATGGGAATAATCTTCCGGTTGTTGCTGACAGAGTGGACATATTGGGTCTACTTGATTACGGTTAAATCTGGCTATGTTGGTCTGGACCAAATATGTTCCAGTGAGCAGCTGTAGTTTTATGCTTGCTCAGCGTACATCTTTTACAATGTTCTGAATGCTGTTTATGGCTAGATGAGTATTTCCTATGGCGACTTTGGAAGTGCAACAACAGGGGAGGGTCTTCTTTGCAAGCCATTGCTGCCTGAGTTCATGAGTCCAGTGTTTGTCCACGGTGCTCTTGACTATGCCTTTCCATTGCAGTTTGCTTGGAAGGTTATACATTAATGTTGCTAGCGTGGGTAGATCGTATCTTTGTAGAATTGTCTGCATGTAGATGAACCAGCTTTGGGATTTTAATGTAATTGGGCTGATAGACACTTGTCATTCCATTATTGCAGTCAATGTCATATTTTTACTTCTAATGACACCACCAAGAAGCGAGAGCTGTCTAACGTGTAATTCTGCTATGAGGGGTCTTGTGCTGATAAGTAGAAGGATTCCGCATTTAGCTGTACGAATTGGCAAAGCAAGTATCTTTCTCAGCATGCTAATATGAAAGGATTCCAGGATATCCATCTGTTTAGGTGAGAGTACAATGATCTCCATACCACATAATAACCTGGGTAGAATGTACATTACATACAAATAAAGGCAAACTTTTGGAGATAGACCGTTTGATCCATGGAGCCCAGTACCTGTCATGGAGTTGAAGGCTTTCCTGACCATTGGAATCTTTTCCTCGATGTTAATAGAGACTTCATTCTTAGGTGACCATACTAGTCCAAGATGTATTGCTTTTTCACTCACGGGTAATTTTGATGTACCTAGGTTCCATTTCGGACTTTGCCCTTAGGGGGTTTTGTTATTGGGCTTACTAATAATAGTAGACTTTTCAGGGTGGATGTTGTGTCTCTCGCGACATGCATAGTGGTAAGACTGATCGAGCATGACTTGCAGTTCTTCAGACGAGTTGCTACATAGTGTAAGATCATCAGTAACAGTGGGAGACCCAGTATATGTAACTCCCACATGCGTTCCTAGTTGCTGTGCTTGAAGATGAATCAGAAGGTCATTAATATATGTTTTGTATAAACCTGTTGATAAAACACTTCCCGCGCGAACTCCATTGAAAACATTTTTGGCTTATTCTTCTTCTTGCTCTGTAAATTCCCCTTGTTGTAATATTACCATGGCTGATAACTTCTGCCAGTTAATGGCCACCATCATCATGTTGACTATTTTTGCCATTTGTGTGCCCATAGCGTTGAGACAGGATTTAAAAACTGGTTAAAAATTATTAAAAACTGGGTGTCATTTTAGTTTCGTGATAAAAATTGGGCCTTGAAGGCTTCCAGATTTATGGCTGACACAGTTCCAGGTGGCAAAGCGTTCATCAGCATCATCATTTTATGAGGTAGAAGCCATTGGCTTGTTATTGCCTCAGAGTCCATTGTTGTAGTATGGCTTCTTCAGTCTAATTCAAAAGTTCTTTCCTTGAAGTCGAATTTTAGTTTGTTCTTCAATGGTTTGACTGGGGTTGCTTAATTAATTAAGTCTCCTCGAAACCATTAGATTTTAGACTTTGACCCTTACCACTCTGATGTCAATTTTCTATCTTTTGCTGTATCAATTACAAATAACCTGGTGTACACTTTCCAACAATTCGGTTGATGATGTTGCTGTCTATGACAGCACCACCATCGACCAAATGTGCCGAAAAATGAACACAGTTCGTCTCCTAATTTAACCTGAAGTTTAAAATTCTGACATCAGAGTGGCAAGGGTTAACATTGATTTGTGGAAATACTGTGGTGCAGATGGGTGTTCCCCACATTAGCTGCGGTGTGCTGCCTACACTCATGGTTACACCCTGCTGCACCTAGCATTTGTTTGCATGCTGACTTGTGGAGGCTGTGGTTTGTCTTATTGCTGTTGTTTTCATTTTCTATGTTCATCGCCATCCAAGTCTCCTCCTCTACTCTAGTGTCTCTTCATGCAATCACAAAAGTGTGGACGTGACGCTGAGATGAATCTACAGGTAACTGGAATTGCTACCGAGCATGTTCCTGTCTATACACAGGCGACTCCTAGAGCAGTCCACTGTATTTGGAGAACTGCAGTATGACTTTGTGATGGGCTGGTGTACATATGGCCTGTTCAGTCAAATTCAAATGTTCTTTCTTTGAAGTAGATATGTAGTTTGTTCTTGAATGATTCAACTGTTGTTGCATTGACTATCACAGCTGGCAGTGAGTTCCATTGCGGTAACACTCTATTGGTGTAAAAGTGCTTGCAAATGTCTTTGTTGCTGCGTTTTATGTTGAGCATGATGAACCTATGACCTCTGGTCTGTGTAATACTGGATGGTTCGGAAAAAGGAGGCCTTATCAATATTATATAGATCCCTGATGAGTTGGAATGTTTCAATTAAATCTCCCCGAAACCGTCTATATCTCAGTGCCATTAGATTTAGAGCTTCAAGTCTCTCTGTGTAGCTATGCTCTCTGATTTACGGGACAAGTTTTGTTGCTCGGCGTTGAACTCTTTCTAATAGCTGTGATTGCCTTTTCAATCTTGGTGACCATGCCGAGTTGCAGTATTTGAGGATAGGTCTCACTAGAGATGTGTACACGAGCGTGAATGTAGATGGGTCTATGTTGGTAAAAGTTCTTTTGATTAGTCCTATTGTGCTGTTTGCGTTGTATACAATATTACCTATATGTATATAAAAAAGAGACGTATGCGCTCCCAGGGTTTTTTCGACCTCTGATGTTGATAAAGTGTGCATATCGGGTGTATCTGTCATACAGTATATACTTTGTGGGTTATTCCTGCCGAAATGTAGAACATGTGTTTTGTTTGTGTTGAAGGATAGCTGCCCTGTCTACGACCATCCACAAACTTTGTCTATGTTGTCTTGGATCTTACTGGTAGCTGGGTTGCCATATATTTTTGTGCCATCTGCAAATATTTTGCAGTGGCAGGTTAGTACGTCTGGTAGATCGTTTATATATATCAGAAAGAGAGTAGGTCCCAGGACACTTCCTTGTGGCATGCCGCCTCTATCCCGTCTGATGTTGCATCGTTGATCCTTACTTTCTGTCTTCTATTACATAGGTAGTTTCCTATCCATTTTGTTAGATTGTCTCCTATACCATAGCTTCTGATTTTTGTTTGGAGGCGCTGGTGGGGTACACTATCAAATGCTTTTGAGACGTCTATGTATATTACGTCGACAGGTTAATTTGAATCAAGTTTGGATGTTATATCTTCGAGGTACTCTAGTAGTTGAGTTTTACATGATCTATTATGTCGGAATCCATGCTGGCATTTGGTAAATAGATTGGCTGTTTCCAGAAAGTCTATCATGTTGACCCTTATGAATGACTCAAGGACCTTACACAAGGTAGAGGTAAGGCTGATTGGTCTGCTGTTACTTGGGTCGTTTTTTGAACCTTTTTTATGTATGCAGCATACATTAGCCATTTTTCGGATCTCAGGTAATACGCCTTCTTCTAGAGACGTGTTAAAAATTATGCACAGCGGGTTACAAATATTTTTAACAGCTTCCTTTAATGTTCTCACTGGGATTTCATCATTGCTTTTATTGGGGTTGAGTGCTTTCAATTTGTTTTCGATGGTGGTAGATGTTATTTTTATGTCCTTTAAAACAATACCATTGCTTCTGGGGCTAATGATTGGTGTACAATGAATATCTTCTGAAGTGAACATACTTTAGAAAAGGTTGTTAAGAATATTAGATTCTTCTTTATCATCTGTAGTCATAGTTCCATTGGCTGGGTTATCTAGCTTGCTAATTGATTCACGTAGAACAGATTTACTCTTGACATAGTTCCAAAAAGCTTTAGGATTTCTTATGCTTTCACTTGCCACTTTACGTTCAAAAGTGTGTTTTGCTTTTCATTCAATTACCAGGTGATGGGAGGGAAGAAGCATTCTTTCCTGTAGTCATTCGAGCATGGTGGAATTTGGTAGATATTTTCGTGCATATTGCGACTCAGGCATCTGGGTGGAATAAGCCCTCCCCCACCCATCTTCGCTTATTGCTACCTTATCATTGAGAATTTTATAAAGCAGGACTAGTCGTGCTCCACTCCTTACTTGCCTATATGTCAATTTTAATGCTTTGCATGTACCCAAGCACTGAGGTCTAATTAATTATACCTACTAATCATTATGCTGTCTGTACCTTGGTTTTTTATTTTACTCAGAACATGTCAATTTTAATGATTCTTTGCTGTCCTACACCTCATTCGGTACGCTTGCTATTCTTACTATTTTAATTATGGTTGAAACCCTTGGATAAAGGGGGCATAGTCGATGGTATATACTGTGACTTTATGAATGCGCTCGATAAAGTCCCCCACAAATGTTTACTTGAAAAGTAAAAATGCTATGGAATTAAAGCGTGTTCTTGTCAAACAGGAAACAAAGGGTGGTAATAAGAAGAACAATTTTCAAATTAACAGAAGGCACAAGTGGTATAACTCAATGCTCAGTCCTTGGGCCACTGTTATCTGTAATTTATACTAACGACCTCCCAAATCAGATCAGCAATGGCTCGCACATATTCATATTGACTGCAATCAGTCCTTCTTCGCTTTTGCCCACTGTGTCTTGTCCTCAGCCAAAATCCTTAGCTTCCTCAGGTCCATTCTTGACTTGAGTGTACCTAATCCTGCTTTCTTGAAAAAGGAAATAAAGCTAATCAAATCACTGGAATAATAAGGAGAACTTTCGAAAATCTAGCTGAAGAGAATTTGAAGTACCTATGTCAGGCCCCTTATAGAATATGCTGTAGCTTGCGGGGTTGCGTCGGGCCATTCCTGTGTGCGATGTTGAGTCACTGTGCCACATGTGCATGATGAACGAGACGGCTGGTTAGCTCCCGGTCTCGGGGTATCGGATCCCGTGCGACTCAGTCCTGCGGTCAACAAAGACTGGCTTGTAAGGCCGGTGAAACTCAATTGTTCCAGTGGGGCCATGCGACTATTGCCACTAACATTAAATTGAATGGTGTCAGCCCACGAATTGGTGTCACCGGTATACCTGTCCATAACAATTTTGAAACTATGGACGTACAAGGATTTGTGATAAGTCTAAAAATAGTAACTAAGAAAATATAACCTATACAAACAGTAAAGTTCGCTAGATAACAATGAGCATTTGAATAATACATAACATAGAGACAGCTTATGAACCTTTACATGTGGAGACACCGGAGGTACCACACATACCCTTGAGTCCGCAGTGGTACCCCCCCCCCCCCCCGCAAAGGAGGCTCCCGCATACAAGATCATTAATTAACTTTATATAAGTTATAATACCTCTATGCTGAAAGAGATGATGAGACGAAACTCCTAGCGTGGTGAAAGGCATGGTGCCTCACACTGGCATTGCTTCTAGATGTTATAAAAATTGTGGTGAGAAGTAGTAACCTCGTGTAGGCCGCCGCCACTGGATATCTTTGCGAAAGGTGAGTACCTCGCGTGGGCCTCCGTTACAGGAAAATGCCCCCACTGCCGAAGCAGAGGAAAAGTGTTGGCCAAAGGGGTGACTCTTTTATTGAACCAATGTGCTGTGAAATTGTCACAAGCAGATCATTATAACTGACCTATCGTTACGGTGGGGATAAAGAGACGAATATCCACCACAAATGTCCTTCCCATGAGGGTGGGGCAGATTCCAACATCTTACCCAGACATTTTAATGAGTTGGGTGGAGATGCGCTTCTCGTCCCTCACCAAGTCCTATGGAGCTAAGTATTGACCTGTCGTTAGGTTTAAGCTCAAGTTGCCCAATATGCACTGCGGTGCGGGGGCAATATTCTAAAGGAAATATGAAATAATAATTATAATGTGTTCGCAGTGCTTCCTACATTGGCAAAGATAACTAACTACTAAGTATCCTAAGATACAGGGGGAGTGTATGTGACACCGTACCTTGGTCATCACCGCTCGGAAACCCCCGATAGTTTCCCAGAGTCGGATTAGCCCAAGGTGCGGGTAGGGATATTCAAACAATTAAGAAGCCATCAGGCTTAGTGGAACATGAAAAGAGACAATAACTTTATAGATATGAGGCCCTATAGGTATGTTGGCCAATTTAACACAACCTTGCCGGGGTGCGGGGCTAGATTACCACAACGACCAGGAAGGAGTACACTATGTGTCTCCTAACGAAGGAATTGTCTCTAATCACATTAAACCTATCCTATCGAGCTGAATAGTCAGGTTTGGTCGGTAGCATGCCGGGCTAAACAGAGTTATAGCATGGACAGCGACCTCAGTGTAAAATTGTTGATGGCGGGAGAAAGTGATGCAAATATAAATGTTGCTGTATAGTATTTCCTAATGCCCTGCAGTACTAGGTTTTCTACAAATAAGCAAAACATATCAACAACATGGCCGCTGGCCATATACCTAACTAACCAAGTACAAAACTGTGACAGTATATGATTAGATTAAAACAGTGGTAATACAGATTGATAGACCTAATACGGTGCAGTTAGTTGAAGCACCCTACAGTAAATAAGGATAACTATAAACAGTAATATAAAGAAATTATAAGATGCGGTCCGAGGACTGGTATGGTACCTATTAGTCAAGATGTAATTAAAGATATCATGCATAGTTACTTGAATATCCAGTAGCCATACCTATATAACGGGCTACTATGTTACTGAAATTGAGACGTCACTATACTTGTGACGTGAGTTGACACATTCTCTGAAAGCTGGATACGTCTTCACATGTAGATTTCTCGCAAGACAGGGTTCCTATATGCTGGTCCAGAGCAGAAGCAGTACACACTCAGGACAGTGAAGCACAATATAATTAATGTCTACTGAATAGCTAGTAAGTTCTACACAATAATACGGTAGTAATGAATGTTCCCGTCTGATGGCGGCAAGTAAAGTAAGCTAAGATAACCCATTAACAGGAAGGGTTATTAATATAATTGTAATTATGCCTGTGTATTAAAGCTTAATGGTACCGGTGTGCCAAATAGCTCTAATGGCGCACCGGTTCTAAAGTTCTTAATGTGGTGAGACAGGAACTGCTTTGGTGCGGGCTGATCGGAAAACCTCTTGACACCGAGATGATGTATAAATCTGTCTTCGGTTGTTTCGTCAGGTTCCCATACGTTGGGCAGCTCCCGACTGATCGGCCACCGGCCGACGATGCTCCTGATCTTCTGAAATCATCCCCTTTTATACTCATGGTGACGTCATAACTGGCTGCCTCAAACAATCAGAATTTGCCGAACCAACCAATCAGCGCGCTGGAATCTTGTGATGTGTACACAATTATCTAAATATCATGATAGATATAGATGTGAAGATGACGTAGTGAATCACGTGTTACACAAATCACTGATTATTTAGCTATATATATATAATAGTGATTACGATGCTATTTCTATATTTTGAGCATAAATTACAGGAATAAATCGGCGATAACTCAGCCATTTCTGTACCGATTTTAAAACTGTTTAAAGTTTTGAAAAGCCCGTCCAGTTCTGGTTCTGATTCATACCAGAAGGGACGGGAACAAGTAGTTTATAACAATTAAAGGGTACCAACTCGGTACACTAAAAGTACCACTCGCTCTTGGATGTGTGTCGTCGAAACAGCGACAGGTGCGCATATGCGCACCATACGTTCTAACGAACTTAGTCGTTTTTATGATGAAAGTCCTCTCGTATATGCTTGTACACGCTTATTGCTCAACCTGGGGGGGGGGGGAGGTTGGTGGTGGTGGGGGGGGGCTCGCTGGTACGGCCAGTACCTGACCGGTCGATCCATGCTACACCGCCAACTGTGTCTAGGATCCAATATTTTAATCAAACTTACCAAATTTAGCATTCAAATGTTTGCTGTAAGATATGATAAAATTATACAAGATACTCACAAACAAATATTACACGGCTGTAACAAACTTTACTGAGTTACATGAACCGAATAGCATAACTAGAAGACATAGGCCAAAGATTATGAAACTTAGACCACACTTGGACATCAGAAAATTTTCATTCCCATTGCGATGCACAGACAAGTGGAATGGTCTACCAGAAAATGTTATCAGTGCACAAACAGTAAACACAGATATATCTAGGAAACAATCAGGTCGACCTCTAATCGTAGTTCTTGATAGTAAAGACCAACAAATTGAGTTGTTCAGGAATATAATCAGACTCCGCCAAAATGACACATTTCAAGGCATAAGAGTAGGAACTGATCTTACCCGGTAAGAAAGAGATCAGGAGAAGAAACTTTACCACGAAGTCAAAAGCAGAGAAGCTAGCTCATCGGGGGAATACTGATTCGAAGTCTGTGGCCCTCCATGGGCAAGAAAGGTAGTGAAGGTTCCCATAGAACCTCCACTGCAAAAGTAAACAAACTTAGGGAGACCAATAACCTTGTAAATAGTTGTAAAAGAACTGTAAATACATGTACAATATTTGAAAAACTAAACTGTCTTTATACAAATGCAGATCAGTTACGAAATAAACTTACAGAGTTATTAGTTCGAGTAAACACCACTGAGCCACAAATTAGTGGAATAACTGAAGTCAAGCCTAAAAAATAGTGGAAACAATGTATAGACTACAGAATTTGGCCTAGAAGTGTAAGAGGGCTATGGCATGTTCTCGAAAAACATTGAAAATGATGAAGGAAGAGGACTGCAGGTGTATATCCATAAGGCGCTACAAGCTAATGAAGTAGCAATGAAAACTTAGTTCAAGGAAAATTTATTTGTGTAAACAAAACTAAATGCTTCCGACAAACTCTTTGGCTGGAGTGATCTGTGGGTCTGATAGCGGTAAGAAAGAGAATAATGATAGCCTACAGAAACTGATACAGGAAGCCAATGACAAGATGTATACACATTTATTGGTTATTGGGGACTTCAACAACCCAGGAATAAACTGGGGTACCTGTATTTCAAGCGGGGAATTTTCCGATACATAGGAATACAAATTCATGGTATGCCTTCTAAATAATTACCGTACCAACATGTAACACAGCTAACCACGTGGAGAGGAAGTGATACATCACAGCTGCTGGATTTAATATTAACAAATGAAGATAATATGATGTCAGAATTATAGTATCAAAGCGTGCCGGGAAAAAGTGACCACTGTGCTCTCCATTTCAATTTCAATTGCTACACACACATTCCAACATACTTAAGTACAGGAAATGTTGTGACAAAGGAGATTTCACGGGGGCCCGGAATGAATTACATAACATTGGCTGGGCGACCATCCTCAATGCAGACGAGAATATAAACATCAACTGGGCGATAATCCTAAAAAAGAACAAAAGAGTAAATAGAAAACCGGTACATCCCTATAAAGCATATTCAAACAACAATGAAACATAAACATGGATTCCCAATAGATAGAGAGACTAATGAGAAGATTAAGCGGAAGAACACACTGGCAAGCAAGGCAATTAAACCCAAAGACCCACAAACACAAGAAGAATATAGGAGAGTATGTGCACATATAAAGAAGGAAACCCGAAAGATAAAAAAAACAACTGAAAATGAGTTATCCAAGAAATCAAAGACTAACCCAAAAATAATTTGGCAGTATATTAAGTCAAAATCAAAGACAAGGGTAGGAATTGACGATCTATATATAGACCCAAAGCACACAGCATCACAGAAAATGGAGGCAGACAAAGACAAAGCAGATATTTTGGCCACAATCTTCAACAGTGTGTTTGTAAATGAGCCAGAAGGCGAAAACCTAACCTTACCAAAGAAAGAAGTGCAACATGAAATGTCCAACCTAGTGGTTAGAAAAGGGGAAATATGAAAGATACTCGATAAACTTAAGATAGATAAATCACCAGGCCTTGATGAACTGCACCCAAGATCTCTGAAAGCAATGGCAGAATCAATATCTCAGCCACTAACTATGATGTTTAATCAGTTACTTTGACTATGTAAGAGGAAAACACAAATCAGTGCTATATACAAGAAACGAGACAAAAGCCAAGCTGGAAACTACAGGCTAGTAAGCCTTACATCAGTGGCATGCAAAGTGATGTAAAATGTAGTAAGAAACCACATTATCAAATACATGAAAGAAAACTATATTTTCTCTTCAAAACAGTATGGGTTTATCTCTGGTAGGTCAACCTCATTAGAACTGCTAGCTGTACTAGAAAAATGGACGGAGGCACTAGATAAAGGATACCCCTTGCCTGTGCCTACAGGGATTATCAGAAAACCTTTGGCTCTGTTCCCGATAAGAGGCTAATAAGCAAGCTAAGATCGTATGACATAAATGAAAGTATTACAGAATGGATCAAAAGCTTTCTTGAGCGAGTATCTGTAAACAGGGAGTACTCAAGTTGGAAAGATGTAATTTCGGGAATGCTCAGGATTCAGTTTTGGGGACAATCCTATTTATACTTTTTATAAATGACCTCCTAAACATAGTTGAGTCCGAAATATATCTATTTGTGGATAATACCAAGATCTTTAAAACTATCATGAGCAAAGAGGATCAGGAAACTTTTCTAAAGGAACTAAACAAAATGCCGAAATGGAGCAATCTATGGTTATTGAAGTTTCATCCAGACAACTGTAAGCACATGCATATAGGCAAGAAGAACAACAAAGAACTAAATTATGAACTACATAATAGAATATGCCAGACAGTAGACACTGAGAAGGAGATTGGAGTAACAATAGATTCTGATCTTAGCTTTGAACAACACATTGGTGAAAACGTGAAAACGCCAATTCCATGTTTGCTCTAATAAGAAGGACATTTCAGTATCTGAATGCAGAAAAGATTATCCCCTTATATAAAAGTCTAGTGCACACTCACACGGATTTCGCCAGCCCAATATTGGCACCACTAAATGTCAAACACATAGAGCTAACTGAAGGGGTACAATGTAGGGCCATGAAACAAATTCCGGGAATGAACGATCTCACATATCCCGATAGGCTAAGACGCCTCAAGCTACCAACCTTATCATACAGAATAGCCTGAGGAGACCTAATAGAACTACAAGATGCTTCATGGAGAGTATAATAAGGAAACAAGTAACTTTGTAAAACTGTGCAGCAATGTTTCAGAAAGACAGTATGTGGGGAAATTCGAAGAAGATCTACCCCAAAGATGCACATCAATGCGGAGACGAAATTACTTCACAGTACAGGCTGTGAAAATATAGAATGCTCTCCCAGAAGAAGCCATAAATGCACCATCTCTAAACCCATTTAAGAACAGACTGGACAAGTACTGAAAACCCAAGGAAATCCTGTATGACAACTTTAAGGCACCCCCCCCCCCCACATCAGAACCGGAGGCAGTCTAGAGTGATGGTATGATAAAGAAAAGGAGTCTGGTGAAGAGGAGTTCTGATGCCCTGTACCAGAAGCAACACTAAGTAACGTGACAGAAATAGTAAGAGTCTGAGAAGTAATCATGCATGAAGGTAGTAGGCATACAATCCAGCACTTGCCCTATAGGGTGTTGCTGGCACACTATTATGTCTATTCCCACCAGAACAGAGAGCGTGTTGTGAGTCGAGTGCTCAGGGTGAGCTGTATGAACAAATTATATTTACCAGTTCCTTACACATCCGTGCTGACATAGTCTATTTTTCGTGGCAAATTGACACCATTTGCGCCAATTACGGACCTAGTCTACTTTCCAAATATCTGCAACATGCCTGTGAAACTAAGTTTTTGTATTCTGACACCGACCACTCACACTACGGTGATGGGGGCATCAACGTTTACGCGTTTCGAACAAACTCTGAATTTCATAGTTGGCTGAGCATGGGTACTAATAGCAGCACTCTTAAAACTATGCCAGCAACGCTAATGTGGTGGTTTTTCTAAGTTAGCACTTGTGTTTTATTATAACTCACATGGCTAGTTTCAGTGCTAAGCATCTCTAAATTCGATGAATTAGCCAGTAAACGTGCCACTGCACCAAACCTCCTGTATTGTGCCTTCCCAGCAACATAGTGAGTAAACACTTCAGATTTCCAACACATTATTACTTGCATCTTATGCGACGCACGTCAAGACTCTTGTACGGGTTCGCTAATGCTCCCAGCACCCCGAATAACAAGTATGGGCATGTGCATGACCCACCGCAACACAAATCCACATATTCTAGAAGCTAGAGAATCACACTACCTACATCTGGGTAACTTACAGATCAGATACAGTCGTGACATATCACCTGTAGCAACCGATGAAGACTGTCTCATGTCCCATCTGCAGAGGCAGGCTGAGATGCAGGGGATTTCTGGGATTATTAGCCAGTAAATTAAGGAAGGGTAGGGAAGAGTCGGGGTGGGGGGGGGGGGAATGTGACAGCACCATCTTCCACCAACTCTTTCAAAAACAATTAACACCAGTTCATCTTTTAATTTAATTTGAAAGAAATATAATTTTATTTACCAGAGCGGTATGGGTTAACTAACATGTTCTATTTTTTTTTATTGGAGGCATGTCCACTCACCCAAGAGCCGCACTGTACTTGCAATGGTGACTAGATATGCTCAATGTTAAGGACAGAGCCATGGGGGATTTTCCTAACAGGACTCGTTAACACAAACACAAAACCAAAAATGCCAAAAGATTAGGGTTTTTCTGTGTGGTCGTGTTGAAATTGAGATGCATTGCTGTGTATTTGTATGCGAAAGAAGGGATTAGGACATGTACATATAGTATTAATAATTATTTATAATTTTCTTCTTGACGGTCTTCTTAAAGGAATTTTGTGTAATTATTTGTTTGCATAAGGTTATATCCGTATTGTTCCATGGTTTTATGGCTTGTATAAAGGGATTAGATTTGAACAATTCTATTCGTGTTATATGAGTGAATTTCTGCATTTATGTTAAAGAGCCTTGCTAGTGAGCTTGGTAAATTACCGTTAAAAATCCCTTAAATTGTATATAGTGGCAGTTTACTAATGTCTATAAGTTTTAGTAATTTTTCTGCTTTATATATATATCTTGGCCCCATCCCATTTTGGAGAAGAGTTTAATAGTTTTCTTTTGAAGTGATTTTAGTCTTGCTAATTTATTGCTGTGTGTATTAGTCCAAACAGTGTTGCAATAAGTGATTTGTGGGAGTACTAGAGTGCAGTATAATGTTTTTAGTATGGGTGGTGGTAAGTAATATTTAAGCCTTCGAATGATGCCAACGTTCCTTGCCACCTTAGATGCCACTACCTCTATGCGCTTGTGCGAAGTCAGATCTTTGTCCAAGTAAATCCCTAAAAATTTAACAAATTCAGCCTCTTTTATTTCTTGGTTATTAATGTAGCGTTTGGTAAATTAGTGCCCTAGATTTTGTAAAAAAAGCATATAGCTAGTTTTAGAAACATTTAATGATAATTTGTTTATTTTTAAACCAATTTATTACTTTTACAATTTCTTCATTTACATTTTTGAACAACGTGTCTATATCATTATGGTGGCAAAAAGCATTAGTATCATCTGCGAACAGTATTAGTGAGAGGTGGTTGCAGACAGTAGAAAAGTCATTCATATAGAGTTGAAATAAGACGGGCGAAGTATTGATCCTTGGGGAACACCGCAAACCAGCTTTTCTTTGCTAGAGCAAACTCCATTGTATTGTACGCACTGTACCCTAACGCTTAAGTAACTCTTTAACCAATTTAATGCAATTCATCTTCCTCCATAGTAGGATAATTTTGTATTAAGATGGCATGATCAATTGTGTCAAAAGCTTTCAAAAGGTCTAAGAAAATACCAAGGATGTGTTCCTTTTTTTCTAGTGAATTTTAAATCTTTTCCAGTATGTCAATGAGGGCCAGCATTGTGGAATGTTTTTCTCTAAAGCCATATTTTGCCTGATATATTATTGAGTACTTATTCAGATAGTTCATTAATCTATTATAGAAAAGTCTCTCCAAAAGTTTTGAAAACAGTGGAAGTACTGAGACGGGTCGATAGTTAGTGAAGTCAGATGAGTCTTTAGCTTTGCATAGTGGTGTCACACGTGCTATTTTTAAGTGATGGAAAGACCCCTCTCCCTCCCCATGCTCCAGAGACAGATTGCATATGTGAGTTAAAGGAATTAATATCCCTGTTAAACAATTTTTAAAGATACTCCATTTAAAGTTATCAATACTTGCACTTTTATTAGTATTAATTTGCATAAGGAGTTTAGAAATCTCTTCTGGGTTAGTAGGGGTTAGAAAAATTTAAGATTGATAGCTGCCTGTTAAATAGTCCTGTATACTTGTGTGAGGGTTAATTTGGATTTCTTTCGATAATTTAGGACCAATGTTAATACAATTTTCATTAAATTTTGTTGCTATTTCTTCCTTTTCAGTTACAACTTTGTTATTATAGATAAATCTTGAGGTTTCTGATTTACTGTTTTGTTTATTTAATAATGACTTAATTAATTTCCATATTTCCTTGATGTTATTTTTCTGGTGGTCAAATCTGCTATGAAATTCGAATCATTTGGTTTAATTTATTTCCATAATTTTTATATTTTGTTTCATTGTACTATGTAGGGTGTTTAATAAATTTTGTATATAGGTTGTTCTTCTTATGACATGCAGCTAGCAACCCCCACATTAACCACGGCTTTGTGGGGGTTCGCTTAAATTTTTTAGTCTTTTTAGTGGAAAGCTGCTTTCATAAAGATCTGTGCATATAGTATGGAATTTGTTTTGGGCATCTTCACATGATTGAAGTTAATAATGTTATTCCAGTTTGTATTAGCCATATTGGTTTTGAATTTAACAATATTTTCTTTTCCAAATTCTCGACAAATTATGTTCTCTTTTAAGAATGGTTTTTGCTTGGCATTTTCTTTTTCCAAATAATATATGGGTAAATGATCAGATATGTCTGTAATGAAGATACCTATCTTCTTTTTTTATCTTATCAACAGGACTATTCGCCAGGAACTTATCGATGATGGTAGCCGTTGTCTTTGTAAGTCTCGTTGGTTTGGTAATTAATGGATAGAAGCCATAGGCCTCTAATAATTTGAGAAAATTCTGTGTATGAAAGCAATTTTCTTTTAGTAAATCAATGTTGAAGTCTTCCATAATGTAACCTGTTTTATTTTCATTGTGAATTTTTTGTAAAATTATGTCTAGTGCTTTGACAAATTTCTCCTTGTCACAGCTTGGAGAACTGTAAATAACTGCCACAATTTTATGTTTCGCCTTGCTCATTGGCATCTCAATGACAAAGGCTTATATGTATTCTTCCATCATCGGCAGACCCTCCCTTATAGTATACTGTAAGTTTTCTTTTATGTAGATGCCTACTCCACCTCCTGCTTGTTCTTGTCTGTGCTTTTCTATGAAATTATAGTGCTCTTTATTTAGTAGGTCAACGGGTGAATTAGCTTTTATCCACGTCTCAGTAATTCCAATAAGATCAAATTCCTGTGAGTTTGTGTCTAGAAAAGTGGTTAGTTTGTCGATGTTCTTCATAATAGAGCTCATATTACAGTGAATTAATGAAAAGGTTGTAATTTCATTGACACTCTTAATAATATTTTCATTGAATTGTAAAGGGAGAATGTAATTACATTCTGGTAAAGGATATCAGATTTCTTCATTGTGGAGTCGTTATCTGGCAAACAATTATCATAGCATTTATTAAGTTTTAATTGATTAGCAAGCACATTTTGTAAGATATTGTGATTGTAGTCTTGGTCTATGGCTAGGATTTTAAGCTTGTAGTCATTGTCATTGTCATAGTGATTGAAGGGAAATGTGTATTTGTAACAGTTAATGCACCACCATGGCTCTGTTGAAACTTCTAATTCAGTATATTCGTTGGTAGTAAGATTGGAGCAAGTCATATGTATCCAGTCACCACAACAATCACATAATATTGCATATTGATTAGACTTAACAGGTTTTCCACAGGAAGAACAAGGCAACTTGATGGGCATTGGGATGCGTGGAAGGGAGTGATGAGTGGAGTTTTGTTATTAAGGACAGCAAATACAACAATATAAGAGGGACAGACACGTGGACACACAAACAATTAAATGGCTACTTAAGTTTCCTCAGTTTGGCAATGGGATAATAATTTAGAACGGCTAAGTTTGCTATGCCTTTGAACAGAATTCAGAGTATATCAATTTAGGTGTTAACGGATGACGGACAAATGACATAGAGAAGCATAACAAGATTAGATGAAGAAAATAGGCTATAGTCATCAGATAAGTTAAATTCAGTTAGTGAATGGCTGGCTCAAAATAAGAGCATAAATAGCACACATAGGTACTACGTGGCTGGTACAGAATAAATTATGCAGAGTAAATATGAACAAGCAACATATGAGATAAATAAATATTATAAATAAACAAGGAGAATGCAATGGCTAAGCCGTATCCCAGTGATTTCTAAAGATAAAGAAATTAAGATATAGGCATCAGGTAAGTCAAATTCAGTTAGTGAAAGGTTGGCTCAAAATAGGAGACAGACTGACGGGGTAAGCATATATAGCACACCTAGCTACGTAGGGGCTGGTAAAGAATAAGCTATGCAGAGTAGACATGATCAAGCAAAATATGCTATAAATAAATATTATGAATAAACAAGGAAAATGCACTGGTTAACTCGTATCCCAGTGATTTCTAAATATGAATTGATATAGGCCATTGTAGGGTCAGTAGAATATAGGCTGGTGTATATTTTGGAGACACTGCCCCCTGAAAGCCCAGCTGTTTCTTACAGCATGAGCTTACAGAAGCCCTGTCCACAAAATAGACATCAGTTGAAGTGAAGAAAGGAATGCAGTTAAGAAATTAGTGATGTCAGTAATCCAAGGGATATTGGTTGATGAAAAAATGCACGTTGTAGATATGGGATTGTCTTGTGGGAAGTCATGACCCCGCTGGACATCTTATATGTACGAGTAAGTCCCGAGTGAAATTGTGTGAATACCAGGTGAGCTAATAGACTATGTCACCATGTATATTAAGGTGCACGGATCAGCGGCTATGGTTAGATATGTTACCAGCACTGATCATCATCTATATTTAGATGTATTACCAGCACCTTATTAATTGGATATATATTATCAGCACTGGATGACTGGCAGTAGGTACGTCAGCTAGTGCGCAGGTACAGTTTTGTAGAAACTGAATCGAGTATGACTCATAATGGTTAGCACCAGGTTGGAATCAATCAAAGGGATTAGATAGGACAAATGCATGTAGTTAGTTACGTAGCGGTCTGCGTTTCCAACGGAAGCGTGGGACAAGATAAGCCGAAAATAATCCGGCTATGAGGAATGGTAACTCGTGTGCCGATTAACTCTGGCATTCTACAAGTTGTTGACTAAAAGGTAATGAACATGACATGGACATCGTAGCGTCCTGTAGGCATTAGGTACACAATCGAAAGTTATTATCAAAAACATATCAATTGTAGAGGCGTGCTAGGACACAATCGAAAGTTAGTATCAAAAATATATAAATCGTAGAGCGTGCTAATCCACCAGCAAGCCTTGTTATCAAACAAGCATTCGTCATTCTGGTCAGGTCATTCGTCAGGAATGACATGGGAAGCCAGCTGGAATTCTAAAATAAAGTTAGGGGGATGCCAGATCCCATCACTCAAGAACCAGCCAAACCGCAAGTGCTAGGTAGAAACCACTCTCCCGGGGAGGGAGGGTCAGAGTTTTGATTAGTCAAAGTGATGTCATAATCCAATGAGAATCAGAGCAACCTCCGGCGGTGCGAAACCAAGATGGAGGGAGAATAGAAACGGAGATAGTATATAAGGGGGACTTTAACTTTAACCGGGAGTTCGGTCCACCTCGCACCTTGTGAAACGCTCTTGCTGAATGGCTTTAAGTAGGCAAGAGCTGGTTGAAATTTGGGAAGCTTAGGAAACATTGATTGAAATTATTTATTGCTGTAAAATACGGAAACTGGTAATAGCATAAATTGCCAAACTTTGTAGATTTTATTATACAGTAAAGCTAGAAATAAAACGATCACCTTGAGTCTAATCCAAGGCAAAAGTTTGGTGTAGTTCATTGTTGCTCTGGAGAACATGGAAGACCACCGTGTCGAACCAACCACTCTGAAACACGCAGTCCGATCAGGCCTAGGCACTTCTATAAATATTGTCAGGTCTCTGTACCTACGAGGCAAGCTAGTGTCGTGCTCCATCTTCATCGATAAAACCGGTTGTCGCAGCAGCCAAACATACAAGGTTGTATCGACGAAGGAGGAGCCCACAAATAAATGAGTGAAGAGGATCGGGAAATCTTCAGGGGCTTCACCAGCCAGGATCCAGAGTGTCAACAGTGAGTAGATAAAGTTTATGGCCCAACCAGAAACACCGCTCTCCAATTCAGGCATCGTATTGAAAGACGTTGCTGACCGCGTACAGGTATTCCTAGACGCGGCCAAGTTACCCGACAGCGCCCAGATCACCCAGCATCGCGAGTATCGCGAGGGTTCCGCTGTAAAGATCACCCCGAGCAGCCCCGTCTCCGAAGAATTGTTATTGACCTTCATTATAAGTAAACCTAGAATGGCAACGGGACCCAAGAGAAACGCTGAGCCGTCCCTGCACCCCCCCCCCCCCCCTCCCACCACCACCCCCCCCCCCCCCCCCCCATGGAGATACCGGGACCACCCCAGCTGAGACCGGAGACCATCGCCGCTACGCAGACGATGGGCGTAGCCATGGCGGGGGCCATTGTCGAAAGCAGCAATCGTCGGGAGGCCGAGTGTGTGTACCGCAGAGAAATCAGGGACACGATATACCGCATTCAGCCCTGTGACAGCGTGGTACCAGAGGAGGTGAGGACCTTCCTCGACGAGACCCGACGAGCGTGGGTCGCGAATGAGGGGAGACTAGAAGGCATACCTGCCTATGTTATCACCCGAGTGGCAAGAGGCCAGCTATCGAGAGCCATCGATGCGTTTTTAGTGGGGAAGGTAAGAGAGGATGTCACCTTCGACGACTTTCATGAATATATAACTTTGAATTTCGTGTCGGCAAATGAAGGGGAGCGAATCAAGTATGATTTGGAGGGGGTCAGGCAGAGGCGAAACGAGACGGTCATCACCTTCAACAGGAGATTTCGAGAACTAAGCGCCCGAGCTTATCCTGTCGAGAACGCCGATAACCGTAGGACCATCTTGGGGATCTATCTCAAGGGACTGTCTGACCACCGCCTAAGCAAGCGAATCGTCAGGAAGAAGGCCACTACATTGGCCCGTGCCATCGAGATCGCCGAGGAGGAAGCCACCTGCGACGACCTGCTCCGCGCGATGAAAATAGATGACAGGCAGGAGGAGAGCATGGAAGTGAATATGGTGGGCCCAGAAGACGAAAGAGAGATCTGGAGCATGGCGCGAACATTGAAGCAGCAGATTGCTCAGCAGAGCAACATGATCGAGCAACTGTGTGGCTTGGTCAGCGACCTGCAGTTACGGGAACAGAAGCCCGTAACCAGGGCCGCCAAGCCCGAGAAGAAGGCCGCCCTGCCGGCTAAGCCACGCGCACCACCATCGCCCTGACCCACCAGAGCCAGCAGGGAACCACAGTACGTAACCTGCTATAACTGTGGCCAGGTCGGCCATTACAAAAGCGACTGCTGTCAGGCGATGCAGCCACGACAGAACGTCAACCGGAAGCCTGTCCCGCGACCCAAGCAGCCGCGACGAGCATTGCCAGTGACATGTTTTAGCTGCGGGAAGGAGGGGCACCTGGCCCGGGATTGTGGGACGTTCGGAAAATATGTGAGCGACCGTATGCGAGCGACCGTGGGGAAATGTTTCGGCTGCGGGCGAGAAGGTCATTTCGCTCAGGACTGCCCAGAGTATGGACGGGGACCCACAAACAGTTCCACCCCACGAACACCGCCAGGTAATCCGATGTGGAGGGCCATCAAGCGGCCATGTACCGACGACATGGACATCGACATCATCGACCGACGGCATCCGGAGAGGAGTGTCACACCACGTGACTGTTCACGGAACCTTCGGAAAGATATGAACAATAAGATGCGCGATCGGGATGAGTATATCGACCGCGATGGTTTTGTGTTGACCGGAGAAGGGACGGATGAGCATGGCTGTTATTCATACGGTGTCGGACAGGACTCATCCTCCCCTCGAAATAGTTATGCCGAAGTAGTCAGTGGATGGAGGAGTCCGTCAAACGACGACGGAGGAAACCTTTGGTGAATTCACCGACCGAGCGGTTTCTAATCCATCTGAAAATGGATAAAAATGGTCCAACGGATCAGGGTGAGTACTTGCATGCCTTAGTGGATACTGGTGCTAGTACATCCTTGATTCGCAAGGATATATGGCGTAGCATGTTGAATGCTAGGCCATTGAAAAGAGCGAAGACACTCTTGGCAGTAAATGGTTCCCCAATAGAGCTTTTGGGGGAAACTCAAGTAAAATTCAAGGATGCCTGTCCTATTCCGAGTACGGTAGTAGCGAGAATGCGGCATGAATGTTTGCTTGGTGCAGATGCTTTGCACTTGGGAAATGCAAAGATTGACTATCAGGCCAAAGTAGTAGTATGGTTTGGCCAGGTATATCCCTTTAGGTATCCCTATAGGGAACAGATGAATTATGTTTATGAGAGTTGCAAGGAAATGATCGGATATAAAGCTATCGACAAAGTCCTTGAGGACTTTGCGGATAACTTTGATACGGCTCGTCCAAACACTTTAGGTATGATTCCCAAAGTAAAATGTACGGTACCAACAGGAGATGCGTTTCCTATAAGGCAGAAAGCCTACCGTCTACCGCTCGCCAAGCAATATGTGGTCAAGAATCAAGTGGCCGAGATGCTGGCAGAGGGTGTCATAAGACCGTCGTCATCGCCCTGGGCATCGCCCATTATGTTAGTCCCTAAGAAGGACGGGGACACGAGGTTTTGTGTCGACTACAGGAAGTTGAATTCTGTATGTCGTAAAGACAGTTATCCATTACTGAATATAACAGATATTTTTTACTCGATGCGCGGCGCAACGATATTTTCGACTATGGACTTGAAGTCTGGCTATTGGCAGATACCAATGGACAGCCAAGACATAGAGAAAACAGCGTTCATCTGCAGTGAAGGTTTGTTCGAATGGATTCGGATGCCTTTTGGTTTTTGCAACTCAGGTGCCGTATTTCAGAGGGCAATGAACGATATTTTCCGAGAATTTGTGGGAAAATATTTGCATGTTTTTGTCGATGATGTAGTCGTATATTCAAGAAATCCGGCCGAACATGCACAGCATTTGCGTAAGGTTATGCGTAGGATTCAGGAATACAATTTACAGGTTAAGAAAAAGAAATGCGAGTTTGCCCGTAAGTCTGTGGACTTGTTGGGGTATCGTGTTTCGGCACAAGGAGTGGCTCCTCAGATTCAGAAGGTCAAGGTCATAAGAGAAATGTCACCGCCACGCGATGTGGGTGAGGTGAGAAGTTTCCTTGGAGCTACAGGTTATTACCGCTCTTGTGTGCGAGGCTATGTCGAAATTGCTAAGCCTTTGATAGAATTGACCAAGAAGTATAAACGTTTTGAATGGGGTAAGGAAGAGCAGCAAGCGTTTAAGAAATTACAAAACTTGCTGTGCAGTGAGACGGTTCTCACCTATCCAAACTTAAATGCTCCGTATAAGCTTTATACTGATGCGTCTAGCTATGCGATAGGTGCGATATTGGTACAGGTAGATGGTAAGGGTGTGGACAGAGTAATACAGTATGTAAGCTCTACCCTGAAGGACAGTCAGCTAAACTGGCCCGTAATAGAGAAGGAAGCTTATGCTGTGATATATGCACTAAAGAAGCTTAGGCCTTATCTATTTGGCATGCAGTTCACTGTGTATACTGACCACAAACCCCTAAAGAGTTTGTTTGTGGGAGAGGTTAAAAACAGGAAAGTGCAGCGCTGGGCGGTGCTGATTGCCGAGTACGGATGTAAGATTGAATACATCCAAGGCTTGAAGAATATTCGAGCAGACATGTTGTCCAGGTTACGTCGTCCAGTGGAGATCGCCACCCTAGACACAGGCGATTTTGTCATACCGGATGTAGACGAGGGTGCGTTACCGCATGTCCCTCTGGAGGTATTCGACATTCCCTACGACGATTTGTGTCCCGAGCAGACCAAGGATTACCCGGAGTTGTTCAAGAACACCCCGGAGGAGTATATGGTCAAGAACGGTATATTATATTCTTTAATTACGCCTTCAGCGTTGGACGCTGAGTACCCCAGAATCATGTTACCTACCCTGTTCCGTGAGAAAGTGCTGCGGATGGCTCACGAACAAGCCGGTCACCAAGGTCTGCAGAAGACCATCAGTATGGTAAGAGATTCGTTTGTATGGACGTCTTTAAGGAAAGACGTGGTACGTATGCTAGAGACGTGTACGACGTGCCAGGTCAACCGACCCGTCACTACCCTACCAAGGTACAGTGAGATGCCCATGGCTAATTATCCGAGTCAGATAATTGGCATGGATTTGATAGGTCCACTGTTAGAGTCGAGTAAAGGTAATGTGTATATCATGACGATAGTTGATCACTGTTCTGCGTGGGCAGAAGCGTATCCGATTCCGGCTAAGACATCGCAAAACGTTGAGGACAAATTCTGCAATAAGTATGTCGCACGTCATGGTGTCCCTGAGATCGTGATAACCGATCAGGGAAAAGAGTTTTGCTCTAAGTCGCTAGAAGAGCGATTTAGAGAGCATGGGATCGACCATAGGAGATTGAGTCCCTACCATCCACAAACTAATGGCCGTACCGAGAGGTTTAATCGCACCCTTAAGGACTTAATCCAGAAAGGGGTGAACAACGCTTCTCGGACGTGGGAGGACGAATTGGGTGCGGCTTTAACCGCTTACCGCAGTACTCGTCATTCCATGACAGGGTATACGCCATTTTATCTGACATACGGTCGACGGGCAAGACTTCCGTTTGCTATTCCGATAGATGCATCGCAGGATTTGGGTGAGAGACTGACCTGTCTCAACAATGCCCTACTGCATGCTCGCACAGAAATGGCTAAGTCTCGTGAAGTCCACCGGGAACAGATGGACAAGCGTGCAAACGCTGGTATATTTAAGGTGGGTGATTCGGTGGTCGTGAAGGCGGAGGAACTGATGAAGTTGACCTCGCGCAGTGACCCCGAATATGAGATCTTTAAGATCAACGGGCCAGTGGCTCATGTCCGGCATCAAAGGTCTGGGAAGGTGCGCGTACTGAATATATCTAAGTTACGCGTAGTCGACTCAGAAATGTGCTGGGACAAGGTACGGCCATGCCCTGTTCGTAACCCTGTGAAGGGTACGAAAGATAGCCATCATCCCAGGGTGCTGGTGATCCCAAGGTCTGAAGAAGGGCCCGATTCCGACCCTAGGGCAACCCCTGGTAAGAGAGCTCGTATGAAGCGACCAGCTTCTGATGATGAGGCAAGGGGGAGCAAGGTGGGTAGGATGATTGATAATAACATCAGTCAACCTGGTACGAGTGAGACTCGAAACCATGAGTCACCAATGGAAACTCACGTGACTCCTCCCCCGGTAGTGATGGACAGCTTGGAGGAGGTACCCGCGAGTGTGCCGGAACCAATGGAAATGCTGCCAGCGCTGCGCTACCTTATGCGCACGCGCAGTCACGTTCCTGATGTCGAGTCTGACAGCAAGCGACTCAGGATTGGCGCGTTCGGCCGCGCCCTGTACGATGACTTCATCGATCGCATAGAGGCAGTTATAAGGCGACATAGCCGCCGATCGTGATCCTTCCGTCTATGATTTGTACCAGTAAACATCGCAGAGCGTGGAATCATGTATATTTTACGATTAGGTATGGTAGTAGCTCTAGTGAGCTTAGTAAATGGACCGTGTAAAAAGTCTAGTGTACATAGATTACCGAACGGGGTAATGATAACTAACCCCGAGGATATATCTGTTATCCGGGCTGAATGGACCATAGTGCTGTCTATCGACCACCCTTATTTGCCTGACAAATTTCTGGAATGGTCAGTGCGATTTCGTGTTCTTATTGCGGACATCGGTCAAAAGACTTCGTTGAGTAATCAAGACATTTTCGGTTTGCAACATCGTGTTAACAATATTAAGAAGATCGCTGTTAGGACACAACAAACTATGGTGAGTAGGGACAGTATACGACGCAAACGTGGCTTATTTGACTTTGTCGGGGACATAGCCTCGTCTCTATTCGGTACCGCTACCTCTGGTGATATAGATGCGATTAAAGAGGTAGTCAGAGTTGCTTTGAGGGACGTGAATCGATTGGTACATTTCTCCAACAAACTAGCGTCCCACGTGAAACTGGCATTCGTAGGGATCAATACCAACGTTGACCGTATCAACGAAGTTACCGCTGGCCTAGTGGAATTAACTAGAAATGTGAGCAATATGTTTAAGGTGCACGCCGCCCGACAAGCCGACTTATACGCATTAGTGCGACTTGGACACATTATTGACTCTGCCGAAAGTGTAGTGTATAGCTACCAGAAGGCAGCAGCACAGTTTCATAGACAAACTGCATCCCTAGAGCTAGGTAGACTAACGGAATAATTATTCAGTCCTGCTGACCTCAATTCCGTGGCCAAACAAGTTAGTGTGGGAAATCGACTGATACGTTCGTATCAGTGGTACTACCGCAACGTGGTCGTGTATCCGTTGTGGAAAGACGACTCACGTCTCCATTACGTAGCGACGTTACCGCTAATTGACGGGGCCGAATATATCGAATATGGGTTGCATTCGTGGCCGGAACCGCTAATTGCGAGGGGATACTACATGCAAGTACTGATCGCGCAGACCAGCATCCGTCTTGACACCAAGACGGGATGGTACTTCACGCCATCGGAATGTCGCGGGGAGGAGCCCCGAGTGTGTCATGGTCCACTACGGGTCGACAAGACCCACGTTCCATGCATTGTAAGCCTGTTAACCAATACGACCGACAGTGCTTGTAATATTCAGCTCTCCGAATCAAATGAAACATCTAGCAAACTGTTTGCCGATAAGAAAATAGGCGTAGTGTTGCAAACGTTCGGTGAAACAATGGATATACACTGCGACGGACGACTGACCGGCCGGTGTGTGGTGAGTAATGGAGTGTATGCATTAATGTCTGGTGAATGTGGTTATAGCGGGAAGGGCTGGCAATTCGAGCCTGTTGCGTCTTACAGTCAGACATACACTCGGGTTAGCATGGCCATTGACATGCCCCACTTGGATGTGACCGGGGTTTTGAACCAGTCCATGATAGTGAATCATTTGAAAATGCAACCCTGGAATCATTTACAAAAGTCCAAGTACGTGCCGCTAGCACCGCTGTCTGTGATCGACCCAGTGATGGTCGGTGGCATTGGAGTACGCTCTTTCGTATCATATTCAACGGGCTCCTCCATTGTGGTAATTGTTGTGGTATTTATTTTGTATAAATGTGGCGTCTTACAACGCATGTGGATTTGGATTAAATGCAAGCCACCTGCGGCCCATAGTAGTGCGCCACGTCATATTCATCCTCCGCGACCTCGGGGAACTGCAGCCCTGCCGGTAATGGTGGAAGTGTTGGCCGGGTCGTCGCCTAACGCTGTTGCCAGGACTGAGATCGACCCGACGGCTGACCACCGGATAGATGTGGAGCTGTATGATGACATTGGTGGACCTAACGTGCATCCTGGTGATCGCTTGGAATCACCCCAATGACATTTTGGAGCTAACTTCATATGCTGTGTATGGAACACTCAGTGGTAGGGAAATTGACTTTTATACTATCGTAATAACTGAACATGATTTGTAATGATATTTGCACTGTGAATTTTGTATTGTATCGATATCATCGTATTACCAATATTCTACTGATATATTAATGATGATATTAATGTGTTTCCGGGGATGGTCATTTGCGCATGATATTCCATTACCCGGACAAGTTTGTAATTTGTATAGGATTATGCTGTTTTCCTATGTTTCCGGGGCCGGTCATTTGCGCATGATATTCCGTTACCTGGACATGTTTAGTTAACATTGTTGGGTTTAAGATACGATGTAGTCGGATGTATGACATAGTCTGGAGGACTCTGGTAGGGCGTGGTTTAGGTTGTTGATGGTGCACAACGAGTTAATTATCACTCTCTTTAGGCCTTAAGAAACGGCTAATTAACTTCGGTTGAGGGGCATGTGGAGATATGGGACTGTCTTGTGGGAAGTCATGACCCCGCTGGACATCTTATATGTACGAGTAAGTCCCGAGTGAAATTGTGTGAATACCAGGTGAGCTAATAGACTATGTCACCATGTATATTAAGATGCATGGATCAGCGGCTATGGTTAGATATGTTACCAGCACTGATCATCATCTATATTTAGATGTATTACCAGCACCTTATTAATTGGATATATATTATCAGCACTGGATGACTGGGAGTAGGTACGTCAGCTAGTGCGCAGGTACAGTTTCGTAGAAACTGAATCGAGTATGACTCATGATGGTTAGCACCAGGTTGGAATCAATCAAAGGGATTAGATAGGACAAACGGACGTAGTTAGTTACGTAGCGGTCTGCGTTTCCAACGGTAGCGTGGGACAAGATATGCCGAAAATAATCCGGCTATGAGGAATGGTAACTCGTGTGCCGATTAACTCTAGCATTCTACAAGTTGTTGACTAAAAGGTAATGAACATGACATGGACATCGTAGCGTCCTGTAGGCATTAGGTACACAATCAAAAGTTATTATCAAAAACATATCAATTGTAGAGGCGTGCTAGGACGCAATCGAAAGTTAGTATCAAAAACATATAAATCGTAGAGGCGTGCTAATCCACCAGCAAGCCTTGTTATCAAACAAGCATTCGTCATTCTGAGCAGGTCATTCATCAGGAATGACATGGGAAGCCAGCTGGAATTCTAAAATAAAGTTAGGGGGATGACAGATCCCATCACTCAAGAACCAGCCAAACCGCAAGTGCTAGGTAGAAAGCACCCTCCCGGGGAGGGAGGGTCGGAGTTTTGATTAGTCAAAGTGATGTCATAATCCAATGAGAATCAGAGCAACCTCCGGCGGTGCGAAACCAAGATGGAGGGAGAATAGAAACGGAGATAGTATATAAGGGGGACTTTAACTTTAATCGGGAGTTCGGTCTGCCTCGCACCTTGTGAAATGCTCTTGCTGAATGGCTTTAAGTAGGCAAGAGCTGGTTGAAATTTGGGAAGCTTAGGAAACATTGATTGAAATTATTTATTGCTGTAAAATACGGAAACTGGTAATAGCATAAATTGCCAAACTTTGTAGATTTTATTATACAGTAAAGTTAGAAAAAAACCGATCACCTTGAGTGTAATCCAAGGCAAAAGTTTGGTGTAGTTCGTTGTTACTCTGGAGAACACGGAAGACCACCATGTCGAACCAACCACTCTGAAACGCGTAGGCCGATCAGGCCCAGGCACTTCTATAAATATCGTCAGGTCTTTGTACCTACGAGGCGAGCTAGTGTCGTACTCCATCTTCATCGATAAAACCGGTTGTCGCAGCAGCCAAACATACAAGGTTGTATCGACGAAGGAGGAGCCCACAAATAAGTGAGTGAAGAGGATCGGGAAATCTTCAACGTGTTTCTGTGTGGCACAATGCAAAGTTATGCAGAGTGAGCATAAACAGAATTAAGTAAGCAATTGCATTAGTATAAACGTACATTCCATTTTTATCAAGATAATGATATTAGTACAGGGTCAGTAACCAGTCAGCTGGTGTAAATTTTGGAAACATTGCTGCTGAAGGCTGTTGCTGTCTTAGACAGCAGGAGTCAATAGAGACCACGCTTTAAAAAAGAACACCAATTGTAATGATGAAATGATGACTGTAACAATATTTCTAAAATCAGAAATCAGAGCTTGTCAATTTAGGGGTTAACTGATGACAGACAAAATGATGTATAGAGGCATAACATGATGAAGAAAATAAGCTATAGGCATCAGATAAGTCAAATTCAGTTAGTGAATGGCGTACTCAAAATAAGAGACTGAGTAAACATAAATAGCACACATAGCTACTGAGTGGCTGGTACAGAATAAACTATGCAGAGTAGACATGATCAAGGAAAATATGCCATAAATAAATATGAATAAACTAGGCAAATGCACTGGTTAACCCTTATCCCAGTGATTTATAAATATGAATTGATATAGGCCATTGTAGGGTCAGTAGAATATAGGCTGGTGTATATTTTGGAGATACTGCCCTTGAAAGCCCACTTGTTTCTCACAGCATGCGCTTACAGAAGCCCTGGCTACAAAATAGACATCATTTGGAGTGAAGAAAGGAATGCAGTTAAGAAATTAGTGGTGTCAGTAATCCAAGGGATATTGGTTGATGAAAAAAATGCATAAGCTTCTGTGTGGCATAATGCAAAGTTATGCAGAGTGAGCATTTATAACAGAATTAAGCAAGCAAAGCAATTTGACCTCACATGAACTCACATGAATCCTATCCTGACAGAAGGTATCACATCCCTTCTGGCGTCAGTTTTGGGCTGCATATACTGGATGTCTGATTCAGTTGTAGTTTGTCATCACATTCATGATTTGTTAGTAATTCTTTAAAGAAAGTGGGATGAAAGAGTGGATCAGATTCAAAGTTGAATAGCAGTTGGTGTTTCCTCCATAGTTTGTCTAATCTGGATTTAAAGGAGTTAATAGAAGGTGCATTGATAATGTGTTTGGGTAGTTTGTTCCATTTGTCTGTGCAGTGCAATGGAAAAGAAAACTTTCTGATATTTAACATAGCTCTGATTTTCCGAATTTTTAGGCTCTGACCTCTTGTAATACAGTTATTGTCAAAAAGATTGATACGGTTTGATGGAGGTTGATCATATTTGTTGTGAAGTATTTTATATATCTCAATCATATCACCTCTCAGTCTTCTGAATGTGAGAGTTGGTAAGTAGAGTTCTTTTAGTCTTTCGTTGTATGGTAGGTTATGCATACCTGGGATAAGTTTTGTGGCATGCCTTTGAACATTTTCAATCGCATTTACATGTTTTGTTAGGAAAGGCGCCCAGACTACATTTGCATATTTGATATGAGGCCTGACAAGGGATTTAAAGAGGGTACTGAAAGTTGCCTTTATCTATGTAGTTAAACGTGCGTCTAATTAGTCCCATGATTTGATTGGCTTTGTTTATTTTTTCATCTATGTGTTGGTTGAAATTTAATTTTTCATCAATTACGACCCCAATGGCTTTTTCGGTGGGGGAATGTTCTAGAATATGGTGGTTAGAGTCCATTGTGTAGACGTGGGGAACTGTGGTTCTTGAAGAAATTCTCATACTTTTACATTTGTCTGTATGGAGTTTTAGGAGTGAGTTTTCTGTCCACAGGCACATAGAGTCTATATCTTGCTGCAGTGTATCAGAATCGGGTTGATTAAGAATTGATTTGAATAGTTTTGTATCATCAGCAAACAAGAATATTTCTGACCCACACTTAATTGCATCAGGCAAATCAATTATATACAATATAAAGAGAAGTGGGCCAATGACTGAGCCTTGTTGTATGCCACTGGTCACATTTAGTAATTTGGAGTATGTACCATTAATGACGACCTGTTGCTTCCTCTCGATTAGAAATGATTGGACCCACTTTAATAGTTTTCTGTCAATGCCATATGCGATTAGTTTTTTAAGTGGACGTTTGTGGGGGACTTTATCAAGTGCTTTCATGAAGTCAAAGTAGATGACATCGACCACCCCTCCATTATCCAATGTAATCTGTAATCTGTACTCGGAACGCCAGCCTCGATGGGCTCACCCCTGGCACGAGCAGGGTAACGAAGAGTTGCAACTTGAGTTGCACAATAGTTTATTATTAGTTTTTATTAATTTAACTAATGTTCGGAACACACGAAGAAGCAACAGATGTTGCCGAGCACATGCGCACAAGCTGGATTGAATCCGTCGCGACACTGAGACTCCTGGGAGAGTATCCAGGTTATATTAATTTCCCAGGAACTGTAGCTCAGGCAAGCAATTCGATTGTGTTGAGAAGTGTGTGCAATGCCTCCAACCATTTTTGTAGTACTGTTAATAGCTGAATCACAGTAGATCGGGCCACTTATAAAGCCAAATTTGTTATCTGACAGCATACAGTTGTTGGTTAGGTGTTTCATAATTGAGTCTTTAACAACTGATTCCATTACTTTGCATACCACTGAGGTGAGACTGATAGGGCGGTAGTTATCAGGCTTTCGTTTGTCAACTTTTTTGAAGATAGCAGAGATATTAGCATTAGCACAACTTTCTGGTATTTTGCCTAAATCTAATGATGCATTAAAGAGAGTGGATAATGGGTTATTAAGAACATTACGTAACTCATATAATAATCTGGGGTAGATTTTGTCAGGTCCTGGAGAGTCAGGGGTTTTAATTTTGGACAATTTATTGTTTACCCTGTCAGGTGTGATGCATACAGAGGTTATTTGATTCTGGTGTTTATTGCGAGGGGTGGTATAAACCTACATTTCATTTTTATCAAGATATTGACATTAGTACAGGGTCAATAGCCAGTCAGCTGGTCTACATTTTGGAAACAAACATGAAAATGAAGCCTACTGTCAGTAGACATTCTAATTCAGGTAATTGAAGAACTGGAATTCGTAGTCTAATGTAGAATTCTACCCTCAAACAAAATGGCCACCTCCATAACAAAATTTCTTTCTCAAGGATTTATCGGTTTATCACGTCTGCATGCGCGGTCTGGACAAGGTAGTATATTATTGCAATGTTGGAACTGCCGAATTTATTTTTATTTATGCGAAGAACAACTTGAACTTTACAGTCACTTTATGATACCAGTTTTTACAATGGTTACCACTTTTCGCATACGAATTGAATTAAATCTGATCTATTCTCATTTATTAGCAACATGTCTCATTAGATATATCACCCTGTTTCTTAAACATTTTAAAGTAATATTTAAATTTATTTTACAGAATTAAGTCTAGGATGATAACCATTCGCGAATTGACAAAATAACCCTATTTTGTTAAATTAGTATCACACTGAAATAATCATAGGGGCAAGTTGTTCTAGGTATCAAATTAAAGCCTAGACCATATGCTTTCTTTTGATATATAGCAATAGTGTGTGCCACCTGTCCCTCTTAATAATATTTGCAGCTGAAACTTGACATGCGTGAAGATTTTCTTGTTTTCAACAAGTCATATCTCTAAAAGTTATAAACTTAGGAGGTTACAAACACCTGTGCATGTTCATCTATATGGATACATAAAGCATGTGAAAAGGCAAGCCCTAACTGCAGACAATTTGTGTTTTATTCTCAGATAAAAGTTGCAAAATGCACAATGTCGAAGATTATTTTGCCATTTTTGGTAAAGTATTAAATAAAGATTTATAAAGGTATTTGGCATTTCTTTGCATTTTCCAGTAAGACACGTGGCAGTGAATTAATGATAAAAATTTCAGATGGCTAGCATGTATAATAAGGGAGATATTAGGACTTGAAAGTTGCAGAAAAAATAACATGTGCGAAAATCCTGTAACATTTTCGCCACCCCTATGTTACTCAAGCTGCAATATTTTGAAAAGTATGTAAAACTGGACTCTATAATTTTGTATAATCACCTAAAATATGTGTAGGTAGCTGTAAACAAAATATTAAGCAATTCTGAGATGGTCAGGTGGGGACATTTCTGGAAATTTGCTGATTTGACACAGAATAACCCTCCATGTAACCTTGATAGTAGGTGTAATGTGTGTGCAGTGTGGTCCGCGGATATGATGTTGAAGTTCCTTGCCCAGAAGGATTTGGCTGGGTCTGACGCGGGGTCAGGCGGTCGAAGGTAAATCGTGGAGCGTCCGGTTCGGCCGGTGGGGGCGCTCCACGTCCTCAGCTGGAGGTGGCGGAGATGGCACCGCCGGCGTGGTTTGGTCCGGCTATGCAGGGTGTTCTGCATAGCGTTCTGCCCACGCTGGTGTCGTCACTACTGCCGAAGGTTGGGAGGCAGTTTCTCCCTATGCTTGGTACAGACCCTGTCCTTGGACATGGTTCTGGACTGGTCACCGAGGGAGCCGTCTCATACAGCCCCCTGGCAGTCCCGTCGGGCTCCGGCCTGTCAGGTTCTGTCTCTCTGCGGCCACCGGGTGGTCCAGTAGCGGTGGCCGGTCCATCAGGCATGGGAGCCGTCCGCCAGGACGGCTCCATGGTTTCTTCGTCTAGTGACGACTCTTCAGAGTCTGAAGACGAGGAGGAGAGGTTGCTGCGGCCTGTGATGCCACGGGTGGAGAATATGGAGTTCGATTCCGTCCTGGACGGAACCGTCCTCCGTCTGGCTTGGCGCAAGCCAGGGCAGCGGCTCCGCCCGTGGTTGAGGCCAATCTGGTACCAGGCACTGGTCCCGTGATGGTTGGTTTGACGCCAGCCGACACGGTGACGGGTGTGCCTGGCCAGGCGTGGTACTCACTTATCTCGCCTGGTCTGGCGGTCAGACGTGGGGTGCCGTTGGCGCCCGTGTCTTGCCACGGTTCCGCGTCTGCTATGGGTCCGCACGGTTTTCCGTGCGGACCTACCCCATGGACTGGTGTGTTTCATGGGGTGGCGGCGGAACCGTATGGTACTGGAGTGCCTGGCGTGTCAGCCATGGCTCCTTGCCGGGAGGCCGTGGCTGGTAGGCCCGTGAACGCGTCAACGGGTGACGTGTTCACGGGTGTGTCTTCCTCGGAGGTAGACTGGTCGGATGCTCTGGCTTGGCTAGCCAGAGTCGACCCGTCTGTGGTTTCGGCCACGGCCTAGGACGGGGATCTTGCCCCAGCCCGGATCCAGTCGGTTGGACTGGATCCATGGTTCATAGAGTTGCTAGAGGCTATTTATAGTAAGCAGCTTATGACCAAGGGCCAGCTCCCTGCGGCCTCCAGGGAGGTGCGGGCGAGGTGTCATATTCCACGGGGGGAATACGACAGGTATGGTGTGGTACCATCGGTCACCGAGGATGACCGATGGGTTCTGGGTGTCCAGAGTGCTGGAGCGGGTGGCCCCGGTCCGGCACTTGTGGACAAGTCCCAGGCACACCAGGATAAAGTCCTGTCCCTATGCGATGAGGGTGTGAGGGCAGCTATGAGTGCTGTCAACCACTCTTATCGCCTTCTTCAGTCGGTGTGGGCTGAAGCGGGGGCAGGCCACCCTGTGCCACCTGTGGCGCTTTCGTGTGTCAATGACGGCTTGGTGCTGTCTATGGACGCGCTGGCAAGGGTGCAGGCGCGTGTTACAAAGTCCAGGAGGCAAATGGTTCTTGACCATATGCGTCCGGCTACGGCTGCCAGGGAGCGTCTTCTTGGGACACCCCTGACAGGTCCTAGCATCTTCGGTGGCCAGGCGCGGGCCATCCTAGAGGACACTGCTAGCATTGCGCAGAATCGGTTGGCGGTAAACCTACAGCTGGAGCTAGTGCGGCAAGCGCACGTGCTAGGGGCTGTAGGGAAGCCATTAGCTGTTCAACCTTCAAAGAAGCAGAAGAAGCAGAAAGGCAAGGCGAAAGCTAAGCCTAGTGCGACTTCTGCTTCGTCTGGTTTTTCTCAGCCGCCGCCGGCGAAGAAAGCCAGGAAGGTTGTGGAGGCCCCTACCCTCCCCAATGTTGCTCCTGATCGCCCTAGAGGCGGGAAGGGCAAGGGGAAGGGAAAGGGTAAGTCCTCAAAGGGCGGAAAGAAGGGAGCGGATCGTACCTGAGGGTACGAGAGCTCCCTTCGTATCCGCCTGGACCGCACCTGTGCGACAGGAACAGCAGTGCCAGTTAGACCTGCCGAGCCAAGACCGAAATGGTTCTCTATCTCTCTCGTTAAGAGTGGGGGTGGGAGAGGACCACGAGCCGGACAACCCCATTAGACGTCGAGGCATCTATGGTTGGTGGAAGGCTCATGCGTTTCGTCGAGGCCTGGCAAGGTGTGACGTCAGACAGTCTGGTCCTGGGATGGTTATCCCAGGGATACATGCCGGAGTGGTGGGACTTTCCGCCACAGAATCTGTCTTTGGCACCTGTCTGGACACCCGTACCAAGGGAACCAGACAAGTTAGAAGCCGTTCAAAACGAAGTGTCAGGTTTGCTTCTGAAGGGAGCAATACAACCAGCAAACCAGAACACTCCAGGCTTCTATTCAAATATGTTCCATGTCCCGAAGAGCACAGGGGGATGGAGACCCGTACTCAATCTCAGGCCATTAAATTGGTTTATCCATATGCCTCAGTTCCAGATGGAAACGCCGAGGTCAGTAATGGCAGGGTTGAGGAAGGGAATGTGGTGTGTATCGATCGATCTGAAAGATGCATATTTCCACATTCCAATGAACAGGAGGTGTCACAGGTTTCTGGGATTTGCGTTTCAGAATCAAGTATGGGAGTTTGTTGTTCTCCCGTTTGGCCTGTCGACAGCTCCAAGGGTTTTCACAAGAGTGATCCTTGCGGTGACAGCGTTTATCAGAAAAGAGAACGTGGCGCTACACACCTACATAGACGACTGGCTGATCAAAGCAGACTCGGCAGCCAGGTTGAACGTTGATACTGCTCTGACTCTGAAGTTACTTTCAGATCTAGGCTGGATAGTCAACAAGGAGAAATCCGAGTTGACACCCACTCAACATTTCGTTTATTTGGGGATGCGATTCGATCTCGAGGAGGGCAGGGTTTACCCGTCAGAGCCCAGAGTGGTGTCTGTTAGCCATCCTCAAGAGTTTTCGAGTGGGAAACCACATTCATGCGAGGCGGTTTCTTCAGATGATGGTCTCCATGGAGCGGGTGATCCCGTACGCTGCTCTAATGCGAAGACCTATCCAGTTGTATCTGATGTCTCTGTGGAAACAGAGAACAGACCCCTGTCAAAACTGGTGCCAGTTTTGGAGCCGATAATGTCGCATCTTTTATGGTGGAAAGAGCGTCAGATTCTCCTTCGATCAATACTCACCATTCTGTTATTTCTGATATACAGCTGGCCTTGACAACGGCTAGGATTATAGACTTAGAAAGCTTTACTGACTCCTGGGAACCGGGTACTCGGCTCCCAACTGCCGAGTACCCGTTTACCATAGAGCTCATTCTTGTTTGCATAGCAACAAGAGCAATACATGCTTTCTGCATTGAGGATTTTAGTGTTTTTTTGTGAAAGAAAATCTAAGTCTTTAATCTGTAGTGATAGTTTGTGTGTTCGTGAAAGGATTAACTAAAGGATACTATGGAGAATACCGCCGAAGATAACCAGGTTGTATCATTCTTTATTATCCATAGTTAAAAGACTTAGGTCTCTAAATTTCGCTGTGTCGCATGTTCCAATTTCTGACCCCATAGAATCTGGGACGTGTGCTAACAACGATATATGCCAGACGATCGCCTTCTTTAACCCCCAACAGGCGATCGGCAGATATGAAAATAGGTGTTATGCTACGGTATTTCTAACACGAATATCGGCTGACGTCGTTCTCCGTAGGATCTGAGCGGGTGACGTCACACCCGGTCGCTCGGATGTTTATGTGAAGAAAATTTTTTCATTAATTCGCGCATCTTATTCTGGGTGCTGCGTACTAAAAATGGTACCGGAAACTTTAGAATGATCAAGTTTACGTGCGATCACGATCGGTTTGCAATGATCGGTGGTTTCAAAATTCTTGAGTAGATGCGTGGTCTGCGGTTTTACCGTGTGATACAGCAGTTTGTTATACATTTTGTTGTTTTCTTCACATATCGTGCTGCTTTCGTTAGGAGTATAATTTATATTGATTAGTAAATATACCCCGAATGCTATGCGATATGATTCCTGGAGCCGTTACACATCCTGGAGGATCTATTATGGGTGTGTTTAATGCCTGCCTCGTTCTTGTCGTCATAATCAATGCGATCGTTGTTGTAACGTGGCGGGGTGGGGTGCGGGAGGGTTACAGTTAATTTATGAGTCAAATTATTTGAAAATTAATTGTCTGCCTTCCATCCGGGTCTCGTTCCGCTTGTTTTTTGTAGGTTTGTGCTTATGTTATAGGCCAAGCCAGCCCCGCCATCATGTGACGAATGCCATAAGTTTGTCCGTGTCGTGTTCAAGGACCATGTCTGTTTTAGGTGTGCCCTGTGTAATATTGATCATAGGTGTAATGTTTGTGCAGTGTGGTCCGTTGAGATGATGGTTAAGTTCCTTGCCCAGAAGGACTTGGCTGGGTCTGACGCGGGGTCAGGCGGTCCGAGAGTAAATCGTGGAGCGCCCGGTTCGGCCGGTGGGGGTGCTCCACGTCCCCAGCTGGAGGTGGCGGAGATGGCACCGCCGGCGTGGTTTGGTCCGGCTATGCAGGGTTTTCTGCATAGCGTTCTGCCCACGCTGGTGTCGTCCCTGCTACGAAAGGTTGGGGGGCAGTTTCTCCCCATGCCTGGTACGGATCCTGTCCTCGGACAGGATTCTGGACTGGTTGCCGAGGGGGCCGTCTCGTACAGCCCCCTGGCAGTCCCGTCTGGCTTCGGCCAGACGGGTTCTGTTTCTCTGCGGCCACCTCCGGGTGGTCCAGTAGCGGTGGCCGGTCCGTCAGGTGTGGGAGCCGTCCGCCAGGACGGTTCCACGGTTGACTCGTCTAGTGACGACTCTTCGGAGTCTGAAGACGAGCAGGCCGAGGAGGAGAGGTTGCTGCGGCCCGTGAAGCCGCAGGTGGAGAATATGGATGTTGATTCCGTCCTGGACGGAACCGGCCTCCATTTGTCTGGTTTGGCGCAAGCCAGGTCAGCGGCTCCGCCTGTGGCTGAGGCCAATCCGGTACCGTGCACCGGTTCCGTGCGGCTTGGTTTGGCACCAGCCGTCACGGGAACGGGTGTGCCGGGCCGGGCGTGGTACTCACCTATCTCGCCTGGTCCGGCAGTCGGACGTGGGGTGCCGTTGGCGCCCGTGTCCGGCTATGGTTCCGCGACTGCTACGTGTCCGTACGGTTTTCCGTGCGGACCTACCCCATGGACCGGAGTGTTTCATGGGGTGGCGGCGGAACCATGTGGTACCGGAGTGCCTGGCGTGTCAGCCGTGGCTCCTTGCCGGAAGGCCGTGGCTGGCAGGCCCGTGAGCACGTCGACGTGTTTGCGGGGGTGTCTTCGTCGGAGGTAGATTGGTCAGATGCTCTGGCGTGGCTAGCCAGGGTTGACCCGTCTGTGGTTTCGGCCACGGCCGATGAAGATGCGCCCCGTCCGTAGGTTGCGTCGATCAGGACGGGGATTTTGCCCGCGGCCCGGATCCAGTCAGTGGACGCTATTTATAGCAAACAACTGATGACCAAGGGTCAGCTCCCTGCGGCCTCCAGTGAGGTGCGGGCAAGATGTCGTATTCCGCGGGGGGAATACGACAGATATGGTGTAGTCCCGTCGGTCACTGAGGATGACCGATGGGTACTTCCAGAGTGCCGTGGCGGGTGGCCCCGGTCCGGCACTTGTGGACAAGTCTCAGGTACACCAGGAAGAAGTCCTGTCCCTATGCGATGAGGGTGTGAGGGCAGCGATGAGCGCTGTCAACCACTCGTATCGTCTCCTTCAGTCGGTGTGGGCTGAAGCGGGGGCAGACCACCCTGTGCCACCTGTGGCGCTTTCATGTGTCAATGACGGCCTGGTGCTGTCTATGGACGCATTGGCAAGGGTGCAAGCGCGAGTGACCAAATCCAGGAGGCAAATGGTCATTGACCATATGCGTCCGGCTACGGCAGTCAGGGAGCGTCTTCTTGGGACGCCCCTGACAGGGCCTAGCATCTTCGGTGGCCAAGCGCGGGCCATCTTAGAGGATACCGCCAGTATCGCGCAGAATCGGTTAGCGGTAAACCTACAGCTAGAGCTAGTGCGGCAAGCGCACGCACTAGGGGCTGTGGGGAAACCGCTAATGGGACAACCTTCAAAGAAGCAGAAGAAGCATAAGGGCAAGGCGAAAACTAGGCCTGTTGCGACTTCTGCTTCAGCTGGGTTTTCGGAGCCGCCGCCGGCGAAGAAGCCCAGCAAGGTTGTAGAGGCGCCTCCCCTCCCCAATGTTGCTCCTGACCGCCCTAGAGGCGGGAAGGGGAAGGGTAAGGCCTCAAAGGGCGGACAGAAGGGGCCGAAGCGTACCTGAGGGTACGAAAGCTCCCTTCATATCCGCCTGGACCGCGCCTGTGCGACAGGAACAGCGGTGCCAGTTATACCCGTCGTGCCTAGAACGAAATGGTTCTCTCTCTCTCTCTCTCTCTCTCTCTCTCTCTCTCGTTAAGAAAGAGGGGGTGGGGGGGGCGGACTGCGAGCCGGACAACCCCGTTAGACGTCGAGGCGTCTATGGTGGGTGGAAGGCTCATGCGTTTCGTCGAGGCATGGCGAGGTGTGACGTCAGACAGTCTGGTCCTGGGATGGTTATCCCAGGGTTACATGCCGGAGTGGTGGGACTTTCCACCACAAAATCTGTCTTTGGCACCTGTCTGGACACCCGTACCAAGGGAGCCAGACAAGTTAGAAGCCATTCAAAAGGAAGTGTCGGGTTTGCTTCTGAAGGGAGCAATAAAACCAGCAAACCGAAACACTCCAGGCGTCTATTCAAACATGTTCCTTGTCCCCAAGAGCACAGGGGGATGGAGACCCATACTCAATCTCAGGCCATTAAATTGGTTTATCCATACGCCTCGGTTCGAGATGGAAACGCCGAGGTCGGTAATGGCGGGATTGAGGAAAGGAATGTGGTGTGTATCGATCGATCTGAAAGATGCTTATTTCCACATTCCTATGAATCGGAGTTGGCACAGGTTTCTGAGATTTGCGTTTCAGAATCAAGTATGGGAGTTTACAGTTCTCCCGTTCGGCCTGTCGACAGCTCCGAGGGTTTTCACAAGAGTGGTCCTTGCGGTGACAGCGTTTCTCAGAAAAGAGAACTTGGCGCTACACACCTACATAGACGACTGGCTGCTCAAGGCAGACTCGGCAGCCAGGTTG
Source organism: Chaetoderma sp. LZ-2023a (assembly GCA_034401795.1). Lineage (NCBI taxonomy): Eukaryota > Metazoa > Mollusca > Caudofoveata > Chaetodermatida > Chaetodermatidae > Chaetoderma > Chaetoderma sp. LZ-2023a. The sequence continues at coordinate 40,323,545 of CM067360.1, read as the reverse complement.
AACATGGATACTGCTCTGACTCTGAAGTTACTTTCAGATCTAGGCTGGATAGTCAATGAGGAGAAATCCGAGTTGACGCCCGCTCAACATTTCGTTTATTTGGGGATGCGATTCGACCTCGAGGAGGGCAGGGTTTACCCGTCAGAGCCCAGAGTGGTGTCTCTGTTAGCCATCCTCAAGAGTTTTCGAGTGGGAAACCACATTCAGGCGAGGCGGTTCCTTCAGATGCTGGGCATGATGGTCTCCATGGAGCAGGTTATCCCGTACGCTGCTCTAATGCGAAGGCCTATCCAGTTGTATCTGATGTCTCTGTGGAAACAGAGAACAGAACCCCTGTCAAAACTGGTGCCAGTTTTGGAGCCGATAATATCGCATCTTCTATGGTGGAAACAGCGTCAGAATCTCCTATTAGGGGTTTCGCTGCACCTACCCCACCCCCAGCTGTCCATCTACACGGATGCATCGCTGGAAGGGTGGGGTGCCTGCCTGGGAGAGCACCAGGTCTCGGGCACATGGACTCTCCCGGAGAGTCAGCTGCATATCAATCTGTTGGAAATGATGGCAGTGGAACTGGCGTTGGAAGAGTTCCTTCCGATGATCAGGGGCAAGGTGATATTGATATGGTCGGACAATTCGACGGTAGTATCATATATAAATCGCCATGGCGGGACCAGGTCGCCCACTCTGTGTATCAGGGTGTGGCACTTGATTCAATGGTGCAGGAATTACTCGGTTGTTTTGAAAGCAGCTCATATTCCTGGCCAATTGAACATTCTGGCGGATGCTTTGTCTCGCAGACAGAGAATTCTGCCAACAGAATGGTCCCTCAACCCTTAGGTTCTGCGACGGATCTTCGAGCATTGGGGCAAACCCAACGTGGACTTGTTCGCCACAAAGGAAAATGCTCAAATCATGACATATGTCTCGCTGATTCCAGATCCAAATGCCGTCGATACAGACGCTCTGGCGATAAGCTGGAGAGGGATGCACGCTTACGCGTACCCACCCACCATTCTTCTACCGAAGGTATTGGTGAAGGTCAGGGAGGAACCATGTCTGGTCCTGCTAATAGCGCTGTATTGGCCGAGCAGGGCGTGGTTCACGGATCTTCTAGATCTGCTGGTGGAAAATCCTGTGCAGTTGCCCGAGATTCCGAACATAATCTCCCAGGCCAAGGGACGCTTCCTACACGAGCGTCCCGAAATGTTCAAATTGATTGCGTGGATGTTATCAAACAACGTTCCACGTCGGAAGGCTTTTCTCGACAGGCTGCTGATTTCATCGCGGCTGCGAGAAGGAGGTCAACCTTCAAGTCATATAACAACAAGGTTAACAGATTTGCAGACTGGTGTGAAGAAAAGGGTATTGATACCTTTCAATCCACTATTCAGCAAATAGCAGACTTTCTCTGTGAGCTGTTCTTTTCAGGACTAGCTCCCGTCACAGTTGCTGGATACAAGTCAGCTTTGGCATCAGTTATCCCTTGTCTAGCCAACAGGGATAGTCCAGAGGTGGCCCAGTTAAATGTGATGTTGAAGGGAATGAGCAATCTCTGCCCGAGACAACCGGTAGTCATTCCAGCCTGGAGTCTATCTTTAGTGCTTAATGTACTGGCCAAGCACCCTTTCGAACCGTTGCGTTCGGCTAGTCTAAAGCATTTGACTCTAAAGGCGGTCTTTCTATTGGCAGCTTCCTCAGCTAGAAGGCGCAGTGAGATCCATGCGCTTTCGGCAGAGAGGAACCGATTTATTGTTTCTGGAGAAGGTCTGCGTCTTCTGCCAAGAGCAGAGTTTATGTCAAAGATCTTGGTCTTTGAGATATCCCGGCAAACCGATCGTTATACCGAAACTAAGTAGGTTAGATTGTGATGCCAGTGTCTGGTGCCCAGTCCGTGCTTTGACTAAGTACAGGAAACGGACTGACTCGTTACGGTCGAACGATAGACATCTGTGGATCTGCCATAAGAGACCTTATGGCGCCGCATCCATGGATACTATCTCTCGTTGGGTAGTCAAATGCATTCAGACTATTCATGAGATGGCGACTGGGCACCAGGTGCAAGGCGCAAGGGCACACGATGTTAGAGGAATAGCCGCCTTGACCGCCCTTTACAGTGGTGTTCCGTTAGAGGACATCATGGCCGTTGCACAATGGCACTGTGGGTCCTCATTCACGGATTACTATATGAGGGATGTGTCAGACTCAGCCAACCCACTCGCTTTAGCTGTTTTGAAACGATAGTTAAGTGACCACACTGCTTTTCGCCTTTTTTCACTTTGGTAAGAAAAGAATTTAAAGCAGACATGGTCGAGCGAGAGGATGACAGCCAGATTGTGTCACTGATGGCCGGACCAGTGAATGGTTGGAGGCGGTACGTCTGAAGTCCAATTATCATAAGGTAATTCAAGATTGAGAGTTTTTTGTATTATGTTTATATATCATGTTCATTCATCTTATATATTCATGCTCATTCCCAGGCTAATACATGTGGATATGCAAAGAGCAGTTAACCCTCTTGGCATATTTGTGTTTTCAGGCGAGATGCATGTTCGTGAGTTCTCTCCCTTTCTTAGTAGGAAAAGGGGGCGGGGGGGGAGGGGCAGTGATGCGAATGTGATTCGGTTCCGTTAACTTGACGGCCCTTTTTAGGTCTCCGTTAGTCAAGTTTTTAAGTCTAACTCTCTCCAAGGGGCAAAAGTAGCATTTATGGCTTGCCCCTTCCCACCAGGTTACTGACCAAATCTGGTGTATATCAGAAGTAACAGAATGGTGAGTATTGATCGAAGGAGAATGCAGGAAATGTAAATTTCCCTTTCTCCGAGATCTAACAATACCCCACCCACCCCGGCGGAAAATGGCCGCCACAAAACAATATGGAGGACGATTACTTGATACAAATTGCAAACATGAATAATTAATTCACTTTTTTAGCTCACATGGCCTGAAAGGCCAAGTGATCTTATGCCGTGGCGGCAGTCCATCGTCCGTCCGTCGTCCGTCAACCTTTCCTTTAAACGACTTCTTCTCAGGAACCTCTGGGCCGATTTCAATTATATTAGGCAGGAAGCATCCTTAGGGCATAGGGATGCAAGTTTGTTCAAATGAACCCGATCGGCCGATTTGGCCGGCAGCCATCTTAGATCTAGGCCGATTTTAGGAAACGTCTTTAAAAACTTGTTCTCCGAAACCGCTTAGGGGGATTGATGCAAATCTCATGAGATATGATCTAGGGCAAAATCTCAACCAAGTTTGTTCAAGGGAACTTGATTGGTCAAATGGTTCGGTGGCCAGCTTGGTTGACCTAATTGTAGCAAAAATGACTTCTCCAGAGCCGCTGAAGGGATCGGGCCAAAATTTGGTAGATATCATATGATTAGGGCCTAAGGGCCATTAAAGTCTGTTCAAGAGAAGTTGATCCGTCAAAAAACATGGCCACCATTGGTCAATCAAAATATAGCGTTTTTGGTGGCCATATTGGATTTTTTTATTTGATGGATTTTGAGGCCGAAATTGGTTTTGTATGTGTTTTGCGGTATTCTGATCACAGATTTGTAATTTTCGAAACTGTCGGATAAACGGATTGCTGGCCATCTTGGATTATTTTCCCACCAAAAGCTCCCATACTAAAGCAATGGGAAATTTAAAATGTTTTCTTCTCGAGAACTACTGGGCCGATTTCAATTGTATTTTGCAGGAAGCATCCTTAGGGCATAGAGATTCAAGTTCGTTCAAAGGAAGCCGATCGTCCAATTGGTCCAACGGCCATCTTGGACTTTGCCCGATTTTTAGAAATGGCTTTAAAAATCTCCAAAACCGCTTGTGGGATTGATGCAAACCTCATGAAATATTATTTAGGGCAAGTGCTGAATCAAGTTTGTTCAAGGGAACTTGATTGGTCAAATGGTTCGGCAGCCATCTTGGTTGACCTAGTTGTAGCGAAAATGACTTCTCCAGAACCACTGACGGGATCGGGCCGAAATTTAGTAGATATGATTAGGGCCTAAGGGCCATTAAAGTTTGTTCAAGAAAAGTTGATCCGTAAAAAAACATGGCCGCTGTGGGCCAATTAAAATATGGCATGTTTGGCGGCCATATTGGATTTTCTTTATTTGATGGATTTTGAGGACGAAATTAGTTTTGTATGTGTTTTGGGGTATTTTAAGCTCATGTTTGAAATTTTCGAAACTGTCGGATAAACGGTTTGGCGGCCATCTTGGATCATTTTTCCGCCAAAAGCTCCCATACTAAAGCAATGGGAAGTTTAAAATGTTTTCTCGAGAACTACCTGGCCGATTTCAATAATATTTGGCAGGAAGCATCCTTAGGGTGTAGAGATTCAAGTTTGTTCAAACGAAGCCGATCGGCCAATTGGGCCGGTGGCCGTCTTGGATTTTGGTCGATTTTTAGAAACGTCTTTAAAAATTTTCTCCGAAACCGCTTATGGGATTGATGCAAACCTGATGAAATATTATTTATGGCAAGAGCTGAATCAACTTTGTTCAAGGGAACTTGATTGGTCAAATAGTTTGTCGGCCATCTTGGTTGACCTAGTTGTAGCGAAAACAACTTCTCCAGAACCGCTGAAGGGATCAGGCCGAAATTTGGCAGATATGATTAGGGAGCAAGGGCCATTAAACTTTGTTCAAGGGAAGTTTAGTCCGTAAAAAAACCTGGACACCATGGGCCAATCAAAATATAGCATATTTGCCGTCCATATTGGATTTTTTTTTATTTGATGGATTTTGAGGTTTTATGTGTTTTTGGGTATTCTGATCTCAAATTTGCAATTTTCGAAACTGTCGGATAAATGGTTTGGTGGCTATCTTGTTGATAAAGAGCATTCTAGTTGAAATGCCTATGGTCCAGGTGAGCGATACAGGCTCCTTGGGCCTCTTGTTATTAAAAGAATTTCTTAATTTCATAATGACCCTTCAGCTTTTGAGCATCTTGGCGACTGAATTTAAAGTTTTTGTTGAAATTTACCAATAAGAAGTCATATTCGGTTAAAACTGATATGAAAACTCATAGCGAAGCTGATATATAGATCTACATAAGCCAAACTGTGCAGTCCAATTCAACCCAAGACCAATTCATCATTTGGCTTCATATAAATACAAACTCTAACCGTACTGGCACTACTCTACTAGGGGATAAGTGTGGGAGATGGTGTCAGTGGGCTGTGTCAAAAGGTCAAAGCAGTGAAAGTATCAGGATTTGCGATGGCAACCTGTTATCACCGTCTGTAGCCTCTAGTACTCTTTGGTAAAATCACCATCATTATCAAGATTGCCAACAAGTATGACCGACGTTTTTTGTTTTAAAACTACAACTGGAATGACAGGCCCGATTATTGAGCCAGTCATTTCAGCTGTAATTTAACAAATAGCCTGCAAATTGACATTTGTAATGAGAAAATAGGAATTTCTTTGAACAAATTTGAAATTCAAATTTATTGGGTTAACTGTCTGTCTGCTGCAAGCCAACTAGCAGTAATCTCAATTGATAATAACTCAGTATCTGTGGAATATTTTGAACACAATATGACTGAAAGTCATTGGTGATTTAGCCACCAAAAACTTCAGTCAACTTGTTTTCAAAGTATTAGGCATATCCAGAGTTAAACCCCATGGCAAATTTAGTCTGCAGAGACCTAGAAGGCAAACGCTTCATTCAACTGCTTAAATATGTTTATTATATGACCTAGTTCTGTATATTTCTTTGTACAGCGTGCCGTGGGCTCTTGTCTCAAGCATATGGATGTAATGAGGCATGGAATGAAGAACACAAGGCTCCCATCTTCCTGCAGGTCACAGATCTAGGTAAAGAAGTAATCTAGCAAAATATTTATAATTAGTCTCACAATGAAGTCTCATTATAAGAGTGTTGAGATAACCATGTCCATCTGACCGGCTGCGTGTACAATGGATGTGTCCAGCTCGATAACTAAACTAGAGCGGATTTTGGGGTCCAATAACATTGTATACATTTTTGGATCAAAATATCAATGTCAGAGATGTTATTGAAAATGTAAAAATATGTCTAGCAACAACATTCTTGCAGTCAAATTACATGTAGTTTTAAAATATTCAACAGCTGACCTGTAAGGTGACTGCTTTTGAATCAAGATACTGACCAGTCATACAAGTGTTTCAGATTTTAAAGGCTCAATTTAATATTAATTGATCATCATACATCTTGTCATTTACTAACCATCCATTTGCATACATAGGACAAAATTAATGGCCACATTCTGAGGTCCACTTGAGACAGCCCTCAATATATATGTTTATACATGTATGCCCAGGTGGTTATCCCCACATTTTGAAAAAACGATGGTGATATCGTAATCACCTCTGTCCATCTGTCTGTCCCTCTGTCATGCTATCTCCTCCCAAACCATTGGGTGGAATTCAATTAAATTTGGTATGTGGGTTACCCATATGATTGCGCTTTGCAAGACGATATTTGCATTTGGCAGCACCCCGGGGGGTCAGGGGGTGGAGCCAAAAGCTCAAATATAAAAACTGTCCGTCATGCTATCTCCTCCCAAACCATTAGGTGGAATTCAACCAAATTTGGTATATGAATTACCTACATGATTGCGCTTTGCATTATGACATTTAGATTTGGCTCCACCTACTCGGGGTCAGGTGATGTGTCAAAAAGTTCAGATATCATAAAACTGCTCATCACACCATCTTATACAAAACCGTTGTGTGGAAGTCAAACAAATTTGGTATGTGTGTTGCCCATATAATATTGGATTGTGTGACACCATTTATGCTAGACTCCGCTCCCAGTGGGTGGGGAAGAGGTCAAAAGGTCAAGAAATTGATTGCAATGCAACTCTTCTGAAATCGGTGGTCGGAATTTAAACAAATTTGTTAGGTGAGTTACGTATATGATTTTGGAGTGCAAGAGGAGATTTTTGGCTCCCTGGGGGTGGGGGGGGGGGTGCACCAAATGTAAATGTGCTCATCCAGTCCATATTGATATGGTTAACTCACATACCAAATTTGGTTGAATTCCATCCAATGGTTTCGGAGGAGATGCCTTAAAATCAATTTCTGCAGGTTAAAATTTGATCTTTTAACCCTTCTCCCACCCCCTGGGGGCAGAGCCAAATCTAAATGGCTTCTTGCACTCCTCAATCATATGGGTAACTCAGATATCAAATTTGCTTGAGTTCTGTCTAACGATTTCAGAGGAGTTGCATTACAATCAATTTCATAACCTTTTGACCCCATCCCCCACCCCCTGGTGGCGGGGCCAAGTGTAAATGTGCTCATCCACTCCACATTGATATGGGTAACTGGCATACTAAATTTGGGTGAATTCAGTCCAAAAGTGTCAGAGGCGTTGTATTACAATCAATTTTTCACCTTTTGACCCCCATCCACCACCTACCCCTGGGGGTGGGTCCAAATGTAAATGTGCTCATGTACTCCAAATTGGTATGGGTAACCCGCATACCAAATTTGGTTGAATTCTGTCCAACAGTTTCGGAGGAGATGCGTTACAATCAATTTCCGCAGGTTAAAATTTGACCTTTTGACCCCTCCCCACCCACTGGGGACGAAGCCAAATCTAAATGGTATTTTCTGCACCCAGCAATTATATGGGTAACTCAGACATCAAATTTGGTTGAGTTCCGTTTAACGATTTCAGAGGACCTGCGGTACAAGTGATTTGACATTTTTAGCCCACATGGCCAGAATGGCCAAGTGAGCTTATGTCATGGCGACCGTCCATCGTCTGTCCGGCGTCCATCCATCCGTCCGTCCATCAACTTTTTTCTTTAAACGACTTCTCAAGAACCACTGGGCTGATTTCAATTTTATTGGTTGGAAGTATCCTTAGGGCACTTCTCAAGAACCACTGGGCCGATTTCAATTATATTTGGCAGGACGTATCCTTAGGGCATAGGAATCCAAGTTAGTTCAAATGAAGCTGATCGGCCAATTTGGCCAGCCACCATCTTGGATTTCGGCCGATTTTAGGAAATGTCTTTAAAAATCTGAATCCGCTTGGTGAATTGATGCAAACCCCATGAAATATGATCTAGGGCACGAGCTGAACCAAGTTTTTTTAAGGGAACTTGATTGGTCAAATGGTTCGGCAGCCATTTTGGTTGACCTAGTTTTAGTGAAAACGACTTCTCCAGAGTCGCTGAAGGGATCGGGCTGAAATTTGGCAGATATGATTAGGGCCTAAGGGCCATTAAGGTTTGTTCAAGAAAAGTTGATCCGTCAAAAAACATGGCCGCAGTGGGCCAAATGTTTAGCGGCCATATTGGATTTTTTATTTAACGGATTCTGAGGCTGAAATTGGTTTATATATGTTTTGGGTATTCTGATCACAAATTTGCAATCTTCCAACCTGTTGGATAAACGGTTTGGTGGCCATCTTGGATCATTTTCCTGCCAAAAGCTCCCATATTAAAGCAATGGGAAATTTAAAATGTCTTCTTGAGAACTACTGGGCCGATTTCAATTATATGTGGCAGGAAGCATCCTTAGGGTGTAGAGAGTCAAGTTTGTTCAAAGGAAGCCGATCGTCCAATTTGGCCGGTGACCATCTTGGATTTTGGCCAATTTTTAGAAATGTCTTTAAAAATCTTCTCCGAAACCACTTGGTGGACTGAAACAAACCCCATGAAATAAGATTTAGGGCAAGAGCTGAACAAAGTGTGTTTAAGGGGCATTAATCTTTGTTCAAGGGAAGTTGATTCGTCAAAAAACATGGCTGCCGTGGGCCAATCAAAATATAGTGTGTTTGGTGGCCATATTGGGTTTTTTATTTGATGGATTTTGAGGCTGAAATTGATTTTATGTGTTTTTTTGTATTCTGATCTCAAATTTGCAATATTCGAAACTGTCGGATAACCAGTTTGGTGGCCATATTGGATTATTTTCCCGCCAAAAGCTCCTATACTAAAGCAATGGGAAATTTAAAATGTCCTACGGGGCCGATTTCAATTATATTTGGCAGGAAGCATCCTAAGGGTGTAGAGATTCAAGTTTGTTCAAACGAAGCCAATCAGCCAATTTGTCCAGCGCCCATCTTGGATTTTGTATGATTTTTAGAAATGTCTTTAAAAATCTCCACTGAAACTGAGCGATTGATTCAAAAGTCATAAAATATCATCTAGGGCACAAGCTGAACCAAGTTTGTTCATGGAACTTGATTTGCCAAATGGGTTGGCGGCCATCTTAGACGGTCTGGTTTTCATGAAAGTAACTTCGTCTCCAGAGCTACTGAACGGATTGGGCTGAAATTTTGGAGATATGAAATTGATGACTAAGGGCCATTAAAGTTTGTTCAAGAGAGGTTGATACATAAAGAAACATGGCCTCTGTTTTCTTGTTACAAGTCTGCTCAACTCATTAGAGTTTTACTTATTGTTAAAGAGCATTCTAGTTGAGATGCCTATGGTCCAGGTGAGCGATACAGGGCCCTTGGGCCTCTTGTTAATAAATCATTGGTGCTTCACAAATCTGTCCCATGTGTATGTCTGGCAACATGGAATTGCCTGCGTATAAATGGTCTAATAATTCTAATTAATCTTTTTTAGCTGACTATGCCTTAGGTCTGAAGGATAAATCTGACAAGCGTGGCGTCATCAGTGCTATTGATATAGACATTGTGAGTGTCTAATTATAATATATTGCTTTGTAATTCTCTACAGTTTTATACATGATCTCTGATAATCAGTAGTAAACAATAGCTGGATTATTCTGAGACAATTTCACTGATAGTACTGGTCAGCTTAACCATTTAAGTGTTGTTACTTATTAATCTACCCAAACAACTTTTAGCAGTAGTCTTAGGAAATGTCCATTTGCTGACCAAATAAACAAATATTTTTGAAAACTTACCACAAGAATGTCTAATAAATGAGCCAGTTATTTCAGTTTTAAATTTTAAACATTTTCTCTTGTTCTGCAAATGGACACTTCCTTTGAGATATTGTAATGGAGAATTTAAGTTTATCCATCACATGACATAATTAACAACATGACATGTAGGATGACGTCATCATCAATTATGTCATGAAAGATGTAGCTAAGTTCGTCACGAACACTTAATTGATGACGGACTAACAATTGTTGTACAAATTTTATGTCTACTATTTAAAAAGCATGCTGTTGAATATTTTGAAACTAATTTGACTGGGCGCTGTTGCTGCTACAGCCCCACAGTCAAATTAGTTTCAAAATATTCAACAGCTTACCTGTATAGTTTTCTGGAAATTGATAGTCAGTGAGTTCAGGGATCGATCGATCCCAAAATGTGCAAAGAGAGGGTGGAGCTTAGCTAGAGATGAGTGAAGAGTAGCTAAAACTGGATTCCTCCATTATCTTGACCATTAATGGGTTAACATTCTCATACTGTTTTTCTAAATATTCAGCAGGTCTATATTTCACTCATCTGTAGAAAGGTTGCAAATTTAGGGCAGCATACAGAACTATTAAAAACTTAATACGGAAAAATTAGTTACCTCTCCGGGATGTAGAAATTGTTTGAGTGTAGCTTTCGTGACCATCTCGGTCACTTCTACAGCACTAACTGACTGTCGCTGGCAACGTCACTCTGGTCAGTTCTTGTGGAGTCAAAAGGTCAAAAATCGAGGTCACAGGGTCACTTAGTGCATAATGGACTATACAATTTTTGTCAATAACTTGATGCAATGCAAGAAGGTAGAATCACCAAATCGATAACATACATTTACATTGTGGTTGGCTAGAAACAAAATTTAGTTTCACGTCAAAAGTTCAAATTTCTAGTCAGGGGTCAAGGCCATCAGGTCTCTTGTTATACATAAATTGGGAATACAAGTTGGTAGAATCACCAAATTTTGTACATCCATTCTGTTATAGGTGGCTAGAAGTTCTATGAGTTTCAGGACAAAACATCACATATTTAGGTCATGGGGTCACAAATTGTTTACTGGAATACACATTTCTGGATATAACTTTGGAATCCAAGAAGGTACAATCACCCAATTTAACACATGCATTCATATTGCGATAGTTTACGGTCGCTTTGAGTTTGAGGTCAACAGATCAACTATCTAGGTCATGGGGGTCGTGCATTGTTAAGACAGAGCGCAAAGGCGTGAGTCAGCATCTCCCTGGAGTGTATACTAGTTTGTATTTAGAATGTCTGTTTTATTATTATATTCTATTTGTAGCTTGCTCACAAACTTCGTGACGCTGATGAAGATCATCTGGACTATGTGGAGAATCTCCTACGAAAGTTTGTATTAACTATAATAAATGCCTATTTTAACTCAGTGCTAGTGCTGCTTATGACAGCAGTTGCCCGAAGTCAAATTAGTTTCCAAATATGAAAGAGAATGTTTAATGATTAAATTGTAAATTCACAAAAAACATACAATTCAGACATTGGACCTTTCCATTTTTATCTCGCATTTTCACGAAGTTGAAAAAGAGATTTTTGGAGAGGGGGAAAAATGTTGGTGTTGGCGTTGGCATCTGGACAGGTTAATCTTTTTAAAATGACATTTGTGGTTATCCGATTTGAAAAAAAATTACACAGATGAGTTCTATGGGAACTATGGCTAGTCTGCATCAAAATTATATTGATTTTATAATTTTTTCCATGCTTTAAATATCATGTTTGAACATAGAATATTTTATGTGTCAAGAGTTATCTTTCTTGGCTGGGTTAAGGTTTTTAAAACGGCATTTTCACCCACAAGAGGATATTCGATTTAAAAAACCCATCACAGATTTATTCTATGCGATGCTTAGGACCAGTCCATATCAAAATCGAGTTTCAAATTACTTTCCAGATTTTTTTTGGCGTTTGAACTTTTTTACTATTTTAGTTTGAATTTGCATGCAGATTATATCCTGATTATGGTTCTTGGCTGTGTTAAGGTTTTCTCAGATGACATTTACACCCACAAGGGGTTGGGAGATTTGAATAAAACTTCACAGATTTGTTCTATACCATACTTAGGACTAGTTCACATCAAAAGGAAGTTGACTTTGACATTTCCCCCGGATTTTTTCACCGTTTGAATTATTTTATGGCTGATTTGTATGCGGGTTATATATCCTGGTTATGATTCTTGGCTGTGTTAAGGTTTTTTTAAATGACATTTGCACCCACAAGGGGTTATCCAATTTGAATAAAACTTCACAAATTTGTTCTATGTGATGCTTAGGACTAGTCCACATCAAAAGGCAATTGGCTTTGACATTTTCCCCGGAATTTTTCATAGTTTAAACTATGATTATTTTAAGGCTGATTTGTATGCAGGTTATATAGCCAAGTATAGGTTTTTGCTGCGTTAAGTGTTTTAAATGACATTTACACCCACAAGGGGTTAGGCGATTAGAATAAAACTTCACAGATTTGTTCTATACTTGGGACATGTCCAAATACAAAGTAAATTGATTTTTGAAACTTTTCCATATTTTTTCGGCATTTAAACTTATGATGATTAAGATGATTGCACATATGGACAGGGATGTGCATGACACTTGGAATTTTGGCATGATCCCAGGGGCCCTGGGGGGTGGGAAATGTGGGGGTCAAAAATTAAATTTTTCCAAAGGTTGTCATGTCGCATATCATTTTCAAGTCAATGATAATTAGTCTACAGTACAAGGAATTATTTTGATCTTGGGTCAAACTGAGGCTAGGGGGCGGGGTCAAAAGGTCAAAAGTGGGCACCAATCGATTGTAATGCAACTCCTGGGCCATTTCAGATAGAAACTTTGTAGATGATTACACATATGGCCAGGGATGTGCATGACACTTGGAATTTTGGGAAATGTGGGGTCAAAAATTAAATTTATCCAAAGGTGGTCACTGGTCATGTCACATCAGTTTCAAGCCAATGATGAGTAGACTATAGTACAAGGAATTATTTTGATCTTGGGTCAAACTGAGGGTAGGGGGTGGGGTAAAATATGGGCACCAATCGATTGTAACGCAACTCCTAGACCATTTGATATCCAAATATGTATTATGCTGATTGTTTTTGAAAATGGTTCTTCTTTTTTCAGACTATGAACTTTGCTTATGTTTGGACCATTTGCCTTGTGGTTAGCCTCAGGGTGCCAGTTGTCATTAAATGATTTCAGGTTACTCCTCGGCAGAAAGGCTTTATGTTTCAGTCTCCATGCTGTGCTTGCCCGATGGGTAATGCCATGGGTGTTTTGAATCAGCATGTTGATTGTCAAATTTCAAAATGAGACCCCGGTGGCCCATCATATCCTGTGATGTACAATTAATATACTGTACAGCTAAGCTATTTGCTATCTTCTGATTGCTCTTGCGGAATTTTGGTGGGAAATGTGGGGTGAAAAATTTTCCAAAGGTGGTCATGTTACATGTCATTTTGAAGCCAATGATACAGTACAAGGAATTATTTTGATCTTGGGTCAAATTGAGGGTGGGGGTGGTGGCGGGGTCAAAAGTGGGCACCAATCGATTGTAGCGCAACTCTTAGACCATTTCACATAGAAACTTGAAACTTACACATATGGCCAGGGATGTGCATGACACAGTGGAATTATGATACCACCACAGGGGTAGGGGTGGGGGAAATGGTGGGCAGAAAATACATTTGATCAAATGTGGTCATGTCACATCATTTTGAAGCTTGTAGTTAGTAGACTACAGTACAACAAATTATTTTGTTCTTGAGTCAATCTAAGGGCAGTCGCCAGGGGTCAAATTGGCAATCTAATTCTATATATGTACATGGCTTGGACATTGGTTTTTCGCGGAATATTTACTCCTGGGCAGACCGGGTCCTGCGGCAGCTGGATCCTGCGGTAACTTAAAAATGCGAGATATTGCTATCTTCTGATACCTCTTGTTATCTATGCCCAGCCCATCTCTAGCTAAGCTCCATCTACACCTCACTCATGTTGGGATCAATCGATCTCTGAACTCCCTGACTATCAATTTTCAGAAAACTATACAGGCAAGCTGTTGAATATTTGGAAACTAATTTGACTGGGTGCTGTTGCTGCCTATTCAACAGCATGTTTATTAAATAGTAGAGACATACAATTCGTAAAACGTGTCAGACTATTAAGAATAAAGACGGTCCTAATAGAATCATTTATGACGTAATGATTATGATGTCATCCTACACGCCGCATAGCTGAGTATGACGTTATATGACATCAGATGATTGATGGATTCTCTGAAAAGGTGAATTATAGTTGGGCATTTGTCGTATCTAGATTATTTGGTCGTGATGTCAGTTAATAAGTGGAATATTTTGATTATGATGTTAGATTGATGTTAGTAGAAATTTCCCATGGTTACTATAAGTACTATTTCTGTATTGAGTGTGCTACTAACAATTTGCATTCTAACCCTGCAGGGTTCATAATGATCCTTGAAAATGCCTAAGTGCTTGAATTAAAGAATATTTCAGGGCCCTTAACCCTTTAACATTCATATCAGCCAAAAACGGCTTCTGCAGTGGTCTTGAGAAATGTCCGTTTGCAGACTAAGAGAAGACTATTTTTGAAAGTTTACCACTGGAATGACTGGCTCGATAATAGTTTTCTCTCAGTCTGCAAATGGAAATTTTCTTCACAAAGAGGATGATTTTAGCAAAGTCATGACTGTTATATTTTTCTGAAAACTTATTCCCAGTCCATTAAAAGTACATGATATCATAATGCCTGAACTTTTAACCCGTTAATAATCAAAATTTGTTAAGATTAAAATTGTTGCTTAATGAATGTTTATTTGTACGTCAAGAAAAAATGAAGACCAAACAGATTTCACTCACATATATCTATTCCGACACCACAGAAATGATTGATAAGGAATGCCCCATCGGGGTACTGAAAAGTGGAAGAACAAAATATTTTGTTCCCTCTGCAACTTGATGGACATTGGAACTCACTGTGTGATAGGTAACATAGCCTTCCAGTCCTTTTGAAAGTTGTGGATTTATGTCTAAAATCCCTATGAAAGTGAAGATGCAACTATATGATGCTACATGTGTTTCCATAATGCTGTACAATTGCATCAGCTGGGCGGCTCCAAAAGCCTTGTTGAAACAAACTTCATGCATGTCACCCCAAACAACTGTGAGCTATTGCAAATCATCGCTGGTCACACAGCTTAATATCAATATGCAGTTCTCTGCAAACTGTGTAACACAGAGCCACTCTGTTAGGGTAGCACAACCGTGATGATCTATGTTTGGATATGTTCTTCGAATGCCAGACGATATGCCTGCTCAGCAAGGATGGGAATTTCCCATGCTAGGCGTCCACAGGTATCAGACATGCATAGCACGCCACAACATCAACTCGCTAAGTGTTTTGATATCAGACCACAAAGAACGTAATCTTGGACCACTAAAGGAGCTTAGGAGGCTCGCAGTGGACAAGACGGAGGAGAATGTTGAAGAAAATCTGTGTTGCCATTCATTTTGACAAATGTGTAATTGAAGGATGGATGATTGATGAATGGACAAATTGACCTTTATGCTAGTTATAATGTCAATAATAGGGAATTTCAATATCCTTTCCAAAGATTTAAATTTTGCCATGGCTTCTATGAAATTGAGACACTGGGATGGCAGGAGCCAGGAGTTACTTACTTTACTGAGTGATATGATGTTATACTCATTATTGACTGTTACTTGATGTGTTGTAGATTTAGATCTTCTCCCGATGCCTTACAGCCAATGCCCTCAACAACCTATGCACTTATACGATCCTATATGGCATTGGACCAATCAGAGAGAATGGTCAATCTTATTCGGAATAAGGTACTCATGTTACTGTAAGGAGACTATTTAACAAACTTAAATTTTATTCTAGCAAAACATTTATCATGACTGTCATTACATTTCAGTGTTGTGGTTTTATTACTTCTCAAAGATTTGTCAACAAATAAACGCTCTCAATTGGACAAATTCCTTTACCAAGCTTAGTCGGTCATAAAGATGTACGTGTACTTGGTTGAGAGAATTTCTCAAATCAATATATTGGTTTTATTAAAAGTAACCGTGTTTATGCACTGTAGTTGCGATGTAGGTGACAAAATGTAAAAATAATTTTAGACAGACAAACTTATCCTTAGTTATCGGTTAGACCTCTGAACTATTCTGTGTTCCATATAGTTTACTAAATGATTTTGGAATCACTGATTTTGAACTAACACAGACAATTTTTTTCTGATGTAGACAGTATCCTGTTGAATATTTTTAAAGCAATTTAACTGGGAGCTGTTGCTGCATATGGCACTCAAATTAGTTTCAAAATATTCAACATATTTCCTGTATAGCTGTCTGGGAATTGATACCCTGGCATTTCAACCATTTGAAGGGTTAATTATTTTTTTTACATTTTCTAGAGTGAGTATAGAATTTTCCCAGACGAGTATGCTACCAGTCATCTAATGAACCAGCTTATTGAGAATCAGCAATATGAGCGTAAGCATATTAACCCTTTCACTGATAAATTCCAATATTTCATTTTCAATGCTACCATACAGGAAAATTGTTGAATATTTAGAAATTAATTTACCTGGAAGTCATTGCTGCCTTAGGCAACAGCGGCTTCCAGTCAAACTAATTTCAGAATATTCAACAGAATATGTTTTATATCGTAAAGGATATAGTTTTTCCAGGATTTGTCAGTGAAAGAGTTAAACCATGTACCTAAAATTAATGTGATAATGCCCAGGGATAGGAAACAGTCATGAATGCATTATGAGCTCCTCCTTTAAGTGGGTGGATGTGGGATGATTGTGTTTTTGCATCTGTGCATTCGAGTGTGCATGTGTCCATCCATGAGGATCTTTCTTTTAGGCTGCGGGTAGCAGCTCAATAAACTGTCATGTCCTTTTGTCAGTTAGTTTATTAGTGAGTCAGTCAGTCAGTCATAAATGCTTACAATCTGAGCTGTAGTTTCAAGAGTCTTTGGTACACGGTAATCAAACTTGGAGGAAAGGTTGCCAGTAGGCTCCTGAAGATGTGTCATAAATTTGGTGTTAAAAATTCAAAGGTCAAGGCAACGGTGATCAGATGAAAAAAATTATTATTTTTTAAACTATTAGACAGTTTTCAAAATAACTCTGGTTCTGCTTAAGCGATCCTGGTGCTCATGGGTTCCTGACGATGTGTGACAAATCCTACCTCATCCATCCATGTCTTACTAGCCATGCATGTGATTGCACATCTAGTTCTATAACATGTTATTATTGCTATGTTTTGAGTGCTAGCTTATATGTGGTGAGTTTTGTTGTGAAATTTCATATTTAGTCGCTCTGGCAAAAAATGACAAAACTGTGTATTAGAAGCCCACACTTAACTCAGTTTGCTTCGGGAAAAAATATTTTTATGACCAAATTTTCCCAATTTTGTAAGAATAGTGTGTGAGTGTAGCAGGATAATAATAACAATTGTGTCACGTGATTGTGCTATTTTACACTGATCTCGGACGTGATACATTCCCAGCCCCCTAGAAATCATTGCTAGCCTCGAATTTGTAGATCACTGTCACGTCTTACTAATAATTGTAATAGGCCACATATGTTCTGAATAATCAAGATATAATAAAGTTTATTCCACACTTGTGTTCAAGATACACGTGGAACAGTCTTGACCTTCTAAATACCTTTTAAAAATATTTTAAGACCAAATTTATGCACCAACCAAGCCGTCTTTATTGCGCATCCATTTTGTAATATAAGCGACCAACATAAAATGGTCCCAAATGGAATCAAAAATACAAAAGTTGCTTTAACACCCGAGAAATTCAAATGAGAGAGACAGCTTCTTATGTTGGCATGCCAGTGGCTAAATATACCTATTTTGTGATTGGATTCACATATTCATGTTCCCGTGAGAGCGCTAATGGGAGTTTCATACAAGGAAGCATTAGATCTAACCATTCCTTGTCTGAAACGAGTCCTATCAATGCGCAAAAATGGGTACACATTATTCTGCAGTGGTTTTAAGAAATGTCCATTTGCATGGCAATTGAAATTTCCAAAAGAAATTTACCTCTTGAATGACACACATACTTAGCTAGTCGTTTCAGTGGTAAATATAAAAAAGGTCTTCGTGTGGCCTGCAAATCGACTTACAATGGAAAAAAAGCTGTTTACAGCGGACACCCAGCAGTGCAGTTATGTCCTGCATTTCTACAATATGGTAGCCAAGAATAAAAAACTTGTAGTTTTGACATATTAGGACTAAAGATAGGTCATCATCATCATCACCATGGTTATCATCATCATCATCACCATGATCATCATCATCATCATCATCATCTATTCTATATGCTTTGGTAAGCGAGTTTTTTAAATTGATAAATTTTTCTTTATAGTTGCTGCTACGATTGCGTATGAATTCATGTTGCAAGAGGACTTTAGTGCACCAGTCACACGTCTCTTGTCCCTGTATGCATGCATTAAGCGTCTTTCACAATTAGATAATGAACCAGAAAGTCAGAAAGAGGAAGAGGCTACTGAGAGCCCTAAAGCTGGTGAAGAGGAGGAGGAAGAGGAGGTATTGGGAAATTATAATTTTTGATAGCTATCTATATACCAATATCATAAAAAAAATGATTTTATAAGCTAGTTTGAAAATCGATGACATAAAAAAGAATTTCCATTGTCATTAGAAGTTAGAAGCATATTTAAGTTAAATATTACTTATCTTTATATATTTATCTGAGAATTGGCACAAAACCCATTGTATTTTACGTTAATTACACCATTTGCACGAACCAACATTTCTGGTAACTCATGTTAATTGTGACGTTGCTTTAAGCTGGCTTTTGGTAAAAAGCAATAGCTTGCATCAATAGCATTCTAAATCCTTACATGAGTGTCAATATTTTGTCTATGACCTCCTATGAAATGATTGTAATTTGTGTCTAGAGGTGCCTGATAATGGTTTAACTACTGTATCCTATTGGCCAGGGATGACAAATTGTTTACAATAGATGTAGATTCTATTGTTGGGAACTTACTGAAGATAATTTGACTTGAAGAAATTGCTGCCCAGTGCAGCTAAAGATTCTGCCAAGCAAGGGCTAGATTATAAGAACAATAGTCAATGGTAGAACTTTATTTCCATAATGCTACTGGTTCATCAAGTTAACCCTTTAATCATCAAATTTGTTCAAGAGAACTAAAATTTTCTCACAAAAAATGCCAATTTCCAGACCAAGAAATGATTACCGTAATTTTGAAAATTTATCACTGGCATAACTGGCGCGGTTATCGAGCCAGCCATTCCAGTGATACATTTTCAAAAATAATCTTATCTTGGTCTGCAAAAGGATATATCTCGAGGCCATTAAAGAAGTAATTTTGGGTGGGCATGAGTGTTAAAAGGATAATGTCAGGCCATGTATAACTGAGACTATCTTGTTATCTTGTTTTATCAGGAGACATGGATCCCAATCAATTACATTAAATACCCATATTACGATGATCATTTCAACATCTATGAAGAACGATTACTTCTTGGTAAAACATTCTCTATGATTGGACGCACTGTTGGAAGTCAGCTTGGGCCATCTTTGGAGCTGCTTGGTTATGGCCTGTATGAGAAATTTGAACGAGGATTGCAGATGATTGAAGATCATCTATTAACTGCGGATAAGAAGGCACCGAAGATTTATAAGGAATCTGTAAGTTAGATTATAAGTGCTATTATTAATTTTATTATCTCCTCAAGTTGTGAACAGAACGTCAGGCATATTGTGATCATCTCGGCCTGTCATCCCATCATGCTATCTCCTGTGAAACATTTTGGTTCACTCAAATTTACTATTTGTTACCCAGGTGCTTGCAGATTGCGCGATAACCTTTACATTTGGCTCTGCTCTCTGGGGTTCAGGATGTGAGGTAAAAATGGTCAAATATCATAAAGATTCCATCTATTTCTGCTGAAACCGTTTATTGGAATTCAACCAAGTTTGTTGATTGCAGATTGCAAGATGACTCATGTTGGTCCCTCGGGGACCACGTGATGAGGTCAAAATGTCAAAGTTGCTGAAAAAAGAATTTGTGATGGTGGACTCTAATTATATGTAAAAAAATTAATTGTGACAAAGTGTAATTACATAAAACCTTGAAAGACAATGGGTCTTCATGTGTGTGGGGTGGGGTGTGGGGTGTATTTAAAAGATGCCGTAAAGACATACTAAATACATACGCATATTAAGAGAGGAATTATCTTTAGTGACCTATGAATTGATTCGATTCAATTAACTGTTTAACACACAAATTTGTTTAAGAAAATTTAAATCTCAATACCAGGAGATTATTTTTGAAATTTATCAATGGAATGACTGGCTTGGTTTCTGAGCTAGTAGTTTCATTGATAAATTTTCAAAAATAATCTTTTCTTGCATTGATCTATTTTATCCACTATATGTGGTGATATTATCACGGTTACTATCTTGTATCTATAGATGCCACTCCCTAAAGCGATTAACCCTTTAATGACCAAATTTGGTCAGCAAAATCTAAATAGTTGTTTATTGAATGCCCATTTGCATAGCAATAGAAGACTATTTTTGAAAATTTACAAGCTGGAATGACTGGTTCGCTTATCGTGTCAGTCATTCCAATGGTAAATTTCAATAACAGTTCTCTTGGCTACAAATGGACATTGTGTCAGACTATTAAGCATTTAAGACAAACTAAATCGAGTCATTCATACTGTAATTGATTATGACATCATCCTACCCGTCATGTCATTGATTATGACATCATATGATGGATAGATAAACTGGAAAGGTCCATTAACCCGTTAGCCCCTGAAATTCCCGTCTTAATTATAAGACAACTAGTATATAACTATATATACAGGTAAGCGGGTACATAATGTGAGACTAATTTGATTGGAACCTGTTGCTGCTATAGGCAGCAGCAGCTCGCAGCCAAATTAGTTTCAAAATATTCAATTAATTCAACAGAATATTCTGTACATCAAAACACATTTGTTGTTTGTGGTCTGTAATGTTTTAGGTGTTAAAGAAGTTCTGTTGCGTTTCTGTATGAGCTTTAGATATGACGGAATGGATCTTGATCAAACTTTGTCTGTATGTTCCCTTTGATTATTGTCATTCTTGGTCCGTTGTTCTGACCTACAGCTAAATCGGTTCAGCAATACATTGAGCACCATGCAAACGCGAGACCCTGAGGCTCCTGAGGTGGAGATGGGTGTGAGAAGAATTCAGGATGAACGAATGTTGCTACTACCAATACCTGAAGAGAAACAGACATTTATTGATAGATTACAGGTATACATCATCATCATCATCATCACCATCAATGGACCTTTCCAGTTTTAGCTTTTCCCCGCCCATCTCTAGCTAAGCTTCACCCACACCTCGCTCATGTTGTCATCAATCTCGATCGCTGCACTCTGAATCTCAATTTCTAGAAAACTATACAGGATAGCTGTTGACTATTTTGAAAGTAATATGACTGGGTGCAATTGCTGCCTATGTCAACAACAGCGCCCAGTCAAATTAGTACATGCACAATAGTTACGATAAGGATTGTGATTGTATTTCAATTATAGTAATCATTCGATGAACAGGCAGGCAAAAGCCTGTCTCGGTAATGGTCTGTAGCAATGTCCATTTGCCGGCCATGAGAAGGCTATTTTTGAAGATTTACCTTTTTGAAAGTGAACATTCAATAAGCAAATATAGGCTTGTGCGATTATTGCTTTCAGTAATCACGATCGATTATTAGCTCACCTGGCCTGAAAGGCCAAGTGAGCTTATGCCATGGCGACCGTCCGTCAACTTTTTCTTTAAACGACTTCTTCTCAAGAACCACTAGGCCGATTTCAATTATATTGGGCAGGAAGCATCCCTAGGGCAAAGAGATTAAAGTTTGTTCAAATGAAGCTGATCGGCCAAAATCCAAGATGGCCGGTGGCCAAAATAGCCGATTTTTAGACACTTAAAAATCTTCTCCAAAACTGCTGGAGGAATTGATTCAAAACTCATAACACATCATCTGTGGCAACGGTAGACCCAAGTTTGTTCAAGGCAACCTGATTGGCCGATTTGCTTGGCGACCATCTTGGATGACCTAGTTTTCACGAAAACGGCTTCTCCCGAACCGCTGAAGGGATAGAGCTGAAATTTTGTAAATATGCTTACAAGGGTCTTTCAACTTTGTTCAAGGGAAGTTTGTTCGTTAAAAAATATGGCCGCCATCAACCAATCAAAATTTAGCGTTTCTTGGTCATATTGGCCTTTTTGTATTTGATGTATTTTGATGGCGAAAATTGCTTTATATATGCTTATCAGTGTGGCCAGTTCAAATATCCCACTTTTGAGACTGTCGGATAAACAGTTTTCCTGCCATCTTGGTTTGTTTTCCCGCCATAGTTTCCCATAGTAAAGCAATGGGCCCATAGTAAAGCAATGGGGAATTCTTTAAACGACTTCTTCTCAAGAACCACTGGGCCGATTTCAATTATATTTGGGAGGAAGCATTCATAGGGCATAGAGATCTAAGTTTGTTCAAACGAAGCGGATCGGTCAAAATCCAAAATGGCCGCCAACCAAAATGGCCGATTTTTAGAACCACTAAAAAATCTCCGAAACCGCTGGAGGAATTGATTCAAAACTCATAACACATCATCTATGGCAACGTTAGACCCAAGTTTATTCAAGGCAACCTGATTGGCATATTTGCTTGGCGGCCATCTTGGATGACGTAATTTTTGCGAAAACGACTTCTCCCGAACCGCTGAAGGGATAGCGCTGAAATTTGGTAAATATGCTTAGGGCCCAAAGGCCATTCAAATTTGTTCAAAGGAAGTTCGTACGTTAAAAAACATGGCCGGCATCAACCAATCAAAATTTAGCTTTTTGTCATATTGGGTTTTTTTGGTATTTGATGTATTTTGATGGTGAAAATTGCTGTATATATGCTTATCAGGTTGGCGAGTTGAAATATGCCACTTTCGAGACTGTTGGATAAACGGTGTGTCTGCCATCTTGGTTTGTTTTCCTGCCATAGGCTCCCACAGTAAAGCAATGGGCCCATAGTAAAGCAATGGGGAATTCTTTAAACGACTTCTCATGAACCACTGGGCCAATTTCAATTATATTTGGCAGAATGCAACCTTAGGGCATAGAGGTCTAAGTTTGTTCAAACGAAGCTGATTGGCCAAAATCCAAGATTTTTAGAAATGTATTTTAAAATCTCTGAAGCTGCTTGAGGGTTGATTCAAAACTCATGAAACATCATCTAATGCAGGAGGAGAACCAATTTGTTCAAGAGAACCTGATTGGTCCATTGGCTTAGCGGCCATCTTGGATGACCTAGTCTTCGCGAAAACAACTTCGTATCCAGAATCGTTGAACGGATTGGGCCGAAATTTTGGAGCTATGATAAGGGACTAAGGGCCATTAAGTTTTGTTCAAAAGTAGTTGATACATAAAGAAACATGGCTTCTGTTTTCTTGTTATAATTCTGCTCAACTCTGTAGTGTTCTACTTATTGTTGATGGCCTTTCTGGTTGAAATGCCTATGATGCAGGTGAGCGATACAGGCCCCTTGGGCCTCTTGTTTAACAATAATCGCGATTACTTGATTAATCAGCTTGAGTACAAATTACCCAGTTATAACAGCAAAAAAGGATATCCATGACGAAAGCTGCAATGATGTTGAGAAAGGTCGATTTGCAGGCCAAGAGAAGACTATTTTTGAAAATGTGTCACTGGAATGCCTGTCTCGATTCTCGAGCCAGGCATTCCAGTGATACATTTTCAAAAATAGTCTTCTCTTGGCCTGCATATGGACATGCATTCGCTGAGCCAAAAAATTTGGCGGGGTATTATGTAATGGCACCGTCCGTCCGGCCGCGCGGGCAGGCCGTCGGGTATGCGGGCGGCAGAGTGCTTTCCGGATGATAACTCCATTACCGTTTGTCGGATCGCATTGAAACTTCATAGGGTGGTTGGACTAGGTCATGGGAAGAAACCTATCAAAATCGACGATGATCCGGAATCCAAGATGGCCGCCAGCCACCGGCGTCCATCTTGAAAATTGGTTTCCGGATGATAACTCTGTTACCGTTTATCGGATCACTTTGAAACTTCATAGGGTGGTTGGACTAGGTCTGGGGAAGAAACCTATTGAAATCGACGATGATCCGGAATCCAAGATGGCGGTCAGCCACCGGCGTCCATATCAAAAATTGGTTTCCGGATGATAACTCTGTTACCGTTTATCTGATCGCTTTGAAACTTTATGGAGTTGTTAAACTAGGTCTGGGGAAGAAACCTATCGAAATTGATAATGATCCGAAATCCAAGATGGCTGCCAGCCACCAGTGACCATCTTGAAAATTGGTTTCCGGATGATAACTCAGTTACCGTTTATCGGATCGCTTTGAAACTTCATGGAGTGGGTGGACTAGGACTGGGGAAGAAACCTATCGAAATTGACGATGATCCGAAATCCAAGATGGCCGCCGGCCACCGGTAGCCATCTTGAAAATTGGTTTCTGG
The DNA here is from genome assembly GCA_034401795.1 of Chaetoderma sp. LZ-2023a. Classification (NCBI taxonomy): domain Eukaryota; kingdom Metazoa; phylum Mollusca; class Caudofoveata; order Chaetodermatida; family Chaetodermatidae; genus Chaetoderma; species Chaetoderma sp. LZ-2023a. Next base: position 40,299,018 of record CM067360.1, on the reverse strand, counting down.
ATAATAACTCCGTTACCGTTTACCGGATCGCTTTGAAACTTCATGGAGTGGTTAGACTAGGTCTTGGGAAGAAACTTATCGAAATCGATGATGATCTGAAATCCAAGATGGCCGCCAGCCACTGCTGGCCATCTTGAAAATTGGTTTCCGGATGATAACTCCGTTACCGTTCATCGCATCGCTTTGAAACTTCATGGAGTGGTTGGACTAGGTCTGGGGAAGAAACCTATCCAAATCGATGGTGATCCGAAATCATTACACTATGTCAGTTACAGTTACATTTGTTGAGCAATGTAACTAGTTACATTTCAGTTACTTTAGTTACTTTGACTGATAATTATTATGAGGGACTATGTGAACATCAATGTCATCATAAAACGTGTAATGTAGTCAAGCAAATTAACAAAATACCACTATAACCACTGATATAATATAGTGACAGAACATATAAAATATAAAACCTGCTGAAAATTCTTTAATAAATTTGACTGAATTTTATTGCTGCCATATGCAATAACAAATTTCAGTCAACTTGTTTCCAAAATAATAAGAGACTGGTTTAATTCCACAACCTTCATAGATGTACATATAAATTTCTTCCTCTAACCCGTTCAACCGAGACATGCCATATAACAAACATTAATCTTATTATAAGAAATAATTGGTTGAATGTTTTGAAACTAATTTGACTGAAAGCTTTGCTACTATACATGTCATAGGTATCAACATTTTCAGTGAAATTGGTTTCAAAGTGTTCAACAGATTTCCTTAGAGAGCATTACTTTCTATGATACGATAATCCGCCATCTACCATGGGACAATATAACAGCTTCCAGTGAAATTAGCTCCCAAATGTCCATCAGCTTTGATGTTTGCTTAATTTCAAATAGGAATTTAAATATTTTGAAAATAATTTATTACTTTCATTAGTTGCAATGGCAAATTGATTCCGATCAGTTAATCTGCTGAGTACTTTATACTTACTACATTTGTAATTTTACTTTCAAAAGTTGTTGCTCCATATCGCAGCAACAGCTTTTTTCAGGTCAGATTAGTTTCAAAATGTTCAACAGCTTTCTAGTAAACTAGTTTAATTCCGCAACCTTTATAAATTTTGTCTGCTATACCAAAATGGTTCATGGCTTGACTTTTTATCAACGGCATTGTCCTTTGATCTTTATCACCACACCTATGTGAATTGACATTAGCTGGAGTATAATTGCTGAGCAATGATGTCCTAAGCTGGTCTAATCAATAGTATAATAAGAAAAGAACAGGACATGCTGTTAACACATTCTGTCATGACTGTGGCAGATTTTAACTTTCTTTACAATTCAGCATTTGGTGTTTTAATCCTTTTAACCCTTTGATTCTAAAGCTGGACAAAACAGCTTTTGCAGTGGTTTTGAGAAATGTCCATTTTCAGATAAATATAAGATATTTAAAAAAAATTTACCACTGGAATGACTGGCTCAATAACCAAGCCAGTCATTTCAGTGGTAAATTTTCTAAAATAATCTCATGGTCTGCAAATGGACATTTTCTATGAGAAAGCTAAATGTTTCTTCAACAAATTTAATCTTTAAAGGGTAACAGTTAATTCTATAATGATTTAGTAAACAACCTGTTTCTAAGCTACATTGTAGATTAATGTCGAAGAGTATAAGATTTTGATTAAAGGTTGTTGTTGTCTGATGTCGCAATAACATTCAGATTATCATTGCTAAAATATCACATATACAGATAGAGAGTGGGTTAACCCTTTAATGGTCAAGATTGGTCAAGAAATGTCTATTTTGTAGGTTCCAGATTTATATTTGAAAATTTATCAGTGGAATGACTTTCCAAATAATTAAGCCAGTCATTCCAATGGCAAATTTCTAAAACAACTAGCACTGACGCTTGGAAATAAAGTTGTTGCTCATGGCATCAACATCTTCCAGGAAGATTAGCATCATATCAACAGCTTTCATAAATGATTATATTGAAATTGGGATATTTTGCAATGTAACTGGTTACTTTTCAGTTATTGTAATTAAAAAAATTCTTCGGTTACAAGTTACTTCAGTGACAGTTACAAGTTGGTTACCCCAGCCCTGCCATAGAGCTTTGTGTTTTGATTAGGACTTACATGTAGTGAACTGAAAAAAACCAATGGATACATGCGAGAATGGATTATAACTGTATTCTTTTAATGCTGAAAATTTTAGTCTGCTTAATTTTTATTTTTTTTACGATTTTTTGATTTTTTCAATTACATCGTAGAGAATCATGATTTTGAAAAGAAAAAAAGCGAGATTTTCGATTAAATCCTGAAATCGCGTTAGCCTATTAGCTACCCGACATATTTCAAACAAATTTGATTAGATGGATTCTATGGTAGTAGGCTCTGGAGCCTTTTTTCAGAATTTTGATTGATTAATGTTTGGGGTGGCCGTGAAAATCTTAGATTTTATGAAAAATCTACCGGACACTGTCAAAATGCTACTCTTCCATAGCGGCTTGACATATTTCAACCAAATTTGACTCGATGCATTCTATGGTAGTAGTTTCTAGAACTTCTATTTAGAAAAATTTACCCGAAATGGTCAAAATGCTGCGTATCCTTAACTGGTTGACATATTTCAACCAAATTTGAGTAGATGGATTCTATGGGGGTATGGGGGGATCTAGAACATATACTCAGAATTTTGACTGATCAATTCTTTTGGTTGAAAATCTTAGATATTATGAAACATCAACCGGAACTGGTCAAAACGCTACTTCTCCTTAGTTGCTTGACATATTTCAACCAATTTTGGCTAGAGTGACCCTATCCCAGTAGAATCCAGAATTTCTATTCAGAATTTTGATGGAACAATTTTTGGGGTAAAAGTCTTAGATTTATGGAAAATTTACCCGAAATTGTCATGGATTTCAACAAAATTTGGCTGGAATGATCCTATGTCGGTAAGCTCTAGAACCTTTATTCAGAACTTTGACTGGTCTATCTTTTGGGTGAAAATCTTAGATTTTATGAAATATTTACTGGAAATTGTCAACGTAACTGATTTCAGGCAAATATGACCAAAAGGATCTTATAATCATTGATTCAAGCAAATATGACCAAAAGTTGCATTCTGAATTTTGATTTATCCAATTTTTTGGGTAAGAATCTTACATTTTATTACAAATTTACCGGAAATTGTCAAATCGCTTCTTTTCCATAATACTTTGAGCAATTTCAACCAAACTTGGCTAAACTGATTCTATGATCATAGGCGCCAAAATTTCCATTCCTAATTTTGATTGGTAGATTTTTCCTGTGAAAATTTGTTTTCCCATCTAACGAATTGTGTATATTTAAATGCATCAAATGCTAATGGTCCAGCTGAGCATCACAGGCCATTGGGCCTCTTGTTCGGGAATCTAATAATCCATTGTGTGCTTATCACCAGATATAACCTGTAGCTTGTCCTTTTACCGATAAAATCTTTTTATTTGTCTCACATTCAAGGCAGAAATGACTCATTCAAATTAATTTCAAACTATTCAACACAATAGTTATTAGTTATCTGAAGAATGTCCTGTATTTGGTGACTGGTCAGTGGTTCATGTGTCTTCATAGCTTATGGATTAGCTGCTCAGTATTATGATTAAGGAAAAATCAGGCTTTCACGATTATTGCTTTGAGTGATCACGATCTTTTATTTAAGAATAATCATGATTACTCGATTAATCAGCCTCAATTACCCAGATAAAAACAAAGGAATATCAATGACGAAAGCTGCAATGATGTTTAGACATGTCCATTTGCAGGCCAAGAGAAGACTATTTTTGAAAATGTACATGTATCACCGGAATCCTAGCTCGATGCTCGAGCCAGTCAACCAGTGATACATTTTCAAAAATAGTATTGGTTTACAAATGGACATACATTCGATGATTAAAATGTCAGTTTTCGTGACCGATCGCATTAAATAGTAATTAAAAGGCAGTAGAAAATTGTCGGATTATTCGATTTAAATTTGAATCATACAAATTCACGATTTAGCGAATAATCACGATTTTTGATTTAATCGCATAATCTATGAAAAATCATTCCTGGATATTTAGATTCAGGTACATGTAACCTCCAGACAAACGATTGTTTATCTCAAGATATGTGTTTCCCACTTGTCTTATGTAGTTGGCTCCTAAAAGGCAATTGATTCCTAGAGCAGGATTAACATTATTTATTGCTATATATTATCGTATATATTGCATCTATAGGAATTGAGTGCCCGGCTGGACTCTGCTGGTCTCCTGCATGATGCCGAACAGTCTCTAGAATCAAATGTTGAAAGTTATGTCGAAAGTGAATTACCGAAGTATGAAACTGAACATATAAATCATCAGATATCTTTGTTTAGTGAGTGGTCAGAGAAAAGACAGGAGCTGCTAGATACACAGATACACGAATATCTCAGGGAGGACACGCGGGTGACAATCATCCAGAAATTGAAAGACATACGAGAACGAGAGGAACTATTGACATACTTTGAAAATAAAAATCTGATCGATATAGCCGCCTACTCGATAACAGCTGGGAATACAAAAAAGAGAATGGATAAATTAGCAAAAATGTACCAGAAACGAGAGGACTTTAGAAACAGAAAATCGCGTCAAACTTAGATCTATTGACTTTTGACTTGGTGAGAAGAGTGGTATCTACGTCCATAAGTTAGCAACCATATGAAGTATGTCAGTGCGACCTAATTCCTGGAATTTATATAAATATATGTGGTCAATTTCTCCATTGGAATCGAGAGTAAACGATGTAGTCAGCATGATTTGCCATATTTTGGATATTTATATGAAATCTGGTCAATACCATCCTATAAATATCTAAGATCGCCATTAGGACAATGACGGGATTTGATGTCAAACCCATACTTATTATGACTACGATCCCATGACTTATGATGATATTTTCCCATTTAAAGATACCACATGTTCAAGAATATGCTCATTGGAGCAAGGTGGCAAAAAGATTTACTTAGAAGAGATCCACAGCAGTCAGGCGAGTTAATACTGTCCTATGAGATAATTTCCCTTTACTTTTCATACGAATCCAACTATGCCAATACTCATGATGTACTTGCAAGTTTCTGATTGACCACAGCAATGTGGTGAACTTTGAATTTACTTGCTTTGAGAATGGAAGAAAATTTGTGTATCTGGAGAAAATCTTTTATAAAGCTTATATTTTTTGTGCTGCTAAGCAATCTATTGATGCTATATTGCAGTTATCAAGGTAAATCCCGAGATCTATTTGTAAATCCTCATAATGGATCAAGAAATCTGAAAATACCATGTATTGGTTTTGAATGAGATATTCTATCAACTGAACAGCTAGTGTACAGTAAGCTTAGTATTTCTATAGCAAATTAACGCTTTACATTTTTATGGGTCAAAATTTATCAACAAAGTATAGATCTTTGCTGAGTGAATGTCCATTTGCAGGCCAAGTGAATGCTTTATTAAAGATTTACCAATGTAATAACTGGCTCAGTGGAGGAATCCAGTTTTAGCTATGCCCCTCCCATCTATAGTTAAGCTCCACCCACATTTTGCCCCTGTTGGGATCGATCAATCCCTGCACTCCGAATCTCAATTTGCAGAAAACCATACATGTAAGCTGATGAATATTATGGGCATCAACAGCGCTCAGCCAAATTAATTTCAAAATATTCAACAGCATGTTTATTAAAATAGTAAAGCCATACAATTCGTACAACCTGACAGACTGAAATTTTAAGACGGACTAAATCGAGTCATTCATGATGTAATTGATTATGACATCAGCCTACGCATCGTGGTGTTGATTATGATCGATAGAGCATATAGATGTACAAGATGATGCAATGTAATTAAAGAATCAAATTTTAGCTATGCCTGCCCGTCTCTGGCTAAGCTCTACCAATGATTTGCCCATATTGGGATCAATCGATCACTGCACTCCCGAAAACTATACAGGTAAGCTGTAGAATATTTTGTATCTATTTTGACTGGGTGCTGTAGTTGCCATAGGGTAAGTAATTAGTTTCAAAATATTCAACAGAATGTTTATTAAATAGCAGAGTGATACAATTCGTGCAACCTGACAACAGCCTAAAATTGCTTCTGCAGTGGTCTTGAAATGCCAATTTGCAGGCCAAGCAGACTATTTTTGAAAACTTAATGCTGAAATGACGGGCTCATTAATAGAGACCATCATCTAGTGGCAAATTTTCAAAAATTGTCTTCTCTAGGCCTGTAAATTGACATTCACTAAGCAAATTTTAACTTTTCTTGCCTGCTAAAAAATTTATATATTGTTCTAACAACGCATGGATAGATGGACTAGTGACATTTAATTATGAAAGACTGTGCTTCAAATAAAATATAACTTGAAACTGATATCACCGAGTCAGTGGTTGCTGTGTTATAAAGTCATTGTATTCATATTGATGATGTAAGAAATATTCTACAGAATAGATATAATTTATGTAAAATATTGTTAACTCCATCTGCCATGATGCTGATGGTGTCTATGTGTGTCTCTATGGATCTGTACATGTATATCAATGGCCATTGATACACTGGGGTTCTGTGTTTGTAGCATCTATTTTGAAAGTTATCCGACTTGATTTGACCTCACAATTAAAATGATGTAGCTCCGTCACAAAAATAGAAACATCTCACTAAAGTGTACAAATTTTATATCTGATGAATTTACAAATTAATAAACATTTTGCTTAAAATTTTGAAACTAATTTGACTGGGAGCTGTTGCTGCCATATGCAGCAACAGCCCCCAGTCAAATTAGTTTCAAAATATTCAACAGCATACCTGTGTGCATAACCTGTTGTAAATCAATGATTCTGCGGTTTAAAACATCAAGAGGATCACGACAAATTGATGGTCTATCACCGGTGCTCTTCATTTGTTAACTCACCGCAGCTCTATCATGTGTTTGAGAATAATCTACAAGACCAAACCCTCCAATTTCAATCTCAGGTATGCCTCTAGAGATGGCGTATGCAGATTATCTTGACTTTATCGATGAGGAAAAAGATCCTCCTGATAAACTACTTCCAATAAATGTTGAACAAGGCTGCAAACCTCTTCATGAATTAAGACAAAATAGAGTTCACTCATGTGATCTTATCCGACAGATGAGAAAAAACCTAAAGGAACTTAGAACGCTCATAGTGGACACGACAGTGGTGAGGGTTGAAGAAAAATAGATTGCGGCTGAGAGAAGTTTTCACTTCTTCATCTACAGAACACAGCCACTCAATCATCACAGCTAAACATGGATTTCTCTATTCTATATTATGTACAGTGCTGTACGGATCAGTATAGAACACCAGGGGTCTGTGATTTACTGATCCATATGGCTCATCTTTAACCATTTAATATAATAATTGAAATTCCAGTGTCTCAATTTCCAGACAACTATACAGGAAAGCTGTTGAATATTTTGAGACTAAATTGACTGGAAACTATTGGTGCCATAGCAACACCTCCCAGTAAAATTAGTTTCAAAATACTCAATTTGTACATCATAAAGAATTTGTTGTTTTTGGTCTGTGAGGGTTAACCATTTAATGACTAAATTTTATAAATAAAAACAAATCTTTTTGTTTTTTGAATGTCCATTTGCAGGCCATGGAAAGACTATTTTTGAAAATTTACCACTGGAATGATGGGTTCGATTATCGAGCCAGTCTTTCCTGTGGTAAATTTTCAAAAATACTCTTCTCATGGCCTGTAAATGGACGTTATTGAGAACTTCTGCAGAGGCCTGTTTTGACAGGCTTCGGCATGAAATGGTTAAAACTCTTAATTTCTAGACCTAGTGGTTGTTTTTAGGATTTATGGGAGGATAACTCTGATATGCCAAACAGGTGATATTCAAGAAATATCATGTAAGAATTAGTCTGCTGATTGTATATTAAATAACTTTATTGACATACAAAGATACAATAGTGAATATTAAGTTTTATGACATAACCATGTTTATATTTTATTGCATTGAAACATTACATATCATTTATATCACACTAGTTTACTACCACGTAATAGATTCAGGGGTTGAAATGTTTGGCTATCTATCCGTCCCTGACAGGTGTATTTTGCTCGTTAATCTACCTGTCACATGTGACCGTTAATGGGTCGACTGATTACCGTTAAAATTTGACTAAAGGACGCAGTTTTTTTGGTCAAAATACATGTACTAGAAAGGGGGGTGCGTCCTATAATCGAGAACATTCCTTCCGCACATTTTTGGGTCAAAATTTTTCTTAAAAAGTCACAGATTATACCACGGAAATTGAACTAAATGTTACCCTAGACAATTCGTGCCGCCTGACAACTATGTTTAATGTATACTCCAAAAACACCAAGCGGAAGTGAAATTATTGAATTGGGGCGCCTAAATATTGCCTATTTAATACATATCACTTATTACATCAAAATTAACCCAGAATTTGACATAAAATGGCGTCGAGAACAGATACGTGTATAAATCACGTGATTCGCCTCCAATCGCAAAAGATCTTTATTCTAATTAGAGCGAGTACTCGGATCTAAATATTCTGGACTTGGAAATTGCTATATATCATCATTGCGCGATAGGAACTGAATGTTCCAGTACCCGTTTGATAACCAGCTCCTGTTAGCGCATAAGATTACACAGCGTCTCCAATCACAAAAGAGCCAGATAACCAACTCCCATTAGCGCATAAGATCACCCAGCGCCTCCAAACGCAAAAGAGTCATTACAACTAGTGACCATCTGAATATTCCCATACCCGTTTTATAACCAACTCCCGTTAACGCATAAGATTACACAGCGCCTCCAATCACAAAAGATCCAGATAACCAACTCCTGTTAGCGCATAAGATCACACAGCACCTCCAAACACAAAAGAGCCATCACAATCTGTTTCTATCACACGATTTCTATGTTTTCAAGGAGACATTTTATGCCAAAATTAGATTGATTTTGATGTAATAAACAATCTTTGTTGAAGATACACAATATTTAGGCGGTCCTATTTAATAATTTCTCTTCCACCATGATAATTTTTAGTTATGCATTAAACATAGCGCTGAGTGATGGTTATTTTTTATACCAATTTTCAATTTTTTAAAGGTACGGTTTTTTCTAAATTTAACAGCGTCTTATACTTGAATACAAGAGTTTTGTGTGCGGATTTTGGTCAAATTTGGGACAGCGTCCTATATTCGAGGGCGGCCTTTAGTCGAGATATCACGGTAAATATGTACTAAATTTCAACTATGAAATAGATATCACTTGATGAGCTCTAAATCACTGATATTAGAATGAATTGTAAACATTGTTAACCCTTTCAATGATGAAATCCTGTTATCTCAATTTAAAGAGACAGACAGACAGGCAATGACTGGAGATTTGCTGACTATGTTGAGAATAATTTGATTTGAGGCCATTGTTGCCTAATTAAGGCAGCAATGGCTTCCAATCAAATTATTTTCAAAATATTCAACCCCTCCCCCATGCTGTTACCCTGAAGTTGAGATAAAAGTAGCCTGTATACCAATGTTGCTGCCTTAATTAGGCAAAAATGGCTTCCAATCAAAATATTTTCAAAATATTTAACCCCTCCGCCATGCTGTTACCCTGAAGTTGAGATAAAAGTAGTCTGTACACCAATGTTGCTCAACAAGTACTACTCTGAACATGAAAAGTAAAAGAAAATTCTACCTGAAGATGTTGCGAAATGAAAATGAAATATGTTGATATATATTAATGAAAAGCTCAGAAATTTTATAGGATGAATTACATATATACTGTTGCCTTTGTCAATATATTCTGTTGCTCCCTGGTTTGAACTCTCAGTAGTGAAGGACTGCCATATCTAATGTAAAATTGTGACAAAATGACTTGAATCAATGTGAAAATTAGCAATAATAGCCGTATTAACTCAACTGGCCAAAATGGCCAAATGAGCTATGTCATGCCGACAGTCTGTCGACCATCAGTCAACTTCTCATGAAACCCTGGCTACTGGGACGATTTCACTTAAATTTGCCATGAAGTATTCTTATGGAGATCAACGTTTTTTCAGGCTTGGCCGATTGATTTGATACTCGAAAACCTTCATCTAGGGTAAGGACTGAAGTTAGTTTGTTCAAAAGAACCTGAATGGTCTCTTGGATGACATAGTTTTCACTAAAACTACTTATCTGGAGCTGCTGAATTTTATGAAATTCCGTTATAGGAAACCAATGGAAATACGCTTAAACAACTTCTCAAGAACTGTTAGGCTGATTTCAACCATATTAGCCAGGGAGCACCCTTGGGTCAAAGAATTGCAAGATTGTTAAAAAGAACCTCTTGCAATAGCGCAGGCCTGATTTCAACTAACCTTGTTTGGTAGAACCATTTGGTCTTAGTTAATTCTTTTGGAGGCCATCATAGATTTTCTGAAGTTTCCCTGAAATTATATAAAAGATTTTGGGGAAAATTGTGATCAATTTATGGTGACATCTTAAATATTTTGAAATTATGTTTGCTTCTAGTCAAATTAATCTCAAAATATTTCCTGGTTTTGATGCTGGTTTTCATTGACACTATTACCAGTGTGTGCTTGCATAACGCATGTGTGCATGCGTGTGTGTGTCTCAAGCCATGCCACCCCACCATGCAAGACACATACGATATATAGATAGATCGTGATCTTATGCATTATATATCACAATGGTGTCTACAGCAATATCGTCCATCTCTATCAGAGGTTAGTGGCATTTCTTCACTTTCCGAATATAGGTTATATCTCTGATGTTTAATTCCATATGTTCACTTTCAAATGCTGTGCAGATGTGGCTAGTCACCTCTTGTTGAGCTGTAACTTCTTGCCTGCTCAATTTCTGCAGACCACATTTTCCATAGGGTTTAACTCTTAATATGCTGAGTATTTTGAAAACAATTTGACTGAAAGTTGTTGGTGGTGTTGGCCACCAACAACACCAACAACTTTCAGTCAAATTCTTTTCAAAATATTTAGCCTGTCCTTTGCCTGATGAAATTGTTGTCTTGTGTCTTGTAGCCGTCTGCCAGTTTAACAAATTAGAGGATGCCTCAGCATAGCGAAAAAGTTTTACTTTCCGATGTTATATTTACAAACATATTAATTTTTCCTATTTTCTTAAGGTCAGATAATGTGCGTTTTTAAGGCATACATCGCGTAGGTGAGTTTAGTCACTTTGAGATGGTATGGCACCTCCAATATTGTCTGCTCACTGTTGTTCACATGTTTAAATAGTAGGTGTGTCTCCTGCAAGGCTTACTCTCGTTTGAATATTTTGAGATGATATGTCGGCGCGCCACGAATGCTGAGGCAGAATGTTTCTGTGCTCCAGTCTATTGGTGCAATGGCAGAGAGGTGGAATTGCTGCAGCAAATTGGCGAAAAATACAAATATTTCCATCCTGGCTAATGATTCACCCAGACAAACATGAGGACCTGGTAATAAGAAAATAACGCTAGTGTCATGAACAAGGTAGCTGTCCTCCATAGAGAATATTATTAGCAAGTTACCTACTAGCCAAGGAAGAGATGTAATCTGTCACTCAAGTATCCAAAGTCAGAATCTGTTATGTCACTAGTTAGCTGACATCGCAATCATAATGATGTATATGTCTATCACTAGTGGCTTTGATGAATTCACAATTTAATAAACATTTCATTGAATATTTTAAAACTAATTTGTCTGGGAGGTGTTGCGGCCAGCAACAGACCCCAGTCAAATTAGCTTCAAAATATTCAACAGCTTACCTTTATAATTACCTTGAAATTGGGATTCTGGAAATTCAGGGTTTAACGTATATAAATCAATTCCAACATGCATAAAGAGTAGGCGGAGCTTAGCTAGAAAGGGGTGTGGCATAGCTAGAAAATGAATCCCTCTACTAGACAAACTCGAGTAAAATTCAAAATTCCAGACAAATTAGTCTCAAAATATTCATCGGCATACCATATTTATTAAATTGGAATTGATCGGGGTTTTTTCATGTTTGGTGGTTTGATACAGAGATTATTTACATCCAAAATGTTGTCTGGTGCATATCGAAAATATGTCTGATCCGTTATTTACTCCTCGAGGCCATGGGAATATTCTAATTCTGGTCATGGAAATCCATGGAAACATCGTTGAATTTGACAATGTTCAATGAGTATCACCCATGAATGTTTCATACCTAGTTTAACTTGAAAAACAGGCAGCAAGGTTCCTGCTAAACAGTCAAGATTTGCAACAGTTAGCTTGTATGCTTGTCATGATATTGAGGTTTTTGTGACTTGACGGAGTGAAGACACTAATGTAATCAGGAGTAAAACTAAAACAAATTTTTTTAAATATGACAGAAATAGTCAGATTCCTTTAGATCATTTTAGAGTTAGTGTATGTCTGATGTCATACACATGTTAAACCGTTAACTCTTTCACTGACAAATTCTGGAAAAAGTATATTCTTTAGGGTATAAAACTTATTCTAAGTTTTACTACCAAAGGTAGATGATGGTTACCAATTTAAGAAGTATAAAACTTATTCTGTTGAATATTTTGAAATTAATGTGACTGGAAGCTGGTGCTGCCTTAGGAAAAATACAAATACTGCCTTAGGCAGCAACGGCTTCCGGAAAAACTAATTTCAAAATATTCAACCGTTTTCCTGTATGGTTGTGTTGAAAACGAGATAGGGGGAATTCATCAGTGAAACGGTTAGTGGTCAAGATTGAGTAACAAATATGAATAGCCAATTACATGTTGGGAGACTTTTTAAAATTTACCCGTGTAATGACTGTCTGTTACCGAGCCATTTATTCCAGTGGTAAAGTAAAAAAATACTGTCTTGACCTGTAAATGTGTTATCAAACATGTGGACTCCGAAAGCATGTCATTACTCAACTGTCTTTCTGCTAAATTTCTGCAGACGGCAATTTCAATGGTTAATAACTCTGGACTTGCTGAATCTTGTTAACACAATTTGACTGAAAGTTAGCCACCAACCTTCAGTCAATTTATTTTCACAATATTCAACAGGTCCAGTGTTATTACCCATTGAATATGTGTCTGGTGGCTTGCAGCAGTCATACAGATAACGCACTATATTAATTGTCTGCTACAAGCCACCAGACAATCATTTCAGTGGGCTATAACTCTGGACTTGCTGAATATTCTGAAAGCAATCTGACTGAAAGTTGTTGGTGGCTTAGCCACCAAAAACTTTCAGTCAAATTGTTTTCAAAATATTCAGTATATTCAGAGTTAAATCCCATGGAAGATGTAGTCTGGAGAGATTCAGCAAGCAAACAGTTAAAATGTGTACGTATAGTAAACTAATGTATCTGTACTGAGTAGTTATAAAAGTACAAAACTGACCTGCAGAGAATGGAATGAGAGCATCAATCTTTTTCACATTATCATTGTCACCCAGGAAGCGTTCTGGAGAGAAGACGTCTGGGTTTTCCCACTGTTCCGGGTCATGCAGAGCAGAATAAAGGTCAGTCAGAATGATAGTTTCAGCAGGAATCCGGAAACCTTGAAACATGGTTTCTTCTGTACATGCATGTGGCACCCCCAGAGGAACTGTGGGATTGAGATTCAGGAAATGTGTTTTTGGTTGTTATTACAAAAAAATATTTGATGTGATTATGACATATATGAGAATTTAAATGTAGACATCTGGGGCCAGTTTCACAAAGGTGCATAAGTTGCGCCCTGTCGTAAAGTAGAAAACCGACCAATCAGAATGCTTCATTTGATATTTACGCCGTACTTAAGTACCCTAGTGTACTTAAGTGCCCTTTGTGAAACTGGCCCCTGATATTTAGACATTTGTTGCACCACTTTACATTACAGGCTTAACCTTTGTCTTGACCATGTGGCTTTTGGTAAACTCAAATTAACATCTGGTTCGAGGGCTCAGCCAATCACATCCATCGAAACAGCAGACAACCTTTTCAGTTCAGCTCAGAATTAACTTAATGTGTTTCCAAAACAAATTAAAACACTGTTGAATATTTTGAACATAATAGGATTGGAAGACATTGTTGCCTAAAGCAGCAATGTATCCAGTTGTGTTCAAAGTATTCAACTGAACCTTTCTTACTAAGTAACATGTTTCTGCTTTTTGTTTTGGGAACATGTTAACTTATTTATGCCATTTATCAATACATTAATTTTCAAAGGTGCTGATGACCAGGTGTGTTTTAAACTTTTCTTTTGAAGTTATTCTTTGAGCTACTGATCTTAGCATTCAGTGGTAGTCTGGTTCAGAGTTTTGGAGCAGCAATGCTAAATGCTCTGTCACCTCAGAAATGTAAATTGCATCATATTTGTTCTTAAAGAACAGCCATCTTTTGGACACCCAAGAGTAGATACCCTATGGGTGTTTTTGAATGTATACATCTAAATGTCATTTGAACACCCCATACTGAACGAATCACTGAAATCTGGGTTGTATTAATTTGATATGTACTTGATATATGTTCAAGTGTCACCAAATGTTTATCTAGCCTATTAAACAGGTTAAACATTAATATGAAAAAAAAATTATACCCCCCCCCCACCAGTACTAACCTACCTATGCTTGAAAATCGCTGAATTTCATATACAGTTGCTTGTGTGAATGGTAAACTGGTTCTGTCTGACCACGATACTGAGCGATTGTGACCAATTACCTGTAAAGAACAAAGCAAGAAGTATTAGTCTCAGAGCCAAACTTATCCTAAACTATCACATGCAGTGTCAGACATGGTCGCTGGCATTGATTTCCTACAGATAGACGTAGCTTCAGCAAAATTTTGCCAATAATACCCAAATGCACATGTATGTAGCAAAATCTGAACTATTGTAGTCAATATGATAAGTAAAAGTAAAAATTATACGGTCTACAAATGGTCCCATCTGGATAACATGTTTAATGGAAAGGGACAGACTAGATACAATATTCTACTTCGAATAATACTTATCAGATGTACTATTATGATAATGTCTATTATCTAGTCTAGCTCAAAATAAACAATTAAAAACTCTGCACTCTCCTTGTCCTGCCCATACTGTGTCCGGGAATTACCATAGCCGCAGGTACTGAGTCAATTCCCAATCACAGTCAGATTCGTATATTTTGCTGACTTTGAAATCCGCATGTTTTTCTGAGCTCTAAATTGTGCAATTTTAGCGGTTTTAAGCGTGTTTAACGTTATCCGTCGCTGGCTTCATGGAAGGAAAGGGAAAGTCATCACAGGGGCAGGTTGTATCAATCTAGAATTTATACTTTTGTGCCGTAACGACTGATTAAAATTTCCTTAAATTGGCGCATTATTTTAGAATGGTAGCGATTGTTGGAGTCGCTCCGGTACTCGTTAACTGTTTAATCTTATCCGGGTACTCAGTTAATTTCTCTTGCGACTCGGTTCCTTCCAAGATGGATGCGCCCTTAGCCAAGATGGCGGCGCCCATGATTAACGTTTTGTTTTGGCTTGGCGTGTCTATACACTCTGTTTTATGCTGATCATTAGCTTTCGCTTCATTGACGAGGGTGTTTGTAATGATCAGTGTTTATTTCTTGGTTATTTTAACGTTAGTTAATTACCAAGTCGTGTTTATAAAATTTTCACTTAAAAAAGTTTCAAATATTTCCTGCCTAAAGACTTGATTGTCATTAATCTAAGAGAAAGTTAATGTTTCTAAGTAATTCTAAGTTACAATCAAGTCAATTGTGTGTGTTGCTCATCATCGTATGTTATGTGCAGCGTTTTAATTCTTACACTGTGTTCGCAGAAAGCAAAGAACCAGGACACGCTGTGTCAGAAGTGTAGTCGGTTCATGAAGCGCAAGTACTCGGGTCATCACTGTGTGGCTTGCGCGAAGTGCAAGGTTTGAAGTCCTTGTGATGTGTGTGCAAAGTGGTCGTCGGAGTTGGTGGTGGAGTTCGATCGTGATCGACGTGGGTGTTTGGAGAGGATCGCGAGAGGGATAAGGTGGCCAAGCTGGATCAGGCGTCAGTAAAATGGCTTGAAGAGCGTCTGAACGAGCGTATGGACTCGGCATTGGGTGTATGGGCGGCCCAGTTCAAGGCGATGTTTGAGTCCTTCCAGTCCACAGTCCCGGCGATGCAGGCTGGTGCACGGCAACCTATCGGTGGTCCTGCCAGTTCTGTGGAGGGACGAGCACCTGTCCTTCCTCCGGTCTTGGCTTAAGAGCCAACGGCGGAGGAGGAAGATGTGCTTATGGAAGATTCCGGCATGCCAGATCTTTCAGTAGGGGTAGAACCGAGTACGTCCCAAGGGTCTCTCGGGTCTGCCAGCTGGGTGGTGATGTCGACATTCCGTCGGGCATTTTTCACCCGGACTTCGCTCAACCCGCGTTGTCGGTGGAGGCATGTTTTTCGGTTCCCGTCGGCATTCCGGCAGCAGTAGGTGCGGCTCCTCTTGGAGTTCCATTGTCTGCCGGGTTAAAAGCGGCTGTAGTCCCGGCTCCTGTGCTGGAGTCGATGGACTATGGTGAATCCGTGTCCGGCAATTCGCTGGATACTGGTGCCGCAAGTAGTCGGGCTATGGACTCACTTCATGGTGGAAGGAGTGAGGTCCATGGTTCTCAGCATGGGTCATCGGTGGCCTTTTCATCTAAGGGTGAGAAGGAAGATGAGAATGATAGTCCATTGATGGACGAATCCTCATTCTGCACCGAAGATGAATGGGTGCAGGTCCTTAGCTGGATGTCCGACCGTCTCGGATTGTCATCGGATCAAGGATCTCGGCACGATCCGGCGATGGAGCGGATGTCAGAGCGAGCGGTTAGCGCTCTGTCAAGTGGCTCTTCGGCCATGCCGACGCTCCCCTTTGACACGCAGACTTCTGACATGTTGGAAGTGGCGGCGTATCGTCTGGTTCAGCCAGACTATTCATTGCCCAAGGCCCCAAAGGGGATAAAGAGTAGGGTCCGCTTTCCAGAGCAGGCCTATCATCAATATTCCCGGGTTCCACGGCTTTCTGTCGGGGAGAGAGGCATTGAATAGGCCGTTGGCTGGTAAATCGAAGGGTCGTTCTCGTCCCTTAGTTTCCCAGGCTAATAAGGATCCTTTTAATGAGTTAACGCTCATTGAGGATGCGGCGAGGGCAGCTATGGCTGTACTCTCACACGGCTGTACCATCCTGCATGGTATGCTGACCTGCGTGGCGTAAGGTGGGGAAGTGCCAGAGGCTGCTCCCGGGGTTGTCCGGGACACCATGCGCTTGTCCCAAGATTGCATGGCCAGGGTGATCACCAGATCATTGGCAGAGCGGAGGAGAATGGTTCTCGATTGTGTAGAACCAGGACCTGAGATGCGGGCTGCGTTATCTTCTGCGCCTTTCATTGGTCCAGGCTTGTTCGGCGGCTCGGCACGACAAGCCTTATCCAAGGTTGTGTCAGTGGTCGCAGAGCAGGAAGTAGTCGGCAAGTCGTGGTAGTCGACGAAGAGGACTCAGCCGCAGCAGCCCTATAAGCAACATCGGCAAGAGCACCAGAGGCAGCGCCCAAGATCACCCTTCCGTCCATCTGGCCGTGATGCCCATCGGGCATTCGGATCACAGGGACCTGGCCGTTCATCCTCATACAAGTCTTTTAATAAGAGGCCGTATGAGGAGGACAGGAAGGGTGGTGGTTCGGGTCGCAGCGGTTATCGTAAGGATAGCCGTGGCGGCGGTCCCGGACCATCATATTCCAAGAAATCGCGGGGCGGCTGTGGAGGACGGTCCTAAGCGAATTAGCGTCTTATCGTGCAATATCGACCGCCAGCTGTGTGCAGATTCCTACCATCGGAGGCAGACTTCAGCTGTTTTCAAACCAGTGGGAACAGGTCATGCAAGATTGTTTAGTCTGTCAATCATTAGTTCCATTAACATCGACTCCAGTTTGGACGCCTGTTCCAAGGGAATCCGATCGTCTAGCTGCCATTTGCTCAGAAATCAAGGATCTTCATCAGAAGAACGCGATTCATCTAGTCCGCAATCAGTCATCCCTAGGCTTCTATTCGATGATGTTCCTCGTTCCGAAACATACCGGAGGTTGGAGACCAATTCTCAATCTCAAACCGTTGAACAAATTTATTCTTTCCAAAGTTTCAGATGGAGACTGTAGCAGCGGTGATGACAGGGCTGAGAAAAGGCATGTGGGCAGTATCGACAGATCTGAAGGATGCATATTTTCATATTCCAATGTCAATTCCTTTTCAGAAATACCTTCGCTTTGCATTTCAAGACAATGTCTGTAAATTCAATGCGCTTCCGTTCGGTCTGACCACAGCTCGGAGGGTCTTCAACAAAGTGGTTCTCGCCATGACTTCTTATCTTCGCAGGAGAAACATAGCTGTTCACACTTACATAGACGACTGGCTGCTGAAGGCGGGGAATCCAGTCACTGCGCAACAATCTTCAGGTAGTCCTAGCCTTACTAAAGGATTTAGGATGGATTGTGAATCTAGAGAAATCAGAATTGACTCCATCACAGGAGTTTGTTTATCTGGGAATCTCAACATACATTAGACTCATTCCAATTTGAAAGCTTTTCTGGCGGAGAGCAGGGTCAAGAGATGATTGCGGTACTGGAGTCAGTTTCTCTAGGAGCTTTTCTGACGGCACGCCAGTTTCTCAGAATACTGGGTTTACTAGTTTCTCTAGAGAAAGTGGGTCCTTATGTGGGACTCAGGCGCAGGCCGATTCAGATGTATCTAATGTCATTCTGGTCTCAGAAAACGGATCCGTTATCTCTGAGAATTCCGGTAAAAGAACCATTGATATTCCACCTTCAGTGGTGGTTATCAGAACAGAATCTCCTGCGAGGTGTTCCTCTACAACCTCCTCAACCGCAGGTGTCCATCTTCACAGATGCGTCGACGACGGGTTGGAGAGCGGTATTGGACGATCAGTCAGTGTCAGGGGAATGGGAACGGACCAATGCGCAGAAACATATCAATGTTCTCGAATTATTAGTGGTGACATTGGCACTTCGAAAGTTTGATGGCATAATCCGAGACAAGATTGTCCTAGTCAGGACAGACAACTCAACAGTGGTGTCTTATTTAAACCGCCAGGGCGGGACAAGGTCACCAGTGTTGTGTATGATGATTTGGAACCTTCTGCTGTGGTGCCAAGAGAGGAATATTATTCTTTGGGCAGCAAACATTCCAGGAAGATTGAACATCCTAGCGAATGCTCTCAGTCGAAGGACGGTTTGTCGTCCGACGGAATGGCAGCTCAACCAATCGGCAGCGGAGGTTCTATTCAAACATTGGGGCAAGCCAAATGTGGACCTATTTGCGATGAAACAAAATGCAGAGGTCACATACGTGTCACCGATCCCGGACCCACTAGCTTTAGCAGTAGACACACTGGCGATAAGTTGGAAAGGAATGTACGCGTATGCGTATCCTCCAATGATTCTCATCCCAAAAGTTCTGGCAAAGATAAGAGAGGGTGTGTGCCAAGTACTTCTGATCGCCCCTCATTGGCCATGCCGATCATGGTTTATGGATCTGCTGGACCTTCTGGTCTGCAATCCAATCCCTCTTCCAGACAGAAGAGATCTAATCTCTCAGAACAAGTGTCTATCTCTACGCAGACCGAAAATGTTCAAATTGACTGCATGGATGTTATCAAGCAACGTGTAATTAAGGGTGGCTTTTCTGAGCAAGCAGCCAAGTTTGCCACTTCAGCCAGAGGAGGGTCAACCACAAGAACATATTATAGAATCAACAAATTTGCAGAGTGGTGTAAGGGAAGAGATAATGATCCCTTTGCTGCATCTGTTCAACACGTAGCCGATTTTATCTGTCATTTATACGAAGTTGACAAACTTGTACCTTCAACCCTAGCAGCATATAAGTCTGCATTGGCTTCAGTCGTTCCCAGTCTGGCCATTGAGGGAGTGGAGAATGACACTTGGGACCTAGACAGCCAATTCCTATCCCAGCATGGAATCTATCTCTTGTTCTACAGGTTTTAGGGCATGCTCCCTTTGAACCAATTAGATCTATAGATATTAAACTGTTAACTATTAAGTCAGTTTTCTTGGTTGCAGCAGTGTCGGTGAGAAGGAGAAGCGAAATACATGCGCTTTCTGCCGAACAAGACCGTTTTGTCGTCACGGGTGAAGGTTTAAGACTACTTCCACGTCTTTGTTTCCTGGCAAAGAATCAGTCACTTAAATATCCAGGGCAGCCGATCAATTTGCCAAATTTAATTAGACATGACCCAAACTCTTCTGCTTGGTGTCCTGTCAGATGTCTGAAAATGTATAAGAAACGTACGGAGGAGTGGAGAGATGACCCGAAATCTCTGTGGTTATGTCTCAAAGCTCCTCATTTGTGCGCCTTGAAAGATACTATTTCTTGTTGGATGGTTGATGCTATTCAGATGTCGCACAAAATCGCTACAGGAAAGCAGATTGATCGTGTGAACACCCACCAGGTCCGAGCACTAGCATCATCATCGGCCCTTTATACAGGTGTTTCATTAGAAGAGGTGATGTCTGTAGCACAAGGGCATGCCGAGTCGTCATTCACTGATTTCTACCTTCGCGATATCTCCAGCGCACTTAATCCGGTAGCCGTCGCCAATTTATCGAATCTTAACTAAAGCCACATCCGACCACTATTTCGCACATATCACAAGGTTCTTCCACATGCACTGAACAATGGCTATGCACATGATCCGAGGATGACCGTGGATTGGGCCGAGCTCCTGTGATGAACAAGAAAAGACCAAGCACTCAAAATGGTGAGTGTTTATATTAATTAAATGACTAATATTGGTTTACTTACAGTCGATTTACCAAACTGAATAAGTAAATAGTCTGGCCAAGAGTATCTTATTCTTTCAACAGACATTAGACTCATTCCAATTTGAAAGCCTATTCGATATACTGACTATTTTTTTTCAAAATTAGAAGTTGTAGTAGCTTCTTTACACTCTACTGGACTGCCCTAGCTGAGACTTGGGGCTGACATCGGTCTGGTGGGTGTTGCGCCCCATTTTGACAGCCCTTTGGAATTTGTGTGGACAAATGAGGAGGTGGGGGGGGGGAGCGTGGTCTAGACCATGGAAGTTTTGGCACTATGAGTCAGATAGCGGAACCCAAGCATATGCCAGGGTTCTAGTCTCTTCACAACCGTCTCTGTCGGATGGTAGATGAGTGCTGGTTCGAGCCTCACACCATCCCACCGGTATTTCTTGGCTGTTGAAATCCGGAGTTTATCATAATAGTACATCTGGTAAGTATTATTCGAAGTAGATTAAAAAAAGCATCCGCTTATGTTTCTACGAGAATTCTTAATACTTACCAGATGTACTATGGCCCTGCCTCAGCCGCCCCGCTGAGGTGAGGCTGAGCTGCTTTCACTGTTTGTCAACGCAAACATAAGACGAATCTGACTGTGATTGGTAATTGACTCGGTACCTGCGGCTATGGTAATTCCCGGACACAGTATGGGCAGGACCAGGAGAGTGCGGAGTCTTTAATTGTTTATTTTCAGCTAGACTAGATAGTAGACATTATCATAATAGTACATCTGGTAAGTATTAAGAATTCTCGTAGAAACAAAAGCTGATGCTCTTTTGATTCAGTTGAATATGTTGAAACTAATTTGCCTAGAAGGTAATGCGGTAAATTAGTTTCTTAATATTTAACAGTACCAATATGGGTGCTTTAACTGTGAGATAAAGCGAGCAGGGTTGAAAAGGTAAATCTTATCTGAATAAAAGCATTATACTACTATTGTATTTAGTTACATTAACCCTTTGAAGCCTATAGGCCGGAATCCGGCTCTCGTTTCTTTGAAAAATCATATTTATTGTGATGTTCAGAAGTCAAATCATTGTTGACCCGATTATGAAAATTTCTTTTCCAGATGGCATCTTGAGTTCTGAAAAGATATGCACAAGACCTGGCCTGGTCTCCTGTGATGTCCCAAAAATCATATTGATTTTAGGATTAAGGGCAACGGTCACTGTGACTCAATTTAATATCATTTCAGGGTGACAACTTGTTCACTACTGGGAATCAGCAGGTTGCCCCTTCCAATCCAAAGACATCCATTGATTTTACTGTCCAGACCTCGTGTCAAAGTTGTGGATAACCGAAGGAATCTTCACCAGTTTTCATGTGCAGGTTATAGCTACATAGAAAAGAACCTTATTGCTTTTGGTTTCAAAAGATCAACGTCATGGCAACCCAACTATTGAAATGACGCAATGGTTTTACCTGATCAATCTCTTTCTGGCATCGTTCTTGAACTTCTGGGTGCTCGATCATATAGAGCAGAGCCCAGTCTAGCGTTGTAGCGGAGGTCTCCGTACCGGCCAGGAACAAGTCAATGATTGTAGCAAAGATATCCTCTTCTGAAAATCAAAAAGGAAATATAAGATTCGAGTCGATGGGCCCTATACTATTTTACAGCAACGTGTGAACTTGACAAGCTGGATTGCATGTCTTCACGTATGAGTGGCAATACCGTGGCCAACTAGTATTGTCTATAAAGGTTAGTTTGTATGTAGGGTTGCAACCTAATTATATGTAACGGTCTCCACACAAAACAACTGTTGTCTACTTACATTCTATGTATACCGGTCCTACAAAATGTAATTTATCAGTGAAACTCTGCGTATCTCTCAATCCATTCATGATAATAGTAGATTACGGTAAATGAATGAAGCAATGTCTGACACCTTTTGACCATATTCTCTACATGTATATAATTACCGTCAATGTTCTCTTTCCCCTCTGTTGCCACCTTCAGATACATATCTATGTAACTCCGAATGTTATCTGGATCAAACGTTTTACGATGTTCTTCAATCTGTTTCTTAGCAAAGCTTCTAGCGTGTTCAGCAAACATCAGCAGACCAGATCGCTGGAAAACCAAAATTACAATGTTATGCGAAAGTAGTGACCTAAAACAAAATACATCAGTTCATGATAGATTCAGATTCAACACGCATGCGACAACAACATAGTACATTTTTCAGATTTTCCAGGTAATGACCAAAGATGTGGTATCAGTGTCTGGCCACGCCTTTTGTATTAAAATATGAATACAAATCTGAACAGCAGTTTCTCAGATATCCATTGATCCATAATTTGATGGGATCTGGACATCCTCTTTCACGGTGAGATCATTTGTTGTGTTAAAATTTGAGGCAAATTGGATCAGTATTCTTTTTAGATATTGTGCCAGTCTGTTAATAATATAATACATAGTAATAAACTTGGTGCTCTTATCTTAATATATCACTGGTGTACATGTGGTTGATCACCTATAGCGCAACTCCAAAGCAACTATACAGGCATTATATGCTATTGAATATTTTGAAACAACAAGCAGTTGTTGCCTTAGGCAGCAGCACCTTCCAGTCATATTAGCTTCAACATATTTAAGAATACTTTATCGTTATACGTCCAGCCAGGATATATCTGCCTTACATGGGAATCCATACCTGTAACCACCGAGGGAAGCAATAGGTTGAAGCTATATTGCTGCCCTGGGCAGTTATGCAGCAATAGCTTCCAGCATTAGGCAGCAACAACCTTGAGCCCAGTTAGGCTAAAGAATAATCTGTGATTATTGGAAATTAATTATTCTGACATTTTGAATGCGATGAGTAATTAAGCCCATCTTTGTGGAGTTGTGACCATAATGCGATGCATCAATGAAAAGCATCACCACCCACCCAAATTTAAAATTACATTTAAATGGGTAATAATTGAATAATTTAACAGCCAACTGTTACTGAGGGTCCATATTTACCTGGGGAAATGCGGAAGAGGCCAAAGCTTTCCCGCGGAGGGCCATCGGACCCACCCTCTGGTTTGGCTATACTCGCCTGCCATTGGTCCGGGTGTTTGAGAGGTGCCATTTTTTCCATGCACCCCTGCCCTAAAAAATTCCTGGATCCGCACTGCATCGTTAATCATGACTAACCAATGAAAACCCAGGATTGAGTCAATGACCACTTAACAGTCTGGATTCACAAACAATATTCCATCTATGATGTCTCGCTAACACCGATTCAACAGTGGTGCATGCAGAATTATTTTAACACTATACCATACTCATATCGCATTATTTACTATTTACTATTTGTTGCAAAGTGAAGGATGTCAGATTGTTCTGGGTAGCCCTATATATTGGTATCACAGTAAGGATTTGACTCGGAGCACCTTATGCTTACTTCTGGAGGGGTGAGGTGAGGGCGCTGAAGAAATATGACCAGCGCATTGGTGACAACAGTAAGCAGATTAGACCTATTTGTTCCTGGTGAGAATGTATATGTCTCCATGATTATTCAACTTAGCTTACTTGTTTTAATGGCAAAAGCTTCCGTATGTACTTGAAGACAGGGAATACGTATTCCGGTGGTATATTGGTTCCCGATCGTGAAGCTATGCGTAATTTATCGAGAATCTCTATAAAATCTGGATCAGTATATTCAAATCTGTATACAGAATAAGAAACAAAGATACATCAAAATAATTACTTGACGTTCACTCACCAGACATGGGCGGGATCCACTAGTCATCCGTAAGATTTAAAAAAAATACTCCAAGAAGCTATGTGCATTTAAATAGATTAGAAATACTTTTGAATACTTGAAATAAAACTGAAATAATGCATCACCCCACCCCTAATTCTCTTTGCACATGTGGACATTTTACAAACAGGTCTCTGTTCCACCCCACCACACACCCAGTGGCTAGACTAGCACTGTGTCTATATATCTGAAAGTAAACTTACCGTTGACCAAATATTAAACAAGAGATAATATTTGCTGTGGTTTTGTTGAAAAGTGTGATCGGACGTTCCCATACTTGACCATCCATCTTTTCCACCTCATTAATAAGGAATTGACTTTCTAGCTTGATATTGTCATCTGTGTACTTCTTCCCGAATCCGAGATCCCGCAGACACATCAGGGTAAATCGTCTCATCTTACGCCAGGACTCCCCATCTGCTGTTAGCACCCCTGCTTAGACAAGATATGGAAAATCTGTTAGAGACAAACTACTGACTGGACACTGGTACCTATATTATGTATATATCATTCAAGGCAGGGAGGCAGGCAAACAGGCAGGTAGACAGGCAAAGAAGCCAACACAGACAGACAGACAGACAGAGACAGAGAGATGACACTGAATTCTAAGGTTCGCACCTTTGCCATGTGAAAATGATTCGATTGCCGGCAGAGATTTTGGCCGCCCTGAGAAGACGTCTGCTTTGGTGACAAGTGCTTCATAAATGCTCTTGTAGCCATGGACTGCGATAGCCAGGTGACTGCCCAGATACACGGACTCTAAGTCTCCCCACTTTGCCCAGTCAGCTGTCAAATAACGAATACTGTAATATACATGCAGACATATATTGTAAAATATGCTTGATACCATTCTAAGATAGCATGTCGAAATTCAACATAGGACTCTATCTTACAGAACCACAAATCTAGACTAACAATTGTTGTTGTTGTTGTTGTTGTTGTTGTTGTTGTAGGTGGCGATGATATGTGTGTGATGGCGTTGTGTTATCCCTGTTGATACCTTGGTTATTTCTACTGCCGATGATGATGGTGGTGGTGGTGTTGCTACCACTGTTGCAGTTGTATGCTTGCATGATATTAATGGACTAATAATGAGAGATGCTGTGAGATAGAGTATGGGACATGGCAAGAGAATAAGTTTAGCGTTATATACATAAAGCTATAATACTACTGTGTCCCACCAAGAAATACTCACCTTTAAGTTGTTTCTGTATATATTTAGTCTGTATTAGGGACAGGAGATTCCCAACAATTGGCAATGGCCGAGCTCCTGGTGGTAGGTTCGGATCCCGAGGCCGAAAAATGTACGCCACAATAAACACCACCGCTATTATAAATAGGAATATAGCCTCCATGACCTGAAATAAATGTGGCATGACATTATCCTGAATACTTATAGTCAGGGAGCCAGGGCCTACAAATATGGCTTACTATACATGTTTGCATCCCTTGTGTTGATGATAGTTTATGACAGATATGCACACATTGCATCACAGTTAAGACGAAGCAAAAGAAGTTCAACACGCTATAGTAGTGACGTAGGTAACTTTGTTAGAAATGTCAAAAACTTGACAGACAGACGGACAGACACATGCAACACAAGTATAAGTACAGAATAATATACCATTGCAATTGTTTGCGTCTGATGTGACTTTCCCAAATATTATTCCTGATCTTCGATCATAAACCAAAAGAGAAAAGTCCAGCTTTGTTTATTCACTGATGTATTTTTTAATGTTTGTTAAGTTCACCAAAGACATACAATTTTACACTTTCGTGACGGACGTTTCCAATTTCTTGACGGGCATATGCCATTTTGATTGTGAAGTTAGTTAACATGTGACGTATTTGATCATGACGTCAGATACTTGGATTGCAGATTGAACTCCTCCATTGTGTTACCATCATTTCTGGGCGAATTCTTAGCATTTAGAGATTTAATGTCTATCTCTATTTTATTCGTGTGAATATAGGTGTCGTGCTCTTAGGGTATAGTAGATATGCTTTGATTTAGGCTAGTTTCTTGTCGGATATAATTAATCCTTTCTTTGGTTCTGCTGATGTTTGTTATACTTTTGATCACTCTATCTGATAAAAATGAACTGGTGTCTGTTGCTTTCATGATTCAATGCATCTGCTAGTTGCCACAGTTTCTTTGCATCCAAATCTAGACTGTGTTTCTTTCGAGTGTCGACGACGCCCAGTCCTTTTGCCCAGTATGGCTTAGATTCGCTCATCATTTCACATGTAATTTATGTTTCTATGTTCTTATGGTTGAGGTTGATCAGACAGAAACTGTAATCTGTTAGTTGCCCAGTGAGAATGCTTGTAGCTTCACATTGGCAGATGCTTGACTGTCTGCTGTGGGGTGTATGAGCGATAGTAGAATTATAGCCAAGTTGATGGAGTATTATTTGTTCTGTCTGTTTCGTGAGCCAGGTCGCTAGTTCTTGCCACTAAATCTGGTGACCTTTAGGCGAGCCATGACCTAGAATAGAACGTAACAGGGTCCGCTGGAAGGGTTGGGGTTGTGTTAAGCAGAAAATTGTTGTCTATTTCCCAGTCTTGATGTAGTCTACTTTGTTTCCTCTTCATTTGGTTTAAGTACATTACCATCTGTGAGAATCCCTATTGAAGTCTTCAATGGAAATGCATATGGTGTTATTGATCTTCATATGGGAGACAAAGATATTTCTGCTAGGCAATAGAAATTCTAGATTCTCACTAGTCTGAGTCTGTTTAGACCCGGGCCACCAATCTATCCAAATCTCTGTCATAGTGCCGGTTCAGGGTCATATCAGACATGGACTAGACTCCCATATTTAGGGTTTGTATCGTATTGTTCGCTCATGATCTCTACTTGATTGTTCCTAGTTAGAATCATCTCTTGATATGATATTGAGGTTAGTACCTAGAATAATAAGATTCTCCATCCGCCGTCAAGTCCGTCCGCCCATCCATCCATTCATCAACTTTTTCTTTAAACACCCCAAGAACCACTTACCACGTTTCAGTTAAATTTGGCAGGAAGTATCCGTAGGGCATAAAGATATAATTTTTGTCCAAATGAAGCCGATCGACCAATTTGGTCGATGGCTATCTTGAATTTTGGCCGATTTGTACAAACATCTTTCAAAATCTCCGAAACTGCTTGGGGATCAATTCTAAACTCATGGAATGTCATCTAGGGCAACATCTGAACCAAGTTTGTTCGAGGGCAGTTGACTGGCCAAATGCTTAGGCGGCTATCTTGGATGACGTAACTTTCGGGAAAAGGTCTTCTGAACCCCTAAACGGATCATGCCAAAATTTAGGAGATATGATTAGGGACTAAGGGCCATTAATGCTGGTTCAAGGGGAATTTTTAATTGATGTATTTTGAAGCCGAAGGTGCTATTATTTATGGTTTTGGGTAAACTTATTTCAAATTTGCCACTTTCGAAACAGTCGGATAAACAGATTCCCATTTGGCGACCATCTTGGATTTTTCCCACCAAATACTCCCATATTAAAGTAATGGGAAATTTAAAGTGTCTTCTCGAACCACTGGACCGATTTTTAACCAAATTTGTTCGGACCCGTCCTGATTCTTGTGGAAATTCCGGCCAAAACTAGGGTTCTACTTATAAGTGACAGCTTTTCTAATTGAAATGCCTATATTCCAGGTGAACGATACAGGCCCCTGTGGTGTTCAAGACTACTGCTTATGAAAGGACCTGACTTATACCGTAAACACCCGATTTATATCAGTCACATATGGGTCGGGTTATCAGTAGGTGTGGACGTATATATATATATATATATATATATATATATATATATATATATATATTTATATTGGACTCCGTCTCATATATTAACTAGCATAGTTAGTAGCAATTAGAAATAGATAGTTATTAATAAATATAATAACCAGTGAAACATCGTATTTAGTAATCTAACATAGAATACGACAATGGCGATGAGGATTAAAGGTTGGAATTATGTTGAAAACTTAAGATAAAATAGCATTAACCTTCTCATTAAAGTAGATTTTCACTAGGAGGCGAGTGTAGCCTGTGCATTCTATAAGCGCTATAGCTATTCAATATGCCGCTGGAAATGAAATCTGAGGTCAGTACCTTAATTAAACTCCGGTGCCTGCTGGATATAGGTGCAGGTCGCAGACATAAATGACAGATTGCTTTAATCATGGGATTTACTATTATATCCATGTGTAGTAAAGTCTGGTCCGTAAGTCAACACATCTTTTCTATGTTTGAACCGAATTTATCACGAGTACGTTGAGAAATTACACTTATATTAAGTAAAACTTATTTCATTGACATAAACATTTTGTGTAGCGTATCTGTAAAATCACCATGGCTGCTGGTATAAATCTACCAACATTCCCAGCATTTGATCCTGACAGTGACCAATCGAATCTCGCTCAAAGGTGGCCCAAATGGATTGCCAGAATTCTAAAATTTCTTGGTGGCAGCCAACATAACCGATTCCACCAGGAAACGTGCTCTTTTACTACACCAAGCGGCCGAATGTGTACATGACATATTTGACACGCTGGACAGCGCCGGCGAGGTCGATGATTATGACAAAACTAAGAAATGTTTGAGAGACTTTAACACGGAAAAAGAACAGCATACGAGGTAATCGTGTTTCGTCGTTCAAGACAGACTACAGAGGAAATGTTAGACCAGTTTCATACTAGACTACAAACCATTGCAGCGCATTGCGATTTTCATGACAAAAATACAGAAATCAGAAATCAAATTATTCAGAATTGCTCGTCATCACGACTACGTAGACGAATTCTTGAACTAAAGCATGAAGATAGCACACTTCACAATTCTAGATATTGCCAGACGAATGGAAATGGCAAACAGGGACACTACTCAGATTGAAAATGCGGCAACTCGTGGCGAAATATGCCAGGTGAGAAAGGAAATCTATCAGCCGCATTGTGATACAAACGAGAGTCGCCTGGAAAGCGCCAACGTTAATTATGTTCGTGGACAGCAAAGGCAACGTAGGCCAACACGTAGAAGCAACTATATGGGGACAGTACAGTGTAGGAACTGTGGAGGTCAATATCCTCACCAAGGAGGTCAAACTAACTGTCGAGCCTATGGCAAAACGTGTTTTGCGTGTGGTTCTGAAAATCATTTCGCTTTTTTCTGTCGTAAATCTGCCAACTCCGCCAGGTATGACAAGCCAAATGCCAGCATGACACCGGATGCCAGAGCATATGATCATGATAACAGACGTCAGAACAAACCTCGCGAACAAGTGCGAAGCATAGACCTACAAAATCTAGGCACATATTCTATCCGACAACAGTGATGACGACTATTCTTACTACGTGACGGCACATGGCGTGAGAAATATTCAGTCTAATAAACCTTAAACATTCGTGCTTGTTAATGGAATTGAAACTGTGTTTCTCATAGATACAGGATCTAGTATCGATACAATAACAGAACATGTTTATAATCATTTGTTCAAAGACGACTCCATTGCAAGCTAACAATAATATCATGTATCCTTATGCTATGAACATTGGTCTTCCCATTATTGGATCATTTACTGCTGAAATCAGGTCACGCCATTCTAAAGCCGACACCACCATTCATGTAGTAATGGGTGCTCGCGAGTCGCTCCTTAGCTTTGCAATTTCCACAGCTCTTCAGCTTGTAAAGATGACAAACGCCATTAGCGAGCAACACGTGCCAAACACGGTCGAACGAATCACATGTGAATATATGCAGATCGATTCCAAGGACTTGGAAAGTTTACTGATTTCAAAGTAAAGTTACATATAGACGAAAATGTCCTACCAGTAGCACAACCACATCGGTGGAAACCATTCCACACACGAATCAAGGTCAACAAAGATCTTGAACGTTTACAACTTGACATAATTGAAGTCCGATTGTCATTCCACCAAAACCTAAGGATCCGGAAGCGATCAGGATTTGTGTTGGTATGTGTATCCCTACCCAGTCTATCATTCGTCAACGTCAGCCTAAGTCCATGACATAATCTATCGATTGAACGGCTCTACTTTCTTCAGCAAGCTGGATCTCAACAACGGCTATCATCAGTTGGAGCTAGAAGAAAATAGTCGTCATATTACAAGTTTCACTACAAAGGACTATATAGATACAAACGATTAAATTTCGGTATTTCGTGCGCTGCTGAGATTTTCCAACAAACGATTCATCAGGTAATCGAATGAGTATACGGCGCGGATAATATTTCTGATGACATCATCATTTACGGCAAAGATCAGCCATCACACGATCATGCACTGAAGTCCGTTTTGCAATGCCTTCGTGAAAAGAATCTTACCCTGAATCCCTCGAGTTCAACAAATCACAAATAAAATTGTTCGGATATATTTTCAGCAAAGAGTATATCCCCAGATCTTAAGAAGGTCATGGCAGTCAAAGAGGCCTCACCACCAACAGCTGATAGTGAATCACGTAGCTTTCTTGGCCTCGTAAATAACTCTTCTCGTTCCATCCCAGATTTCGCCACTGCCACCAAACCACTGCGAGATCTCACCAGGAAAGATAGCAAATGGTCATGGGGACACAGACAACAACACGCTTTCAACGCTGTCAAGGAACGTTTGTCGGCAGATTCTACCATTGCCTATTTTGATCCTACTAAAACATCAGAGTTAACAGTGGATGCAAATCCAGTAGGACTCGGTGCCATACTCATGCAATATGACAAAGAACAACTAGATCAGAAGTGCATCGTTGCGTATGCGAGCAGAGCATTGACTGATGTTGAGCAACGCTACTCTCAGACTGAGAAAGAAGCATTAGCGCAGTAGCATTCATGTGGCGGTGTGAACATTTCCACATTTACCTTTATGGTTCTGAATTCACCACTGTGGTCACAGATCATAAACTGCTAGAGACCATCTTCAACAATCCGAAATCGAAACTGCCAGCCATGATAGAATGATGGGCACTCGGGCTACAACCGTACAGGTTTTGTGTCAAATACAAGCCAGGTATCGGCAATCCTGCTGACTACATGTCACGTCACCCAGTAGATCGGTTCGATGAAACAAAATATCAACAAGCAGCTGAACAGTACGTCAGTGCAGTAACACTCGGTGCCATACGAAATGCACTCACCATCGATGAAATTCGCATGGTTACATTAGATGACACAACACTACAAGCAGTTGTGGACGCACTAACCAAGAATAATTGGCCCAGCAAACCTCCAACAAACATAGACGTGGATGCATACAATGCCTTACACCGTATGGGAAATGAACTATCTGTCACAACACAGCGTGACACAATCCTTCGTGGAAACAGAATCATGATACCGCAATCCTTACAGCAACGTGCGCTACAACTTGCTCCTGAAGGCCACCAGCGCCTCGTGAAAACGAAACGGCTCCTTCGTGAAAAAGTTTGGTTTTATGGAATTGACAGAAGTGCAGAACAAATGGTTAAATCGTGCATTCCTTGCCAAGCCTCAATCGATACGTGTACACCGACACCATTAAATCCGACTCCATTACCAACTGCACCATGGACTGTTGTGTCAATAGACTTTTGTGGTCCGTTGCCATCGGGTGATTATCTCATGGTAGTAATTGATGATCATTCACGATACCCAGAAGTTGACATCATTACGACGACATCTGCAAAAGCCGTAATTCCAAAGTTGGATAAGATATTCCCTACATTCGGCATTCCAGAAAATCCAAACTCAGACAATGGTCTTCCATTTCAGAGCCATGAGTTTCCTGAATTTGCCAGGAACATGGGCGTTAGCCATCACCGCATCACAGCTCTTTGGCCCCAAGCTAATGGCGAAGTAGAAAGGTTTATGCAACCATTAGTGAATGCGATAAAATGTGCAACATCCGAGCAACGGTCATAGAAGCAAGCAATGTACACATTCTTGAGAAACTATCGCGCAACACCCCATTCATCTACCACGGTACCACCAGCAGACATTATATTCGGCAGACAACTTAGAACAACGTTACCATCTCTCCCATCCAAGTCATCAAACAGCACCATTACAGATTGTGACAGAATCGCCAAGCAACGCATGAAAGAGCATCACGACAAGCACGCTCATTTGCCATCTATAAAGATCGGTGACACGGTTCTTTTGGAACAAAAGAAAAGAGGGAGCTAGACATGCCATTCAGTACGCTACCTTACAGTATCAGTCAAATTAATGGAACTCAGGTTACGGCCAAACGTGGGAATCACACCATAACACGACACGTAACACATTTGAAACGACTCCCTTCGAACATCGATAACCGTAACAGATCTGATGACGACCACAATAACGATTTCGGTGACGGTTACGTGAACGAGCAGCAACGGCAAATAACACCGCCAAACTCACCACTGATCAGACGGTCATCGCGAGAACGAACGAGACGTTTTATTCCATTTGCAGTACACTATTAATAGTTTCTCTGTCAGCATATCCAGGTTTACCAATGTGTTTTAATCCACCGGCACGGATTACGTTGGTGCCTTTCGTGTGCATATGTTATTCTTAAATCTATAGCTTTACCAATGTTTTATCATTAATCTACTGGCACAGATTACGTTGGTTCCCTCCCTTGGATACACGTAGGTTTTATTTTATTTTGCTTGGATCATCAATATGTTCCGTCTCATGAACAATTGGCTATCATACCATCAACGACTTTTGTCATGCTGTAGACAATTATAATAATTCTGTATCATCCAGGGATTATATATTGTTATCACTAAATTGAAAGATAGGAGGGATGTGGTGTTCAAGACAGCGTTTCGTGCTTAGGAAAGGACCCGACTTATACCGTAAACACCCGATTTATATCAGTCAGTAGGTGTGGACGTATATATATTGGACTCCGTGTCTCATGTATTAACGAGCATAGTTAGTAGCAATTAGAAATAAATAGTTATTAATAAATATAATAACCAGTGAAACATCGTATTTGGTAACCTAACATAGAATACGACAGCCCCTTTGGCCTCTTGTTCACTATGTTTTGCTACGTATTGGTGAAGCGCTTCAGGGATAACGGAAAGATAATGTGTAATTGACAAGGAATGTCCGGAATCCTCGTGAAAATGATATATTAATAGGCTTATCTAAAATTGGGATAAATAGAATGTGAAAATTATAGTCATTTCGCATCAACTTCAGGGGTGGTTTCAACCGGGTGGGGGCTGGAGCCATCTCGGAGCTTGGAGCAAATGTGTGAGCGAGGGAAGGGGGCTGGCCCCACCCATTTCACTTCCACTATCCACCATCACACCAGTTGCATCTCCAGGGTGTTGATACTTGGGGGTGGGGGTGGGCAAGCACACGCCCCATAGCTCTCATGGACCCTCCCACACTCGCTTAGTACGATCTCATCTGGAGCTCCACTGCGTGTATGAGCTCGTGTATGAGCTCGCTTCAACTGCGATATTACTAAATTCCTGGGATAAATTTGCTACGAGCTGGCGGTATAATATCCTGTATATGTGAAAGAGAAAACGTAGTAAAAGTAGAAGGGCGTATACTCCTAGAAAGGAGAGATATCGGGTTATCAGCGTTATCGGAGCAGACACTGCACGCATTTAACATCTTCGACATAGTTAATCAGAATAGTATCAACGTGCTCGCGCACGCACGTACGTACGTCTTATTGGGTAGTATGTGTGCGCTAGAGTTCCTTAAGATATACTTCTATTATCAAGTCGACCTAATAAGGAATCCCTTTAGAATCACTTTGTGTGTCATTTGGAGGTGTTTCCTAAATTTGATAAAGGTTCATCATAAGGAATGTGCAAACATCCTGTGTGTGTGCGTGCGTGCGCGCGTGCGTCCGTGCACACATCCTGTGTGTGTGCGCGTGCGTGCGTGCGCGCGTACGTGCGTGCGTGCGTGCGTGCACACGCAAGTAAGTGAAAGTTCACTAAATGCATTTCCTTAAGATGTGTGGATGTGTGTGCATTTCCTTAAGATGTGTGTGCATACCTCTTAATTACTATGTGTGTAAAATGACAGCAGTCTTTATTGCACCATTGCATCTATGGGGCCTAACGCACGCACGCACGTACATACATACGCACGCACGCACGCACGCACGCACGCACGCACGCACGCACGCACGCACGCACGCACGCACGCACGCACGTACGTACGCACGCACGCACGCACGCGCATACACACATATTTATATGTATAAATTGTGTATGCATACCTCTTAATTACTATGTGTGTGTCTTAATTAATATTATTTGTGTGCGTTTACCTATCAAGGTTCTACCCATGAGGACAATTTCACACTCCTTATTAGGTACGTAAATAATAACCTCGTAAGGGCATGACACAATAAGCCTGATCCGTGGCCATGCTTATGTGCGCGTGCGTGCGTGCGTGTGTGTGATGCATGGGTGAGTGAGTGAGTGAGTGAGTGAGTGAGTGCGTGCGTGCGTGTACGCGTACCTGTGTACTAGGTGCTTACCTCTAGCTGATATTTTCTTGCAAATCTATCTGTTGAATACGTGAATTGGTTATTTGCTTGTATACCGTGTTTCGGGAAGTCTCTGTTTATATATAGACCCGAGCACGACAACGCCAGCGTAGTTTATACCACAGGGACTTGTCTGACAGGTATGGATGACCTCACCCATTCATCGTGTTGTTGATGTACTGTGATTATGTTAGCGGTCACTCATCCAAATCGGGCCACCAGGTCCGTAGCCACGTGAACGATAATGAGCTCGTCAAACCAGCGTGGAACCAATCAATACGACATGATGATGAATGGCGATGCTGACAGTTATGAGTGTTTTCTGTGGCCGGAAGGAGGGAAACTAATCAATATTAATCTAGCTCTAGTGTAATGATGCCCATTTAGTCATACGCGTACTACTGAGAAGATTGCCTGCCCACTCCACAGGCACGCTTCTATTTATTGCTGTCTAGAATTGCCTATAGGCCCGGCCATTTCGCACAGGGGATTGTGGGGCTGTGTCTCGTGAGAGCTCCATCCATAGGAGATCTAATAATTCTCGGCGCGAAGACACGGCTCTATTTTTAGATTGCTGGATATCTCATAATTATTATCTTCATGCACGTGATTCATGGCGAGTTCTCTTATTTGTTCTGGTCCGACTGTAATAGAGTTGGCACGGCGATGACCGCTTAATTATTTTTAATAAACAGCCAACGGAACTTCAAATAACTACTTTAAATAAATACTCTTCTTTTGCTGGAGGACTGCGTACAAAACATGTTTATCATTCCTTCGGCAGATGAAAGTATTCAAGCACACGCCCACTCGCGGCGTCTCTAATATGTCCACTTTAGCACTCTATCAAACTGACCACAAATGGCTTCTTGCGGTGATCGTGAGTAATGTCCATTTGCATTAGCTACTCGCCAGAGAACTTGTTTTGAAAGATTACCACTGGAATAACTGGTTGGATAACCGATCCTATAATTCCAGTAGTAAATTGCAAAAGAAAAACCACAATGGTCTCTTGGACGGCAATTAGACATAGGACATTTTCTACGATATTGAATTTTTCTGATCTGTTTCTGCAGTATATGACGTCAAAATTATTTAGGTTAGATGTAGCTGGACGTCATAATCAAAATGTGTAATGAATGACGTATCTAGCTCCACCAGGAACATTGAATAGCCAGTCAAGTATGCGAATTGCACGTCTTTACTATTTAATCAACATGCTGTTGAATATTTTGAAACTAATTTGACTAGACACTGTTCGAATTGTATGTCTTTGCTATTTATTCAACAGTCATTTTCTATGATAATGGCTGGGTTCGATCTGTAACTGAAGGATATGACGTCATAATCAATTACGTCATATACAGGCTGACGTCACAATACAAAATGTGTAAATGAATGACGTATCGAGCTCAGTCATGAACATTGAATAGTCCGGCATGTATGTCTTTACTGTTTAATCAACATCGTGTTGAATATTTTGAAACTAATTTGACCTGGCGTTGTTGCGGCCAGAGGCAGCAAACCTTTAAAAGCACCCAGTCAAATTAGCTTCAAAATAGTCATCAGCTTACCTGTATAGTTACCTTGAAATTGGAAGTCTGGGAATTCATTATTCAGCGTATATACATCCATTCCAACACGAAAAAAGGGGTGGAGCTTAGCTAGAAATAGGCGTGGCATACCTAGAAATGGATCTCTCTATTGAAATTGAAATATATATATATCAACGTTATCCTACGCGTCACTTAATTAATTACGACGTCATATGACGTAATATGATGGATAGACAACCTGAAAAGGCCCATTAGCAGGTGGTATTAATTACCCTCGCTCTGTCAGAGGATGAGTGTATTGTATTCGGGTCTACGTGCGTTCGGGATGGCAAGGGTCTACAATCTATGATTGGCCTTGTTAAAATATGTGACCTATAAATACGGGCGCTCTCTTAATACAAGTGGTCCATATTGTGTGAACCACGCATTAACAAGTGGTATTAGCCCTGTAATGCTCAATTTGCTCATGGCAATTTCAATATAGAGGTACCCATTTCTAGGTATACCACGCCTATTTCTAGCTAAGCTCCACCCATTTTTTTTTTGCGTGTTGGAATCGTTATATATATACGCTGAATAATGGATTCCCAGGCTTCCAATTTCAAGGTAACTATACAGGTAAGCTGATGACTATTTTGAAACTAATTTGACTGGGTGCAACGAAAACCGTGAATCGGCCTAAATTTGAGCCGAAATTATTTCATGGTAGATAGTTTTAAATCTCACTACTCCGTAAGCGTATGCCTATACCTATCCAAACATATGGGTGACATTCTGGGGCCGAAATTTTTAAATCTCACTACGTCGTAAGCCTATGCCTATACCTATCTAAACATATGGGTGACATTCTGGGGCCGAACCCATTATGAGCGATATGCCAGGACATACCGACACCTATCTGAATGTGGTGAATATGAACCAACCATATTATAATGGGGCCATACGGCGAATATGTAACTACCTACGATGAGATTACTTGATGGTAGAATTGTGCAAAAGCACTAGCTCATATTGAGTTATATACATCCATATATATAAAAAAAATTATTGCAAATCGAGAACAGACATTGTGACACCGAATATAGTAAATTGTTGGCATTTGACAACTGTCCGTGGCTACTAAATTGAATATTACGAAAATACTACGTGGTAGAAAACTCAAGATTCATAACGTGTTCATATCGCTATCTAACCATATCCGTGAAATTATGTGGCCAAACCTATTGCAGACAGGTTAGGGTTAGCAAAGTAGGGCATTGAAAACCCGCAGATCTGCCAAAATTGGAACGAATTTACGCGATGAAATCGTATACTACGAAATTACTTCACGGTCAAATTTCTTTTAATTCCCAATATAACTATCGTATTCAAATCCCTCTACGCCTATATGACCGAAGTTCTGGAGCCGACCATATTACTTACGGACAGTAGGGCACCGAAAAGCACGAAAAAACCAACATTTAAGCCAATTTTTGCCTAATAAAATTAGTTCATCTAGAATTTGTTAGATTCGGAATATACCAAGTATATTAAGGCTCAAGTCTACGTAGGTGAAATTATGGGACTAAACATACTACAGACAATAGGGCACTGAAAACTGTGAATCACCGGAGATTTAGCAAATTTTCGGTATGAAATTGTGCACTATGAAATTACTTCATGGTAAAAGATTTTTTGACCTCAATCCATTACTTCCCTAGCGTATTAATATACCTACCTAACTATATGGTTGAAATTCTGTGGCCGAATTTCCTGTAGACGTTCTTAACTTAGCACATGCATAGGCCTACACTTTCGGTTGATTTCTGTATTCAACAATCTGCTACACTATCATTGACAGCAGTTTTGACTGGAAATTTGGAACATTGGTAGTCTATCAATACTGCTACATAACTGCATTGACCCTACATGGATTTATTCCCACGGATGGATTAAAGACAAAAGGATACTACTGATAATCACACATCCATTATTCATTCGTATCCCGCGAGTTCGTTTTCGATACGAGATCGAGAAATGTATCTCGTATGTAGGGGCCTATTGAGTAACCATTGACATAGTGATTTCACATCCACAGTGTTGCTCTTACAGTCCGCTACGGAGATAGACTGGGTCCTGGTCTGTATGGTACCCGAAGTGGAGTCTGTGTAACAGTCTAGTCGTTGTGATAACGTAAGAAGATGACCGGTCATTACATTAGAGGTGTAGTTTCGAAGAAGCCAACCCTTTATTTTTAGATGGATCCATTATTGTTAGCGAACTCTGTCTCCTTTTTCGCCCTCTACAATACTATTATGCATGTTTTCCTTTTGAAATTTACCACACACATAGTACGCCTCAAGAATGTCTGTAATAATTTTTACCCTATCTCGAATGCAACAAATGTGAATCATACTATAATACAATACGGGAAAGGTTAAACAGACATGGTACATCATCGTCGTCCTCATAATTTATTAACCCTGTATTACCTAAATTGAGTCAAGAATATAAAAAATTATTTGCTTATTGAGTGCCTATTTGCAGGCCAATAGACGACTGTTTTGAAGAGTTACTATTGGAATGACTGGCTCAATTATCGAGCCAGTCATTTCAGTGGTGAATTTTCAAAAACTGTCTTCTCTTGACCTGCAAATTAACATCCTCAAGATCACTGTAGAAGCCGGTTTTGGCGGCCTCCTCATGAAAGGGTTAAAATACATTAAGAGAAGATGATAGGCTTACATGGACAGTCGTTGTCGTTGCAATACTTAATACAGGTATATGATCGCAACAAGTAGGTGGGTAGGGTGGGGTGGGCTACCAGTTAAAGTATTAAAAAGATATTCGTATAGTTGTCTTTATCTGAGATATTGAAATTTCGGTGTTAAGCATTCTAAAGGATTTTGTTAGAAAAACACACAATTGTGCCCAAGTAAGTCACATCTTGGTGGCGGTTGCTTGAAATGACTTCCATAGGCCTAACGTTAGTCAATCGGTCACTGAATCCGGATGGTTTATTAATACATTAATACCGCGCTCGTGTTGGTATCGATGGATCTCTGAGCTTCTTGACTATCAATTTCCAGAAAACTATACAGTTAAGGTGTTGACTATTTTGAAACCAATTTGACTGGGTGCTGTTGCTGTTTGTGGCAGTAACATCGCCCAGTCAAATTAGTTTCAAAATATTCACCAGCATGTTTTGTAAATAGCAAAGACATACAATTCGTACGTGTCGGACTATTAAGCATTTAAGACGGACTAAATCGAGTCAGTCATGACGTCATGGTTAGGACGTTATCCTGTACG
Source organism: Chaetoderma sp. LZ-2023a (assembly GCA_034401795.1). Classification (NCBI taxonomy): domain Eukaryota; kingdom Metazoa; phylum Mollusca; class Caudofoveata; order Chaetodermatida; family Chaetodermatidae; genus Chaetoderma; species Chaetoderma sp. LZ-2023a. The sequence continues at coordinate 40,259,037 of CM067360.1, read as the reverse complement.
TCACGTCGTCGATTATGACATCATATGACGTAATATGATGGATAGACAACATGAAATGCCCATTAGCAAGTGGTATTAATTATCCTCCCTCCGTCAGAGGACGAGTATATTGTATTCAGGGCAACAGTCTATGATTGGCCTTGTTAAAATATGTGACCTATAAATATGGGTGGTCTCTTAATACAAGTGGTCCATATTGTGTGGGCCACGCATTGCCGAGTGGTATTAGCCATGTAATGCTCAATTTGCTCATGACAATTTCAATAGAGAGATCCATTTATAGGTATGCCACGCATATCTCTAGCTAAGCTCCACCCCTTTTTTCGTGTTGGAATGGATGTATACACGAAAAAAGGGGTGGAGCTTAGCTAGAGATATGCGTGGCAATATATATATATTTATATATTGCAAACAGTGTGGTAAACATTTTTAAAACCTTTGATACTTTATTAGCGTATTCATATATATATATATGAATACGCTAATAAAGTATCAAAGGTTTAAAAAATGTTTACTATACAGTAATTTCGTCATATGCAACTTAGCAGTGGCACACAATTGTCAAATTCCAATAATGTACTATATTCGGTACCAGAATATCTCTACATGCCTTGTAGCCAGTTTTCGAACATAAGGCCATGTAGAACTCACTCGTGCTGTGCGAAATATTGTAATAATTCTACCACCAAATATTTAATATAGTAATGTGAAAATATTTCTATATATCCCATATTATTAGCCGCGTGTACTGGTAAAACCTGACTTATCAGGCTAATACCCTAACATTTGTACATATTGTCAACAAGATCGTCATCAATACAACGGTTGAGGCCAATTTTGGCCTTTTTGTCGAGCAAAAATATTTGATTTAATAGTTTGTCAATGTTTCCAGTAAAGATATCGTTTAATAGGTGAAATAGATACGATAGCTAAATGAAACAGATCATGATGTCGTGGCTGTTTCCCACTGGGTCTTCAGTCAGAATGTTTTCTACTATATCATTTTCGTTGAAGAAAACTAGGTTCACGGTATTGGTTCTATCCTGGCCACTTAACTTTGTTGTCGGTACAGATTGGGGTCATGTATTGCATCAAAAATATACTTGCTTTGTGCATTTCACTAGCATTGCAGTGTATATTTCAGCAATATATTTCCGGGTAATAAGCTCTTCACGTCTGTTTAAGAAGGTATCAAGATTTAGGTTTAAAATATTCTTTACAGTCTTCTTTAATATGTTTGAATTGGGGTCAGGGTCTGTATTACTTCTTGCGCCGATTTTCTACTGACTGGGTTGCCAGTTCTGCTGATTTCTTTATCTTTACAAGTTGTTGATACCTAATGACCCAAATTTGATCTGTTACGCTCTGTTGATGCAGTAGTGCAATTTTCTCATCAGTGGGTGCTCAGCCTGCTCTTAATTTTGTCTGTTCCTCTCTCTGTTAAGGAGTTTGGTCTGGAGAAAAAGGATGGATGGACAAATTGTTGGACTGACCAAAAATATAAGCTGCTTTTCCTAGTCCATAGCTACTACTGCCCATATCTTTTTGCAAGAAATATTCCTTCTTTTGTGGTATTGTCCGCCTATATTTTTGTCATGAGTGGCATGTATGCCTTTATATAACTTCATTTTTTCATGAAACAGTTGAGTTTATTCTCAGAATTATAATAAGCTCCGGGCACGCTATTTACCATTGTGTACACTGTTTTATATTGTAATACAGTTACTAATAGAGTACATTGCAGGTTGGAGGGCCTTTGCAGTGTCGGACCACGTGGCGGTGGTTCCTTAACACACTAGGATTAAATCACCTGCTCTATACAGAGAACCAGCTGCACATCACCCACCTATCCATGCCTTATGGGCCTATCTTACTCAGGAGGTGGGGTGGCTGGGTGGGTGACTTTATTCTCAAGTCGAAAGGCGGCAAGGCCAACCAAACGTGGGTGTTCGGTGAGGGTTAGTGTGTGCGTGCGTGCGTGCGTGCGTGCGTGCGTGCGTGCGTGCGTGCGTGCGTGCGTGCGTGCGTGCGTGCGTGCGTGTGTGTGTGTTCTCCTAGGAAAATTGTGAAATATAGATGCTCTCAGATGGCATCTGCATTTCTAAAGGTAAATAATTTGTTTCAAAATAATCTAGATTTATATTTAGCTCACTTGATGATCTATAGCAGTATCTAGGGCGATATTGAATTTTATGACCGATGAAGCTGCAAGGACAATTCGACTGGCTGGCTGGCTTTATGCCAGTACTAGTAGGCTACTATTACTAAGTAAGTTAGAGAGTGAATTTCACTGACATTCTCTACAAATCGGTGATGAGTCCATGTATCAAATTAATGTTTACATTTTTATGATCACAGAGTTCCTAATTTACATTTTATTGTTTATTAACATGCCCCACATATAAGAAATAGTGGTCAAACACTATTATTGACTCCCTAGAAGTATTTTATGCACATAATTCCATATATTAAATTTAGAAGCTTATGAGCTAATATCTCTTTAAAGTTGGTTGTAAAATTATTCTTATTACCGGTTTTATCCTTTAAAAAGTCTACATCACATTACGATCAAGAGGGAAACGTTTTGAAAATTATATGCCACAAATGGCAATTTCCTGCGTTTAGAATTTAATATCAAATGGCCATGCCACGTTCCCTTTTAGCTATGATCGTCAGTGCTACTGTCTCGAACAAGAAGATTAGCAAAAACTAAAAAAGGAGATCATTATTCATAGTCCAACCGTGGGACCAAACTTTACGAGTTGTAACAAAAATACAATCTCTAAGCTGTATAACTACACGTGCTAAGCATAAACGCTACGCGGGAAAAGGGGTGCAGCATACGTCGTTTAAAGGTGATCGGAGACGTCATCCTACACGTCACGTTGTTGATTATGACATCATATGATTGATGGATAAACTGGAATCCTCCATGGTGACGATTAACATAGAGTCCACCACACGACAGCTATACATCGACTACTTATGACACTATATAAGGGGCCTGAAACGAAATCATTTGAACTGAAATGATTTTATTTACACCCTCAGACCATATCACAATATAGGCCAGCGGCCAAAACCAGATTTTTACCAATTTAATTCCCCCATCTTACAGAAAGCTATAGCATGTTTTTCATAATTATTAGGGTTCCTAGATTACATTTTCCCTTGTCGTAGACATGTGTCGATGTGCGGTTGCCATTGAGACGGAAATGTAAACAAACGGGTATATGACTTAAATGCAGTAGAAAAAACCATTATCTCAGCAATGGCAAAGCATGGAGCAAGTATCTAAGTATACGTGTAGCTAATAATCACGCGCAGATATTAAATAAAGCATAGCCTCGACATTCTGAGGTCACTAATACTTTTGAGGACAAAAATGGGTCTAAAAGATCTATAAATTGTCAAAAAATTGGTCTATAAAATATACCCATATTTCCGTCAAATATAGTTGCACATATAGCGATGCACAAAAATTGCTAAATAAAATTTGTGTAATTCACCAATTATTCTTAATTAATATTCAAGTTAAATGCGACAATGGGAAAGATGAAATCTAGTTACATGGAAAACTGTAATATTTGAGGGGGAGGGGTGGGGGGGGGGATTTTTATAAAATGTTAATCAGCGTAAAAATTATTTCGCTAAATCTAATTTCGTTCTTGTTTTTATTTCCCGACGAAAAGCATGTGATTTTGATGTGATAACAAGGAGAAAACCACACACACACCTCTACCCTGCTAACAATTTTAGAATCCCGTTTATTGAATTTTAAACAGCCAATAAATACAATTCTTGGAATTGTCTCAATTGACTAGTCCAAGAAGCCATAGTCTTTAAAAGCGCTGTAACCACTCAGTGCAAAGCGCATATCAGGCAATTGTGAGCAAACATGGCGGATGAGCTTGGTTCAAGCCCATTAAAGTTTCTTCAACCCAAAAGGGCTAGGGTGTCAACAAACTGGACTAGATGCGTCATATGACAGGAAATAAAAGCCGAAAAATTAATAACGGCCAAATCTGCTTGTATTGAATCAATACTGTCGGTGACTGTTATCCAATAGGATAATGTGTTACAACGACTTGAAGGCGAGCTTGTGGATATAAACAGTGTTCATTCCATGTCTGTTGTATATCACCATAGCTGTTAAACGCAAGCTCTTAAACGCTTTAAGACCTCTTTCTCCACACGACCTGTCAGTGAATCTATTGCTAAATGGAGATGCTGACCTCGAAAATAAACAGAATATATTTATATTTAAAAATGTCCACGAATATATTCGCAGTACCAAAAGATTTGATCAAAGCTAGGAAAACTTCGAGATGTATGTTCGCACCAGGACTCTTGAATTGTTGGGGTGGTAAGCTTTTGAAGGCGTGGATTGTGTGTCTAGGTGTGGTGGGGCGGGATGGGTCTTGGCATCTGATGCTTTCGTTTCAAATGAAAAAATGTGGGGTTTTTTTGTTGTGAAATTGAATTGGGGACTAAATTAAATAGACTTATGCTTTATGAACACGTCATAATTTGTGATCTGTTTCATTTCATTGCACCTGGGCGCACGAATTCGGCCGCTATAAGCGCTAAATTCCTTCAGTCTTGTCTTGGAGAGTTTTGGTGTGGAAATGCACCTTTAAGAGGAGGTTGACGTGAGCACACACACGCACGCAGGCACGCACACACACGCACGCACGCACGCACGCACGCACGCACGCACGCACGCACGCACGCACGCACTGGAAAAGATCAACAGGCATGAAATTGCTTAAATTGCGTAAATTTACTCACACACGCACGCACGCTCCCGCACATGAACGAATGCAGGCACACACAAATGCATAACACACGCGAATAGCGAATACTTAGTAGATATATCACAAGTACTTTATTGTTTCAAACACGCAAACAGGTGCACATCTACATACATATTCACACACGGATCACAACAATGCTACACACTACTTAACTACTAAAATCAGGTAAAAACACAAAGACGCTTTAAAAAGCACATGTATATACACACATATATGAACACAATTCAAAATCTTATCTTAATTATTCTATTAATTTTCATTTACATCTTATATTCATTATGGTTTAAGTTCTTATTAACTGCACATTTTCGTCATTATTATGATCTACTGTATAGTATTCGGAGCGAGACGTAACTAAGTTGGAGACAACTTGTGACTCAATCCGTATTGTCTCTTGAACAATAAAAATATGTTTAAATTAAAAGCTGTACTTAAACGTTCACTAGTAAAAATAATCTTTCTCGTTTTGCTTCTAAAGATAAAGCACAGGGTTTTACATCCCAAGCTGCTTCGGCAGACGAACAACGCCAGACCACACGGTCTCAAACACCCACACTGACAAACTGGACGATGTGTCTTCTCTGCAATTCTAGAAAGAGAGATAGTATTCATAAAGTACAGCCTGTATCGTGCCAAGAACGTTTGTATGCAGCAGCACACGCGCGAAAAGATCGAAGGAGAGGATTTAATTGCCTTAGATGCAGTTTATCACAAATCATGTATGTCAAGTTATATCAGCAGCGAAACATCAGTGTTTTAGAGACTGATAAGGAAGACATGTATCAAACTGCTTTCATCGGCCTTGTGGATGAGATTTATGAACAACTTAAACAAAGAAAAGCCTATAAATTAAAAACTCTTCTCAGCAAATAGCATAACTCCTTGCCTGAAGACAGTGATGCAAAAGGTTATCGAGCTGAAAAGCTACAGCAAAGGTTAGTTAAGCATTATGGTGAGAAAATTGTCATACATACCCAGCACGGTCAGTCAAAGTCGAGCACTGTGATGAGTAGCAGTGTAACATTAGGAGACGCGGTCAAAGCATTTTCTGAACTGAAAGAAAAAATTAACTATGACTAAATAGCACTGGGTTCGTGTGATGAAACAACTAACTCAGACCAAGAGAGCTTACTTCATAGTGCCATTGGGCTGCTTAGGCAGGAGATCACAGAAGTTGAAGCACAGACTAATTACTACACAACTGCTGAACTCAGTCTGAAATCATCTGAACGATTTGTGCCCAGTCTGTTACGCAAGGCGTTGCTCTGGCTTTTGAGTACAGACACTTTTGATTCAGTTGATCCAAACTATCAGCCTTCAGAAAACATACGTCGTAAAGTGTTATCATTAGCGGAATGTGTTATTCATTGTAGCAACAGCAAGATCTTGACGCCTCTTCACTTGGCTCTTGCAGCACAGCTTCACCATGATCATGGTAAAAGCAAAATCATTAACACACAACATGCGCATGGCTTCTGCATTAGCTATGATGATCTAAGGCGTTTCATAACTAGCCTTGGTAATGCAGAACTGCAAAAAATGCAAGACCACATTGTAGATATTGGACATCTGGAGGAGTCACGGCTAATTTCTTAATGTTTTTAGAAATCAGTCAGCTTCTTGGGAGGTCGTATATTACATAGACCCTATTTAATAAAGAGAACTGATGTTTGTGTGTGGAACGATACTAATCGTACATAGCAATGTTTAGCTCAATAGGCATTTAACAAGCCAGATGAAATGCGCTAGAGAAAGTAACCCACTCAAATTGAAGGACGAAACCAGTGAATCGATTAACCCTCATTAATTAGTTGTGTTGGTAAAAACTTGATAATGATGTGAGTAAAAGATGTTGCTGTCTTGGTGCTAAGTCGTTTATGAGAGATTATCTCCTTACAGTAACATAAATGACTGCAGCAACAAACATCAATGAGTTTGACCACGGCAGTATGCAAGTTTGTACGAATATTGAATCGTTGCATAGATATGTAAACGGGAAGAGAATGTTAACCCTAAGTTAACCCTTGATGGCGTAACTTGTTGCCCGTTGTCTTTACCACTGTGAATGGCAATATCATCCAGCAAGGAGAAGCGGTTAGTGACACTGATGAGAAAGGAAGATATATAGATGATCTTATGAACAGCAGATGATATTTTGGGTCATTATTTTGAAAACTCAGATACTGAATAATATTCTGTCGAATTGCTGAATGTTAATTTTTCATAGTCGAATGTGATATCGTTGGAAAGGTCTTGTCCTGAGTGTCATGATTCAGTAAGTCGTCTTGACTGAACGTCAGTTTATCAAAAGTTATTTCGAGTTTATAGAAATTCAGTCTCAAGAGTCAAGCTGGCCAGATAATTTGTTGCGTCGTGTTAGGCATGGGTTGGAGCCGGAGATGGGAGGCAATGTGATGTATGTGGGCATGGTTTCCCAGCACTTCGTTGCTGAATCATTCCACACATACAATTACAATGCACAGGAACATATCGCCTCCGTGCTAGATTAACATGGCTAGGCCCTCGAGACAACTGAGTTAGTGTGATTTCGGTAAGAAATTGCTACACAGCTCGGACGTGTTTATCAATAATCATTCGTCAGTCCGAAGGTCGGCGACAACAATATTTACTCAGGAACGCAAAATTTTCAATAATCATTCGTCACTCTGAAGGTTGGCGACAGTAGTACCAACTCAGGAATGCAAAAATTGTTGTATTTATCAATAGCCATCCCTCAGTCTGAAAGTTGGCGACAACGTTGCTTCCTCAGGAATGCAAACATTGTCATAATCACTGCTGAGAATTCGTTATCAGTGCACTAGCTCGCACCCACGATTATATTAGGGCACAGTCTATAGGAAGAGATAAATGGAAGTTGATTGGTCTGTAATAATGTCATTATGGGACAGACCGAGTCAAAGTGTGTTTATCAGAGACCTAGAAGAGTTTGCAGAATACGTTTTTGGCCTTTATAAGCTGATGTTTTGAGATGAAACTTCACCATTTGGTCAGTGGCTCCGGCCTAACATAAAACTCCAGTCTGTGGCATGTATGCCTAATGTTGCAGACTTTGTTTAGAAAATCAGTTATAATTGTTGTAGCCTAAGTGTTGTTAACTTCGTTGTTTGAATCGAAACCTGGTATAATACTATTCAAGTATTTGTAAGTCTACTTTGGTTAGAATCGGTCAAGTAGTTGAGTAGCTAATGTGTGATAGGCTAAGTTAGTATAGCCGTGCATGCAAGGTACATGGTGTGTTGATGTATCTTTAGAATGAGAGCGGTTAGCTCTATAGCTTAGGAAGCATTAATATTTACTTTGTAAAGTTTAGTTTAACTTTGTTAGGATCTTAAAATACAACTATTATCTTACATTTATGTAAGACTGTGTTTGTCGTTTAATAACAACCGTAATACGCACTTAATGAGCTGGGAGAAACACCCAGTCCTTTCCTGTAGTCTTCGTGATTGATAGGTCAGATAGGCCTGGGAAATTCATAGAAATATCGTCCATTTTACCATCCGTTGGACGAGGTGAGCGAATTGCTAAATTCGCTTACATCTTTCATCATAGACGTTGTCGCAGCAACCAGTAACACCTAAATCTTGATGACAGATTTAAGCGACGTCATATCCAGAAATTATCATACAATTCTGAGAACATCGACTTTGTAAACTCGCAGCGGCAGAGGTCAAAGAGTTTACAACATGTACATCCCCCATGGTTTAATTTCATGAGATAATGGATAATTCAAGAGGGGGATGACACCATCGATATCAACTGTGCAACTATTGATGGAAAGGACACATTCCATTCGATGGTCCGTGTTATCTTTCAAGAACGAGCTGTTGACAATCATAATGATAATACAGCAATCAAACGAGCCAGGCTCGGACAAGAAAAGTCACTCTCTCCGAGTTGTGATGGTGCGCTAAAACTAAAGAGTGTGTAGCATTATGATAAACCCAAACAACGACCAGAACCGCCTCGGCATGAAAATGCAACAACGAAGATAAAGTCAATTTTGCTGGTTAAAAAGGAAATTAACACACATGATCTTTCTTGGATCCTTCTTAGAATGGTTTCCCGTGATACCATATAGTTTCCTTCTAGCTTAACTAACACCACCGTTCAAATGATAGCATTCTGGACTGGTTATAATGCAGCACTAGTTGAGAAAAGTCATACCCGAACACTAGCAACATATGCTCCAGATATTGATGCAAAACCTGCTGATCCTGCAACTGTCTACACAACAATGATTAGAAGCCAACATATGTCTCACGGTTTAGGTCAGCAAAGTACAATCCAGACTATGGACCAGCAACTATATGCAATTGCACAACACGTGAAATGGAGCAAAGGTGGTGAATTTCCCAATCACATACTTCGTCTCGGTGGATTCCACAGTGCGTGTTGCTTTATAGCTACAATTGGCAAATTTTGGGGGAGATGGTGGGCTTAACGATCTGATGGTGGAAAGTGGTGTGTACGCTCCAAGTTCTGTTGATATGATGCTTGCTGGAAAACAATTTCACAGGGCAGTGCGTGGTCTGACACTTTCTTATGAGGCAATGATGCAAATGTTTTTGACGGAATTTGTAAAATGGTGTAATGCAGATCAGCAATCGCGTAACCTTGTTGATATTTTCCATCAAATTGAGGACACATGTGTAGCACGATTAAATGGCACTGAACAACAGGCTATTAATGCAACTGGTCAGTTAAATAGCATGCTGGCTTCACATGTACTTCCACTGCTCCAACAGTTCAAAGAGGAAGGTTGCAGATCATCTCCAACGTTTCAGTACTGGACACTATTTCTAGATGCAATTCAAATAATGCTTAACTTCATAAGAAGTGAACGTAAAGGTAATTGGCCTCTACATTTGTCATAGCAACCTTCCATGTTGCCATATTTCTTCTCGGCAGATCGAACTAATTATTCACGTTAGTTCCCAATTTATCTTTTGGATATGATTGATCTTCCAAAGGTTGTGACCCGATCATTTCTGGATGGACAGTTTGCTGTTCATTTGACTTCAGCGGGTTTCAGTGGCATATGGAGTTATATGGCCACGGAATCCACTGTTATCAGGGATTCCAAAAGGTATGGCGGCGTGGTTGGTCTAACACAGAAGGACTCTGCGTTGCTGCAATGGATGCTTACTCGCACTGTACTTGGACAATTTATCCAAGGCTTTAAAGAGCGTACTGATGGACACAGCTCGGAAACACCAGTGCATGAGCAAGCGAGATGACAACCACGCAAAAGATATGATTGCTCACATTGAAAATAATATGACACACCAATTTCAGCCAAATTCACATCCAGAGAAACTAGTAAATATAGCAAGTGCAGTGATTGCTGACAGGGAGGTAGAAAAGGGTCTACTCTCAATTGTGGAATCAGGTGACAAGAAGATGTCTGCATTTCTAGACAATAGTTTATCTAATGCTGGTGATCGCTCATTTTACATTGCTGAAATGGCTAAGCAAACAAAAGTTCATATCAAAGGCATGATAAAACAACTCAATGTGGGCGCTGAACTGGTATTCCGTAGATCACTGAAAATCTCACAAACACGATACGACAACAATGTTAAGTGTACTGAGCCACCTAGTTACAGCCATTCCCACATCGCCTTTCCACTAGGATGGAGGTATGCGAAAGACTAACAAGGCAGAACTCGCGAACATATAATAATAGTACACTTATATGGCGCAAAACTCCACGCGAAAGGCGTGCTCTATGCGCTTACAAAATGACATACTGGAAAGTAAGATAATGCCAGACTCAGAAGTGGCAGAGCATGCCCAAACTACATGTAATCACACTTATGTATATATCAGAGATGCTATGGCCGAATTACAATCGATGACAGGCAAAAGCAAAACATTTGGCGACCTTGCACATACGTATATGACCCGACTTATAACATGTAGCCATCGCGCAAATATTGTAATAGATGTTGTCGATCAGTATGACTATAAAGACTCCATTTAAAACGAGGAACGTAACAAAAGGTTAGGTGCAGCAGGCGGTGCAAGACCATATCAGGTTGTTGCTGGTCGCCCGGTACCACCGTGGCAAAAGTTCATGGCTCTCTCATCCAATAAAGCAGCCGTAACAGACTTCCTTTGCACTTACCTTGAGGAAAATGTACCACGACTACCTGATATAAAGTCACAACCTCAGCAGAAAATATATCTGGCTGGTGGCTATAGTGATCGAGAGAAAACAGTTTGCCTATCTGCTGGCGGAATGTCACTAGAGCCAGCTCTCTTCTGTTCACACGAAGAGGCTGATACACGGATGATTTTTCATGCCGTAAAATCAGACGACAGCTTTGCTGCTGCAAATGTTCAGGGAAGCATAGTAATCAAATCACCGGACACTGGTGTCCTTGTTCTGGCCGTTCATTACTTTCCTAAGTTGCAGAACACATAAACACTGTACATGGAAAAACGAAGAGCAACAACAAATGTTGATCCCCATCGCTTTATTCCTGTTCATCAAATATGTGAATCTCTCAATCCTGCCATACCACGCATTCTTCCTGGAATGCATGCTTTAACTGGATGTGATACCGTATCATCATTCCTTGGCTATGGTAAGAAGAAAGTTTGGATGGCAATGGAAAAGTTAGAAAGGAAAGAATCTCTTCCATTACTTGATGCTCTTGGAAGTTGCGATGTTGAATCGGGGATAAATCAAGCCAGGGAATTTGTTGTGCCTCTCTATGACCAAAAAAGAGCTTTATAAATAGGCCCATGATGATTTGAATATCTTGCGACTTAGGCTTGCTGATAAAGATATGCCACTCCATAAACTTCCACCTTCAGAAGCACGCTTTCCACAACATGTTAAGCGTACATCATTTCAATCACGCATTTGGATGCTATCCCATTTAAATAAACCAGATGTTCCTTCCCCTGAAGGAAATGGATGGCAGCGTGACGGCGATGACTTGAAATTGAAACTATTCGATGGACCTTCTGCTAGTGAAATGTTGGACGAGCTTTTGTGTGCATGTCGTGGTCGTCACTCATGTAACACCAGTTGCATTTGCTCAAAGAATGGCATGGCATGCACTGAGCATTGTCTCTGCAATGTTGAAGAGAACTGCATGAATGAACGCAATGTTCATCAATCAAACTGTGATTTAGATGAGAGCGAATGAGTATACCCAAGACCAGTGCATTAAATCGTTGTTTGATTTTGTAACTGACTTGTTAGGTAGATAGACCGAATGCTTTTTTTTATAGTCCTGATGCATATTTGATATTGATCATTTAAGTAATAATCTTATTATAAAGCTGTTCTGAGTAATTTTAGAATGTAAATACATACATATCTTTAAAATAATTATAAAAATCAAAAATGATATTAATGTTTTTGTCAAATTTACTTTAATGTGGTAGTTGACATACGATAGTAATCTTGTATAGCGTGGAGTATCCAGTTTCGGGGCGCCTAAGCAGAAATTGCTAATAATTTAATAAATACCATAAATATTTAAAAATAAATTGGCTTAATTTGTTAGTGACTTTATCCGTTATCCAGCGCCAAGTTAGAAGAGAATCCCCGAAAACGAAATGTCAAAACACAGCGCTATTAGGCGATGACGTACTTCAAAACAAACAAAAACGATGGTATCCTGTTTCGGTGATACCCGCACAGGCTCGCCCAAATTTCTGTTTTTAGACAATCCAGCTACCATATGGAGCAAAAAATGCTGAAAGTTCGAAGTCGTCAGAATGGGGAAGTGTTTTATTGTCATTTTCTTGTTTTTTCTCGGATGATGGTGGTGGCCATTTTCCTCAGACTGGAGCTAGTTGTGAGGGCTTGACTAAAGCATCAAATGGAAATATGCAAAAGATATTGAATAATATTATGCTATGCGTATACGCCTTGATTTTGATAATGTGCTAAGAACAGGCACTGCGCTGTTGACTTTTGAATCACCCTGTCCAGTCTGGATTTTGACATTGGTCACGTAGTATAAATAAAACAGATGATGGGGAGGAATTTTCAATATTTGAAAAAGAAAATTTATGGTTTAAAAAGTTTAAAATACAATGCTTTAAAGGCATATGATAAAAAGTAATAAGAAAATCGGCAATTTTTGGCATGCTAAAGTTGATTTAGTGCTGGCTCAACATTTTAATGTGAATTTTGAGGGAAAACGCGGTGGGCGTTACCGATAATTACCGTACTGGTTGAGTACAAAATTATGACGTCATGAGGACTTGTGTTGTTACACAGCGCATGCGTAGCGAAAGCTCACCGATACTAGAGCCTCGCCGAAACTGGATACTTTAAGATATATAGCAAATCTATAATGGGAATGTGTGTTTTTCTCTCGGGTTGGAAGCTCTAGCATGAGCAAAATACCGGGCTGTTGTTACCTGTATGACCTATAAAGTAGTCTGCGTTTAAGCAAACTCATGAATAATCACGGAAATAGGTGCTTGTATATATTTGTTATTTTCACCATCTTAGCACACCGAAAATTGTCTACGACAAGACAAAACCTTATTTCCTGATATTAAAGATTAATTTAGAACATGTCGTAGATTTCTGTACGATGGGGGGAATTAAACTCGAAAAATAGAGCACTTTATGGAGTTTCGCCGCTCGCCTAATAGTATATGGGGATTTACCTAATAGCTATGTGGAGTAGGTACGCTTTATATAATATATATTCACAATTGGTTTTTGTCTTTTAACAAGATAAAATATACATATATGCCATAGATCCTGATTGTCGTCGTCGTCGTCGTCGTCGTCGTCGTCGTCGTCGTCGTTATCTCGCATTTTCACGAAGTTGAAAAAAGAGATTTTGGGAGAGGGTGGCAAAATGTCGGCGTCGGCGTCGGCGTTGGCGTCCGCTCTGGTTAGGGGTTTTGAAATGACATTTGCGCCCCTAAGGGTTCATTCGATAAAAAAGCCCTTCACAGATGTGTTCTATACGATGCTTAGGACTAGTTTACTTAGCACTAGATATGCTCTAAATTTAGGATTCAGACGGGCATATCTGTGAAAATCCGTGATTTTATTAAATACGGTGAAACCTGCCTTAAGGGGCCACCTTATGGAGCGCAAAGGAGTGGCCACTATAGCGAGGCGGTTTCTTCATACACGTGACTTGCTATAACATAGGCTATTTGAAGCCAAAGTATGGTGGTTCTTTAAGACACGTGGTCTCTAATAAATTCAACTAAGGAGGCACACTATGATGGCCCCAAAGGAACGGTACTCAATAAACCAGGTGTTGTTGTTTTATTAAATTACCAATCGAGAATGAAATCATTGCATCGATTTTCCTCACGTGACCATCGTTACTCAGGAATCGATCAGGCGAGAAATACTCAGGATTCTGCCAATATTCCGGATCACGTAGAGCCGAATACTGATCGGCAAAAATAGTCGTCTTGGCCAGAATACGGTATCCCTGCAACCATGTCTCCTCTGCGGTACAGTGTGGCACACCGTAAGAAAGTGAAAAATATATAGGTGGTATCCCAGCATAGTGGCAACTATTGGTATATTAGTTGACATTTCTATTGGTATAGCCTATTAGTTGAGGTTTCTATTTGTATATTAGTTGACATATTCTGATATAATATGATCCACGATATTGGTCGTTAGCAATTGCCTCTGTCTTGCTATGCTGGTACTGAGCTCGCCATACCAAAAAAGCAAAAATACTCTTAGCGAATATTGGCGTTTAGGCCCTATATTGATCAGGAAATCCACGGTGTGGTTATAACAGAAACCGTCTTATTTAAAAGGATTATCCATCCTCCCTAGATGTGAAATAATGAACAGCGATGTTTCTAACGCTAGCTTTAAGAGTTTTAGGAGTGATGCGGGAATTTTAGCCAAATCGAGCAAGTAGTTTTAACATCACCATAGAGACAAGCTGTCACCTAATTTTCAACCGTTTTATGGCCAAGTTCATTAAAGTGCAGGATGTCATATGCTGCTTCCTTTGATATCACCTCATGCCATTACTTGCTTTAATAGAATTCCACTGTCTTCTACACTGACGGCGTTGCGATAAGACAGGACGGTGTTCTTTAGTTTCTTTACCATGCGACTTACCTTTAGTAGCCCATGCTGCAGATGACGTGAACGATCTCCAAGAAACTGGGACTTATACTCTCGGCTTAATCACGCTAATTCTGGCCCAGCTGAAAAGAATCCCTCGCATTATGATTGGATCAGTTATCTATTTTCTTTCATGGCTTTGTTTTACATTGTACATGTATGTGTTGGACCATCTGACACAAATAAGATATCACTTGTTGTGCCACAGAAATGACCCGACACAAACGCAGTCCATGTATATATTGGGATCAGTTTTCTCCAGTCAAAAGTCTAAGACACATTATTTGTACTTGGTCCTATCTATGACAAAGAATATCTCACCGACGTCTTAGGCGTCTTCAAGATGGAGGTACCAGTCATTCAATCGCGATGTTTGACTGAATTTCGGCAGCGTGCCAATATATTTAATGCAATTTATCGTTGATTTGAACATAGCATTATCCGATGACCTAATTGTAATAAACTTCTGATGGTTTTCTGCAATTTTGTTTTCTTCAATTGTGTTTTGGATTTCCTTGTGTTGCTCTTTTAATTTCATACGATGCATTTGATTGCATTGCTCTTCATACACTTTTCCAATTGCTGCAGGTGCATTAAAACATGTTCATTTGCGATCAAGAATTCTCCCAAGAGTATTTCAAAGAGTGTCAAATAGGTAATAATGTGTGCATTTACGGCTCGTTTATAATGTGTACAACGTAAGACTTGCATTGTAGTTCTTGGTCCGTAAATATCCGATTCTTCCCACACATCATCAATTCCAGAGTTCTCTATTGAACTACCAATAGCTCATATTGGAGCCACGGATGCCCGGGGCTCGCCTAGTATAAGAACATACTGATCAGTAAAATGTGGATGAGAGTCTGTCAACTGAATGGCCTTTATATCTAATCAAATGACAGTTTCGAGGTGGTTATAATTGAATACGGTTACATTTACTTACTGTGTTTGTTTTAATACGGTCAGCAGTGTAGACCACTTCAAATTTGCGCGAAATTGCTTTTGCGATAAGCCAGTCTAGATCACCAAGGCTTTTCTCAATGTTTGTTGTACAGAAATCCTTCATACTGACACGCTTGTTGCAGTCATGAATATGAACCTTTGAGCATTCAACCTTTTGTTATATTGTGGCCTTAGTGTAAAACGTTTCGAGTCTTCGAGTTGAAGTGGTTGCAAAATGTTTTCACCGCCATTACTTGTCGTTTAATAGACCACAATTATGGTTCCATGCAATGTATTTTTACCATCTAGAGTGTCTTCACTGAAATCGGTATTGTATGCAGTACAAAAGACATATTTATTTTATCAGGAATGCGTGGATGTAGACACGATTAAATGGTTTGATGTTACCGATAACTGTATTAGCTATGGATGTTTCTAAGAGCATTGGTTGAGTGTTAGTTACACAATACCCATGAGCCGGTAGTAGCTCAACTAGGGATATGTTTCTCGTGTAATGACGAACTGTTAATGCTAATCCTAAAAAGTGTGGATTTTCTTTATCCTTCGGCTTTCTGAATGTAGTCCCATTAGTATTATGAATGTGAGTAATTTGTCTGTCAGATTTCAGAGTGTATATACGATACTGACATATTGCTATGACATTGCGATCTAATTCATTTTCCTGAAGACCTCTATCTACCTCCATAACATGTCCGGTGATTTTCCATATTATGAGCATGTAGAGCAATGGAGGTAGGTTACCTTCATCACTAGTAATCCGAATATCTGGCATTTTAGAATGCTAAACTCTGGATGTTTTCATATCCTTTCTGATTATACTAACTCATGTATAAATGAATTGTATTATATACTGGAACAAGAGATTCAAGAGATTCAGCTAAATACTATAACAGGTGATTTCAAAGTCTTCAATTGAGAGATACGCTTTATTCGAAGTCTGAAAATCAGTTATATATATATAACTGATTTTCAGACTTCGAATAAAGCTTATCTTTCAAATGAAGACATTGAAAGCACGTGTTATAGTCTTTAGCTGAAGCTCTTGAATCTCTTGTCCCAGTATATAATCGCAAATAGTTAAAGGACAATTCCTGGATTGGTTAAATTGTACTTTATTTAAAAGACTATTATATGACTAACATATTGGATCCTAAATAAGAACAATAGACAAATAATACGAGTAATTATACCATCGTAAACATGGGATTATTTTATCTCCAGGGCGGCGCCATTATCTTGCAACGAGAGCGAGATTTCACGAGATCCTGACGTCATCCCCGCACCAACGCTATCTTTGCCGAGCACGAAGGCTGGACAGTAAATATGTATATGCATAGAGCCCTAACATGAGCTAATTTGTAACCGCGTTAGGGACATTGTCCAGTTAAGCTAGTAAGTTTTTCAAGTAATTCTAGTATCCGAAGTCGGTGGGGAATCGTTAACCCCTAGACCGCTGAAGCATACAATCCATTTTCTCTATCCTATCAGAATGTGTTCATGTTGGTAACAATGCTGCTGTAAGTCATTGCTGTGCACGACAGTAACACGTTTCAGCAACATTTTACTTCAAAATGTACCCCGGCACTATCTCTGTAAGTAGGCTATTACACATTTTACACCATGTGATAAGGGTTAAATGAAGTGGCGCACTTGACACGGGCGTATTGTCAAATTACTCAGCCGACTCAAGATACCATTATAGCGTGTGTCGCGGGCAGTGTAAATATATATTCCAAGAAAACATATGATATGATAATATTGCCGGAACCACAGAACCGATTGTAATAATTCTGATATCAACCTGTAGCTGCAAATGCGAAGATTTATCCAATACTAGGGATGTTAGAAACGGCCTAGTGGTTCAAAAGATACACTCTGCATGCGGGGAAAACTAAGCCAGCAAAATTTCAAACAAAAATTTCAGGATGCGCTCTATCCATCATCCCATATCAGAATGAGTATTACAACTACAATGACAGAATTTGCTGTGCCGAAGCTTTACATAACAGAAAAAATTCCATCAAAATATTTTAATTATTAAAATTACTACAGCTTGTCGGGCAATATTGTCGGCGATGAAAATTCCCAGGTTTTATGTCAAAATGTTAATTCATTTGGTGATATCTCTGGCAATATTCACGTGAGAAAAATTATAATTGGTCAGGCAAATAACCATTTTTCAGCGTCTGCGAGACAAAACCCATCTCACGCTGAATTTTACCAAAAAATTTTAACATATTCTCAGATCGAATCTTAGATGAATAATTTAAAAAAATATATTCCAGTCCTTTGAACCTCTTGTCCGATATTAACATCCATTATATCATATTAATCCCGAGGTCGGCAGCTATTTAGAGATCCTAGAATCATTGGAATCGCTTCAGCGGTTCATTTGCTATTATCATTTACGGTTGCTTCCTTAAAATATATACCCGCATCTATTGGCCTCGCTCCTCCAGTTATAGCAGTAGCGGTGGTGCGGGGTTGACGTCGCTATACGGGATACAATGGCAGCGCCCTGATGTGCGAAAAATTGTAAATTTTTATCTGGCGATAGTTGGTTACGCTATTTCTATCTGGTTATTATTCTGGCGCAATTTCATTAAACATGTAATAATCTTTCAAATAAAGCACACTTTTTATCATCCCGGAATTGTCCTTTAAGAAAGTGTATCCTGCAGGGGTTAGCGACAGTATCCATAAAGAAAAAAGCAAAATATGGCCAATCCTTGAATGGACACAGACAATATCAATCCAGAGAAAATACAATGCATTTATACATGTGTTCAACATATATGCTCAACAAAAGCTGTAATTTGCACATAACTCTGTTGTGATGTTTCTATAGATACCTTTGTAGATGATTCAAATCTACAGACATTATCCCAACACGTTTTGTGATGTTTTACGTCAATCGCATGAGCATCAATCGGTGCAACCGTGGTATTAAGCATAACTTTTAAATCATCTCTGCCACTATTTTCAACAGTTTATCTTAGCACTTCACCACCATTATACGATCTACAGTTAAAACGTTGCTCTTTAGTATGTATTTGACAAAGTAAAATGGCCCTGTTTTAGAGTGGCTAAGTCTAGCGAAGTTATCATGTATGTTATCAGGTGTTGAGCTGGGCATTCCTGTCCTTTTCTGCACAAAGTATCCAGCTTCTTACGAATTTGCATGACACTGTTTAGTACATTGAATGTTATGTTTGCTCATAGCATCACAATAGCACTGATGAAGTTAAAACACTCGCATAGATTTCAGAGAATCGACTCTTTGTTCTTTTCGGCTATGAGATAGAGCTATATGTATACCCTCTTATGGCGACCCTCGTATGTGGCTACAACTGATCGTGTGATTCATCTTCGGGATGTATATCAATCTGACTGACCATATTTTCCTGACAGATAATGCACGAATTCTGGTTTGTTTGAGACTTTATGCTTTTGGAGACTATTGCTGCTAGTTCTGGGATATTCTTTGTTTCTCACATGAGAAGATACAAATAAATAGAACTAGAATTGTTATGATTTTTCATAAAAACGACTGTTTAATATATTATTCTTTGCATAAAAAATATGGCATTTGGTCTCTCGTACTGACTGTATCTAAATGTTTGAAAACAACTATATCATAGTTTCATTCAAACCACTGCATATAATCTATGTGGGAGACCAAACAATGTCAGTCTTTTCAAGTAAGTGACATTTAATCTTAAGCTGATTTCTAACATTAAGACATTTTCTCTGTTACAAAACGTGGTCTGAGAATTAGTCTTTGAAGCAGGTCATTTCTATATACATAGGCAGTTAGATTTGCAGGCTATGCTTTTCTTTGAAATATCTACTATTTAGCCATTCATTTGAATTAATTGCGTAAATGTTACTTATTAATTTAATGAGATTAAACAATAAAAAGTAATTTGATGCAACGTATTCAATTTACGAAATGGAAACTGAAAAATGTATAGCTATTTGAAAATGCGCTTTGATAAGCTTTATATTTTTATATGCAGCATGCCGTATGTCTACCTGATGTTATAACAATGATCATATTTTGATGATTTACATAACTTTGATCTTTGGCATTCTTAATAGTTAACGACGAAATAACTTATAAATCGCATTTCTGACAACGCATTTCAATAAGCTTTAATTTGATATACGACATGGGATGGTTTCCTTGTAGTTAACGTGTCCACAACAAGAAACCTGATATTATATCAAAACTGATACATATCTAAATGACCTTGAATCCTATCAGAAAGAATGAATCCTATGTTTCCTGAAATCAACAAAAGGTTCCCACGAAATTACATAGTGAGCCTGACTAATACACGTTTCACCAGGTGCAGCTTTTCGCACCCCTATAGTCATCGTATAGCCTGCATGCCTGACTGAACTATTACAAATAGTGCCCACTCTTTAACAGTTGTGTAACTGATGCCGATAATAATCTGTCCGTTGATCAGAATCTTATGGACAGCATAATCGTTTAACCTTACACTGTAAACAATTTTTGGCCTATTTTAATGCTCCGAAAATCAGTATATTTAATAATATTGACGGTGTCTCCGATATCTAATTTCAGGGGAATTACTGTAGTCTCAGCTTCTAACGAAAGAACCCAAGTCTACTGCTTATACAAAGAATACTGTTCAAAATTCTAAGTCTAACATATCGGTGTGTTTACGGCTCTGCGCCAGATTATCTGTCTGAGCTTGTACAGATATACAATCCTCCTCGGCAACTCAGATCTGCAGATCAAATGTTATTGGAAATTCCAAACGTTTGCACAAAAACATATGGCCACAAAACTTTCTCTTTTGCTGCTTCGTCTAACTGGAATAATTTACCATTTGATATCAAAATCTCTCCCACTCTATCCAGTTTCAAATCAAATCTCAAGACATATCTTTTTAAACAGGCTTATACATAAATATCAATTGTAAGCGCTTAGAGCATGCATTACATGCATGGATTTCAGCGCATTATAAATGTACTATTATTATTATTATTATTATTATTATTATTATTATACTTATACTTATACTTATACTTATACTTATTTCTGACTACCTTTAATAGGCTTTAAGCCTGTAAACAGATCCTAATTAGGCCTTATTTAGGTTTTGTAAGTAGGCACAGTTTACAGCAGAATATTGTATGTGTATAGGCTCTTGAATATACCAGAAGTTACTCCAGAATTTGTCTAGTCTGTTTTTAAAACAATTTAGACTAGGCGCATTTACTACAAATTCTGATAAGTTATTCCAACTGTTGATAATACGATTTGAGAAAAAGTGTTACCTTTTAAGTGCAGGTACCTTTCTCGTGGCTCTACGCTGAAGAGCTTCTAGTATAGCACAATCCTTATTGAGTAAGGGCGACCAGGCACCGTTACCGTATTCCAGGATGGGTCTAGCATGTGATGTATACAGTTTAACAAGAGTTTGCCCATTTATGTATGCATACGATCTTTGTATAAGCACTACGATTCTATTTGCTCTCTTAGCATGGATTGCACAATGGTCACTAAATTTGAGCTGACAGTCTATGTTAATACCTAAATCTTTTTAGTGTTGGTTTCATTTAGATTTACACATCTGCCAAATTTATTTGAATATTAGGGGTATTATTTATCCCTAGGTGCCTCACACAACACTTATCTGAGTTTAACTGAATTCGCCGTGTGAGGCACCAATCTTCGATTTTACAAAGATCATCCTGAAGACTGGATACATCATCATTATAATGAATTACTCTGTGGGTTTTGGTGTCGTCAGCAAATATGTGGAACGGTGAAGGTACAGTCTCAGGCAAGGCATTGATTTAGCAAATGAATAGTACTGGCCCAAGGACACTACTCTGTGGAACATCACTAAGAACGGGTGCTTCACCAGATTCTGTCCCATTGATAACAATTAATTGATGTCTATCACACACAAATTCTCTGATCCAATTTAAGATAGTACCTTGAATGCCGTAATGTTCCAGTTTGATTAAAAGTCTCTGCTGTGGTACAGAGTCAAAAGCTTTGGAAGGGTCTAAGTCTAGTGCTGGCCAATTCCACTACGTAAGTCTACGCTATCAATTCTTCAAAGTCATCTTTCAGAGTCTGTCCGTAATCAATACACACCGTATTAAGTTTGGTCTGCTGCTAAGGCGTGTCTCCATTGTGTGGAAATAATGTGCGAGTGTAACATGAACGCCCCCCCCCACACACACATGCGCGCGCGGACGTACGCACACACGCGCGCACACACGCACGCATGCAGGCACGCACGCACGCGCGCACGGACGCATGCTCGCACATGCTCTATTTATAGGCACATCGCGTGTATCTGCAGTCGATCGTTCTGGAGATAGCGTGCAGTTCGCTAATGGCGCATCGACGCCATTTGAGGCCATTGAGTATAGGATCATAAATAATTTATACGGACGCTTGGATGACGGTTTGAATTGGCACCGGATGAGATAAACTCACTAGTAGGCGGCAATAGGAATCAACGTTGAGTCATAGGGGATGGTGAACCGTTACTGTTTTATTTTTATTTTATTGTTGCACTATAATGTTGAATTTAATTAAATTGTGTTTAAAGTTTGATTAACTCACCGCGCGCTTAGTAATGCCATTTTCTCATTATTTGATATTCTATGATCATAGTATGCTATGTTCATGTTATTGAAACATAATATCATAGCTCAATAATGTACGGTTAACCGTTCATCATTGACGGAAGCGTGGACTATTTCGTGTGATGGGTGGGCGAAAGAGTGGGACATGGTCGTGAGGTGGACGAGCCCGAAAATTGGAAAGTGAGACGCGCTGAATAGTATTTATAGTAGGCAGCATTTTTTTGTATTGACAGTGAATTAACATATAAGCCTACACCATGACCCAACAGTGGCGTCGCCCACTACCAACAAAAATGTCTAAATATATGTGTTTGCCGATGATGAACTTGGAACTTAATTAAGAGGGTCCACTCAAATTTATTAACACGTTCACGTACGCACGACGGACACAGGCGTACCGAGTACAGACATATATAGAGGCGATTACTTCATGGCGAGAATGGTACAGAAACATCTGAACATTGCTGATAAGCTACGCGTTAGCTGAAAGCAATCGATGGAGCCTCGTTGGTTCTAAAGCTAGCTATATATTTGTGCTCCGCGTAACAAATTATGCCTACTGACAGGTTATTATGAACTACGCGTACACCGTGAACAAAACCCATTTAAGCGAAACATATATATATATATATATATATATATATATATATATCGTCAGACTAGTCTACTTCCTTTATAGGCGTTTGAAAGGACACGTTGATCAATGGGTTGTAGCTGACTAATTATGAGTTGTGTACGATTAACACTAACTGTCTGATATAGCAGCAGTTGGCTAGCAGACTGTCTTGTGCAGCGCGTGATTTGGATCTCGTATTATTGCTGTGTGTATATTCTAGACCGAAGGTAGGTTGACCAATTGTGAAATACAGTACTATAGTAATTAGCGTAATCAGTCTAATAACATTGAACAAACAATCAGCAATTACCTTCGAATGTTATTGGATACATTATTTTCAGGAGAGAAACGAGGTGGTTGGTTCCCGGTCATGTAGTATTGCCACGTCAATAATAAACGGGCAACAGACAGATGCGCGGTTTGCTTATAAGTGACTAAATAATAGCAATAGCCATACGTAATAAGTGCGATCAGCGATTTCATAGCCTCGTCCTCCTGTTTTTTGTTGTTCAATTGTTTCGAAATTATGGATTTTTTTAAATTTTCGGATTTATTGTGTTAAAAGAGTCATCTCTGACGGACATTCGAATAAGGGCAGCACCACCATTTTAGCTAAAACTAAACTAAACGCTTTGTCCTACAATTTATTATTACTTATCCACAGTAATTACACCTCATAACTGAAAGTATACACAGAACTACATAGCCAAGGTGGGTGTTCGCATCCACCGAGCTAACCCCCACCCCCACCCGCGCTGAGATTCACCAAAAATTGCAGTAATATTTTGACAGATACTTACATTGACGTATTCATATTTTACAAGCTTTTAATGCAAAATATTCCCCCAAATGTAGTTCTATCGTAGGGCTACGTGTAGGCCTAAGTGATGCAGTTTGATTACCTTAATTTTGCTAAGCTTTTATGGTGGGGTTGGGTTGGATGGGGTGGGGAGGCAAGTCTAGATGCTATTTTAGAATTATCTTACCCGTACTAACCCAGAGACATTAGACAACACCTGGATTTGACAATCATTGCTATTGTAAATCTTGGCTCATGTTTTTGCCGTAATATTATCTTATTACTAAATATATGATCATAAATGTCTTATAAATATTCATCTACGCTTAGCTAAGACGTGAATTACATTTACATATGGGTGGTATGAGTCAGGAAAAACAGGAAGGTAGGAGGGGTGGGTGTGGGGTGACAGGAGTATATGGATTAAATTAATATTTTTATATCCCCATTATGCACGCACGCACGCACGCACGCACGCACGCACGCACGCACGCACGCACGCACGCACGCACGCACGCACGCACGCACGCACGCACGCACGCACGCACGCACGCACGCACGCACGCACGCACGCACGCACGCACGCACGCACGCACGCACGCACGCACGCACGCACGCACGCACGCACGCACGCACGCACGCACGCACGCACGCACGCACGCACGCACGCACGCACGAGGCGAGAGAAAGAGGGGTTGAAAAGGCAATGTATGTTGGGACACATTACACACAGATTAGATTTTGTTTACTGGCGAGATCCGATTGATCACCTAGCTATCTCAACATCATAATAAAATACGACAAACACACCGACTACAGTATTGAATAAATAATGAGCTGTTTAAAAGCTAGGTTTATAATGGGAGATTATTTTGTGTATGTGCGTGCGTGCGTGCGTGCGTGCGTGCGTGAGTGAGTGAGTGAGTGAGTGAGTGAGTGAGTGAATGCGTGCGTGCGTGCGTGCGTACGTGCGCGCGGAAAATTGATTTTAACGCATATCCCCTGAGACCGGCGGACGGAATTCAACCAAATTTGGTATGTGGGTTGCCCATATGAGTGCGGAGATCAAGAGACAATTTATATTTGGCTCCGCCCTAGGGGCGGTGGAGGCATCAAAATGTCAAATTTTAACGTGCGGAAATTGATTGTAACGGAACTCCTCCGAAGCTGTTGGATAGTATTCAACCAAATTTGGTATGTGAGTTACCCATATCAATATGGAGTGCATGAGCACATTTACATTTAGCTCTGCCCCTCAGGGATAGGTGGGATGGGATCAAAAGGTCAAGAAATTGATTGATTTGCAACTCCTCAGGAACCGCTAGACGGAATTCAACCATTTCAATGTGGAGTGGATGAGCCCATTTACATCTGTCCCCACCCCAAGGGTTGGTGGGGGATGGGGCCAAAAGATCATGAAATTGAATTACCCATATCATTGCGGAGTGCAAGAGGACATTTACATATGGCTCCGCCCCCTGGGATGGGTTGTGGGGGTGGGGTGGGGGGTTAATGGTTCAAAGCGTGAACACGGGAGATTTGCGAAGGACGCGTGATCGACCGGGCAATCTAGTTGCCTTTCTCATCAGGCAGGTGTTAGGTGTTCACCTGTATTTGTATTTGTATAGGGATGGGTTGTGGGGGTTGTGGGGGTGGGTGGGTGGGTGGTGTGGGTGGGGGGTAAGGGTTCAAAGCGTGAACACGGGAGATTTGCGAAGGACGGGTGATCCCACCAGGCAATCTAGTTGCCTTTCTCATCAGGCAGGTGTTAGGTGTTCACCTGTATTTGTCTTTCAGATCATGGACATCTGTCTAATTGTGATGATGCTGGTCATATTTCTTATTGCCTACTACTTCCGCCCTCGTGATCCCAGTCTTCCTCCAGGGCCTCGGCCATTGCCGATTATTGGAAACTTATTGGGAATGATGTTATTCAAGAACAATATACTGAAAAGAATGAGAGGTACCTTTAGATTGTATTTGACCCTGGAAGCATAGCGTTACGCAACGTACTGTGGCTGTTTAGAAAGATCTAGTATTTCCCTGAGTGATCTCCGTTTTGTTTCCATTGGATTACCACCATGATAACGCATGTTACTGGGCCAGTACTGGGCCAATACCGAGCCGAATTGTCCCGGTGTTGGCCAAGTACCGGTCCAGTAGCACGCGCTATTATGACACTTAGTGTAATTTATTTTCAGGTAAAACTCTCGTGTCCTGTTAACTATAGTACAATTTACCCAGCATACACTATTCACTCGCCATATTGGTTTCAAATATCAAACGGCATATTATGTGAGTTTATTCTTTGTACTGACATGTACGAGCGCACGCACACACGCACATACATGCGCGTATGCACACACACGCACGCACGCACACATACACAGACAGACAGACACGCAAGCACACAGACAGGCACGTACGTATCCGCGTACACACGCAGGCACGCACAACGCACGTACACACGCACGCAAGTACGCACGCACACACGAACCACTCACCCATCCACTCACTCACCTGCCCGCCCACGTGCCTGCCCACCCACCCTCCCGTCTGCCCGCCCTCCCTCCCGAATCGCAGGGCTAATTAAGCGTTTATGGCGGACTAAATTGTGTTATCCATGAAGTAATTGATTATGACATCATAAGATTGATCGATAAACTGGTTTCACCCATTGCCAAACTGGTTCCAGTAAACAGAGGTACAGGCTATGTTCATGACTTGTGGCGAACGCTTTGATAACCTTGTACCAGTGTAGCGTTTCTCGCGATAAAGATAACTGACATTGTCAGTTGGCTGTAGGCCTATACGAGATACTCGCAGAGTCGATAAACCCTGTTGTTGGCGATATTTAAGTCAAGTGAAATCCTTGTTCAAGTTGTGACAGCTTGAGACATTCTCTGATAAAGAGGAACTGTATCCTCACTACCTATGGCAAATTCCCACTCCCTCATAGACTTACACCGGTGAGATATGCGTGCGTAACAGACTTGTCAACTTAGGGCTCCGGGCAGGACAATGAAGCAGGAGAACCTAAATTTGAGTTAACATCACAGAATACATGGAGAACCTGGTGGAGAAGTGAAGCGCTCTAGAAGAACAGGAACAAAGGTAGAGAGGCCTTAACTCAGTATACACCGGGCCAACTAAAACACCTGACTGGCTAAAACTCTGAACCGTCTCAAAAATGCTCTATGAGTTGGGATGGGACACCCTACAGGAAAGACGGTCCAAAACAAGATCAACAATAACTTACCACATCATGAATGACCTTGTGGACATCCCTCTCAACATCTACAAATTAGTGCAGAGCAAAACAAGGGGTTACAAAAATAGGCTACTCGTGCCACATAGCCGCACACTAGCACATCAGCGCAGCAGCTACATCACAGACAGCGCCAGGCTGTGGAAGTCTCTGCCAGCTGAAGGCTGTACTTGAGGGTGTCCACTTCCACTGTCACCACTTCATTGTACATATCGTGTACATATTTTAAACCTGCACAAGGTGTGACCGGTACCGCCCATACGCACCCTGGTGTAATAATCCTCCGTAAGAGGTGATTCACCATAATTGGAAGAAGAAGAAGAAGAAGAAGAAGAAGAACCAGCCAATACACCGGACCAGCTTTTGTACTGGAACGGTTGTAACCCGGACTGACGGATAGTTCGGAACTGTTTGGTGACTGGTCCAGTAAGCAGAGATAAGGTTTCTTGTACGATGGTAGTATCTCCAATTTAATAAACCGCTTTAGGGACCATTCTCCCGAGTGTGTACCTCTTATTCATTGGTAGATTAGGACGCACCCTACCCCACCCCTCACCCGGCGGTATTTCATCACCCCTTGGACAGTCGTCTCTCCACCACTACAGCGATATTGATTTACTGCATACGTCTATTATGATGTGTTCTGTTAAATAACGTCAGCCCGCCAATTCACCTTTCCAGAGTACCCACCCATCATATGACGTCATAATGACTGCGTGATGTGTGTAATGACATCATAATGAATGACGTCATGAATGGCGTCGATAAGTACGTCACGAACGCATATTTGAAGACGGTCTATACGTTGTTGTACAAATTGTTTGCTTTTACTATTTAAATAAAATAAACAAATTTGACTGGGCGCTGTTGCTGCCATAGGCAGCAACAGCACTCAGTCAAATTAATTACAAAATATTCAACAGCATCCCTGTATAGTTTTCAGGAAATTCATAGCTAGGGCATTTGGGGATCGATCAATCCCAACGCGGCGAGATGTGGGTGGAGCTTAGCTAGTTATGGGCGGGGCATAGCTAAAAATGGAAAGGTCCATTCTCACGGAGTCCTTCGGATTTTATAATCAGCGTTTCTTTGAATGTAGCAGAACGATGATGACATCCAGTACATCTCACTATGGACCTTTCCATTTTTATCTATGCCCCGCCCATCTCTGTCTAAGCTCCACACACACCTCACTCGTATTGGGATCGATCGATTCCTGAACTCCCTGACTATCAATTTCCATAAAACTATACAGGTAAGCTATTGCATATTTTGGAACTAATTTCACTGGGCGTCATATCATTCATATCCTATAACATTCCCGTTTCTGTATCACAATTAGCTGCTTTGTAATATCGGTAAATATCGCCACCAGTTTGTCCACTCAAACGATAATGTGCGATATTAGTGCCAATGCATTACATTCTTTATTATGTAATACTCATCTCGTTCAATATTCTGAAACTAATTTGACTGGAAGCTGTTGCTAACTATGGCAGCAACAACCTCCAGTCAAATTAGTTTCAAAATATTTAACAGCTGAATTGTATGACTGATTCTATACCACATTGCCCAGCTATAGTTGGCACCTCTATGTCTGAGCCTATATACTGAGTCAGACAGGCTAGGTTTTTTGTGATTGGTTGAAAGGAAAACCGTGACAGCCATCATAGGCTGTAGAAATGTATCAGCATTTAGGTACTAAAGCCTGGATATCTTTCGTTGTCAGCACGATACAAATTTCAGGAATGGATTATGGGTGGCAAATTCTATCACTTGAATGGTTAGTATAAGATAAGGTGAGATCCTTATATTAGCTGAAATTTTGTGAATGTCTTATATCGATGTGTGAAATAATGTTACGTGCTTAATCTTCTATTCTATTCAAAGTGAAATTACATGTTCTGCTTGTAGGTTGTTGCAGTTCAGCAACATTTGATTGATGTATGCTGTTTCTTCTATTTGATATTAATCAATACTATGTATTATAATTGTTAAAATTAATTATCAAATTTGTTACAAAACACGAGACTGAGCCTATCAATGCGAGACTATCTCTTGCATAATCTCCAAATTTCATTCTTACTGTTACTGTGATTACTTTTCTCACACATATGGTTTATGTCATTGCGTGAGTGACTAACGAATACTGGTTCCAGAAACTAATAGCAAATTATACCCGGTTATTTCTATTGAAAATTCACGTAAAAGTCAAATTTTCATGGTTTTTTGCACGAGAAGAAAACGATTAAATCCAATATAAGCAGGCAAGACCACCAATTAGCCACTATTCTAGGATAACTACCACAATATTATCCAATCAGCATCATTATTTACGTGGACCATGCAGTCTGCGCGGGAATATTGTTCTTTGGCAGGGCATTCTGTTCAAAGAACAATACACAAGAACAATGCGTGATACACTTAGACGGAGTCAACTGTCCTTTTTCAAGAAATGGTAAGCAACATACTAAAATTGCTGAAATTATTCAGTCATGTAGCATTGGTTTCACAGGAAAAACGCAGAGAGCAATGGTTGTAAAAAAGGTTCCGCCCGGAAACGTATCCCAGATAACGCAGCTTACTGGGCTGATGCCGGGCCGATACCGTGCCGATACTGTCAGTATCGGCCTAGTATCGGCCCAGCATCGGCCCAGTAAGCTGCGTTATCAGGGATGTATGTATATAATAATATGAATAATAATAATGAATATTCCCACACCACTTACGCTATATATTTCTTGCTAGGTATTATTTAGTTATTTTGTCTTTGTTATAGATGGCCAAGCGAAATATGGAGACATTATGACATCATACCTGGGCCCGTACCGGTGTATCACAATACATGGGTATAAGAATATATACGAAGCATTCGTTACGCAAGCAGATGTATTTTCCGGACGTGCTAAGTTTCTGCCCGGCATCCAAGGCGTAAAGGGAAAAGGTAGGTATATGTACACTCAAAATTACTTTCCCTGAATAGATTATTATTAGTACCAACCCTTTAACACTCAAACGGAATACTAATAATAATAATAATAATAATAATAATAACAATAACGACGACGACGACGACGATGATAAAAATTATAATAATTATATTAATAACAGTACCGTATGTGAACAAAAGTTATAATACCTCTATCGCCAAAAACTGTAACATAAATGTTGCCATCATATGCCATTTGTAATGGCCTGAGTGAAATAAAGAAAAATGAAACTGAAAACTGAGAAATGGGCATTTGTAGACTAGGAAAAGACTATTTGTTGTAATTTACCACTGGAATGACTGGCTCGATAAACTATGAGAAAAGGGGAATTCGAATTTGTGAGGTAAAACGTTAAGGATCCATTTTGTCATTGTTTTACGACATGGTATGTTTATTTTTTCGGAATTTTCCTATTCGCAAGGACCGATATGGTCCATTCTAACTTCGTTTGTAATTATTCCTGAAACGTACACCACGTTTGTATTCATTTTCGTAGAGAGGTAGAAATCAAGTATGCCTAAAATCAGTGAGTAAGCCCTAGCTACGTTTACTATGGGCGATGACCTGCCAAATTTAATCCAGATTTTACTATTTCGAAATAACTTTAGGTATGTTTTGAGATCCTGTAAGACATGTATTTTCCATTATCAAATCGTATTAACTTTGTAATATAATCGAGAACAATGGACCTTTCCAGTTTATCTATCCATCATATGACGTTATAATCAACTACACGACGTGTAGGATGACGTTATAATCAATTATCGCATGAATGGCTCGATTTAGTCCATCTTAAACGCTTCACAGTCCGACATGTTGTACGAATTGTATGTCTGTACTATTTAATAAACATTGTGTTAAATATTTTGAAAGTAATATGACTGGGCACTGAGTGAAATTAGTTTCAAAATATTCAACAGCTTACCTGTGTAGTTTTCTGAAAATTGATGGCCGGGGAGTTCAGGGATCTATCGATCCCAACACGGCGAAGTGTGGGTGGAGCTTAGTTAGAGATGAGCGGGGCATAGCTAACACGGGAAACTACAGGTGTTCTGATTCAATTGAACATTTTAATTGCTATGTGTGTCTTTGTTGTATGCAAATGCAACCAAACCTGCCTCTAACGGATCCCACGATGTGCCCCGTCGAAATGTGGTCCACAAGGAAAAGCCACTACCTTACTATTGTAAATAGCTTTGTGACTAACAGATGACATCTCTTCAATACCGTCACACTTACAGACTAGAAATATCATTTGTTTTCGATGATGTGTTCGATGGCTAATCTAACTATTTACCAAAAGGATCGGTTCCACAGGAATGCTAATTATGGTATCCATTTATCGACAATATCTCCAAAGCAACCTTTTCATTCATTGCTTTAGCCTTCCATCATTTGCGAATGAATTGACAATTCATGCAAAGGGATGTTATTTCAGCCATATATACACCTGTGCAAAAGTTAAGCACCACCCTATTTTTACGCACATGCGAGGGTATATTCATGTGCTATGAAGAAAGCAATAGCATAAACATTTATGTACCCATCCATCTTAGTGCAAGAGGTAATAATGCAACTAGAGGAATGCTGATTATGATGGTGGGGAAACACTGTATGTTTTTGTTTGAACTTGAAAACGAGGCCTGAATATGGTTACGTTGACACAACTGACAACTATTGCCCTACAGTTGACACACGTGGCTAGATTGTCATTAATGGTGTCTGAAAACGAAGTTTAACATCTGTGCACGAGTTTGAGACTGTCATTATTAATACCGGGTATATCCACCTTGTGCCTGGATGACGGCCTGGAGACGACGTTTCATGCTGGTCACCAACCGACTGATACGCCATTGTGGTATTCGTTGCCATTCAAGATGGAGTGCGTCTGTTAATTCCTGTAGGTTCTGCACAGGAGGATCCCTCCTTTTAACCATGTTTCCCAGAATGTCCCAGATATGCTCAATAGGGTTCATGTCAGGGCTCCTTGCTGGCCATGGTAGGGTTTCGATGGCATTCTGGCGGAGGTATTCATGCACAGCTCTAGCACGATGTGGTCGGGCGTTGTCATCCATGAATATAGGGTGGGTTCCAGGTGCATGATTTACAAAATGAGGGACCACAACTCTATCCAGTATGGAATCTTGATATCTTTGTCCATTTAGTGTTCCAGGTACAGTCAACAGATCCAGCTTACAATCAAATGAGATGCACCCCCATATCATAATGGAACCTCCACCAAATGGAACTTCTTCCATGATGTTACGTTGGTCGTACGCCGTGC
This sequence comes from Chaetoderma sp. LZ-2023a, assembly GCA_034401795.1. Taxonomy (NCBI): domain Eukaryota; kingdom Metazoa; phylum Mollusca; class Caudofoveata; order Chaetodermatida; family Chaetodermatidae; genus Chaetoderma; species Chaetoderma sp. LZ-2023a. Next base: position 40,226,541 of record CM067360.1, on the reverse strand, counting down.
GTCTGGACCTCCATAGACGAGTTCGAGCATCTGTGGCATGAAGCAGGAACCGACTTTCATCGGACCAGTGTACCCGTCTCCAGGATCTCATGTTCCAGTGTCTTCTTTCGTTGCACCACCTCAGACGCTCCTCTTTGTGGTGTGCAGTGAGGAGAGGACGTCTGACAGGTCTCCTAGCTTTCATGCCAGCAGCATACAGTCTCCTTTTGACGGTAGACATTGACACTCTATTGCACGTTTCCCATTGCTGGCTGAGCACTCTGCTGTTGGTGAATGGAGATCTCCTAACAAGGCGTACTAGGGCTCGATCATCAGGGGCAGTAGTCTTCTTCGGTCTTCCAGATCTAGGCCTGTCCTTCACCTCGTTAGTTTGCCCATGTTTTGCAATCAAACGACTGATTACAGTATGGTTAATGTTCAGCTGTCTGCCAATCTCTCTGCATGACATACCAGTGGTATGCATGCCTATGATTTGCCATTTCACACGATCACTTAACCTTCGTCTTGCCATAGCGGTTCACAATCAAGAGCTAATTCTCTTTGTACAAATAAACCACGGTCATGAACACAAAATTCCTAATCTTGTCGCCTAAATCTGTATGTAATGTCCTACACCTCAAACTGGACTTTTACATAACTGAACACGTGTGCTGTTTCCCGCCACGCACAGACATCAAGCGGCGTGAAGTCATGCATGCATGTGCATTTCGTACTTGGAATTATGTCAGCTAACGCGGGGACAAAAAGTATGGCAGCCTAGTTGTACCATCTTGTTTCTACGTTCTATTGTTTTTGCTGGTGCTTAACTTTTGCACAGGTGTATAGATTTCCAGGCACCGTCAGCTCAATGTGATTCGAGATGTGTTCTTCTGACCACAACCTGAAGAAGTGAAAATGAGTGTCAAAATCGTCCATTATATTCAACTCAGAGGTGTGCGCCAGAAGACCGTAACCTCACGTGACCAGCATATTAATTAGATATAACTTAATTCCCTACCATTTATGGTCACTCATCATCGCATATTAAGAGATACATAGCCTCAGCACGTATACATAACAAGTCGATAGATTGATGACCGATATTTTACAGGTCAGAATGAGCTCCCTATTTTGTTGACTGGAATGACTGGTCAGTATCATATACACCTATAGACAAGCTCAATCATGTGTGTTATCTATTTTATAATGCACTTTCTGCGACACATTGTACACGACCCGTTCATGTGTGTATAAGTGATAATGTCTGGGCTAAATGTTAGAAAGACGTTGAAGTAACTAGTTCCCACTTAATTCACGCATTTACAATATGTAATATAAAGTTTGTTATATTCGTGTCTGGGTAATTTCATTGCTTCTAGAGCTTTGAATTTTTTTTCGTGGTGAATTTATATCAGGAGATTGATGGATCAAATTCAAAGGCAACTGAAGTTTAATTGGCTAAATCTACACGATTGCCCTATCTATTTGATCAGTTGAGATATTTCTGAGCTATAGAGTTTTATATTCTCTCTTATCTAGAGTGCACCATCGAAACATGGGAAATATCTAAGAGGATATTTTAACGTCATTTCATGGTAATAAGGAATACTTGGCATACATATCAGATCAATCATTCCTCTGATGAAGAACAGGACGTGGGTGGATGCCACTTAGGACTGAATTTGAAGTTAATCTACAAGGTGACAAATGTAAAAGCAAGGTCGTAATGCGTATTTGGGTATTTTTCATGGGTTAGACCACACCCGTTAGATCTATGCTGAAAAAATAATATCAGTTAATGCACTGAGTATCTGTAATGAGTCATTGATCCATCATGTGTGCTAGACATTCCATTAACGTGTGAAATCACATCTTGGCTGGTGAAGTAAGATGTATCCTCAACCATTTCATGCTCAATAAAAGCCTGCGCCAGAGTATTGATGAGTATAATTACCATCGCCCCTGAAAACAGAAGGGTTAATATGAAATTGTGGTTTTTCTTGTTGCAGAGGTTGTTGTTGGTGGTGGTGGTGTTGGTGGTGGTGTTGGTGGTGGTGGTGGTGGTGGAGGTGGTGGGTGTGTGTGTGTGCTAGTTATGGTAATGGTGGTGTTTGTGCTGATAGTGATTCTTGCAGGAGTGGTGGTGTTTGCTATTGTGGGTGTTCTTTTGGCTGTGCTGCTGGTTGAAATCGTTATTGTGATGATGGTGGGTCTGTGTCTTTAACAACAGCTACAGCGCCATGACTGGTCGTACCTGTTACTGTTGGTGGTTCTGTCGTTGTTAGCAGCGGCATCCGTGGCCATGGTGTCATGAGCGATGGTGACGGCGGTGGCCACGGCAGCGGCAATGGTGTGTGCGTGCGTGCGTGTGTATACATGCGTGCACATGCGCGTGTATGCGTGTGTGCGTGCGCGCGCACGCGTGTGTGTTGTGCGTACGTACGTGCGTGCGTGCGTACGTACGTATGTACGTACGTGCGTGCGTGCATGCGTGCGTGCGTGATGAGGGATGGGGGTATAGTATAGTTGCTTATTAATCCCTCTCACCAAACCACAATATTTTTATTACTATAATTATGCATAGTATATGAAAATGCTTACATATTGCCCTATGTTCCCCTATTATATTAGTCCGTGCGATTTCGGGGTCAAAATGATACCACCTCCCTCAACTGGCCGCCGTTTGGCGATCCGTGACCCCCACTGCCCTCTCAATCCCTGGGGCATAGGAATTTGAGACATGTGTATAAAACTCCCGTGCAGACCCCACATGTCTGGAAGAACCTCATCAGGATACCAGCCAGTGGCCGGCCTCTCTCTCTCTCTCTTTCTCTCTCTCTCTTTCTCTCTCTCTCTCTCTCCATTCTGACCGGTATCCTGAGGAAGTTTTTCTATCTGTGGGCCATTTTTGTACCTATCCTACCTATCTTCTACCCCACCTATCTTCTACCCCACCCTGTTGATATTCTAGCCGGCTGGTGCGTGTGTGTCTGTGGTGCTTTAACCCCGCACCGGGGAGTACTGCGGTGGGTCTTTATCTAACCTGGTCATATTACCCCGGCCCTTGTGTCTTACCTAGTTTTGAAATTTCAGGTAAGTTCTAGCGAGGTCTTTTGAGCGAGATTTGAACCCAGTCTGGGAACGCTATGCAATTCCACAACTCTATTGATCGACCCACCGAAACACTACTAAAATCTCGCCTCTTAGTAATCTTATCTCTGGGCGTGAGTTGTGCAATCGCTGTTACGCACCAACACAGCAATGTGTGAACCCATAACTTATCAGCTATAATAATGCATACATAGTTAATGCGATGCATACATGGCCGAGACAGTTAATGCGGAACAGCTTATGAAACCATATCAGCTGTAACGGTAATCAGCAATTATCGTTGCATTGACATTTTTCAAGAACCTAAACATTAATACTCGTTAATTGCAAAGGCGCTCAGCAGACTAGACCGTACTATTTTCCTAGCACGAGTATCTCTGATATGCAATAAACTAATTGAATTGATCTACACACAGATTGATGACATCAGCGTTGTTGGCATTTTCAAAATGTCCTGGAGTTCAAGGTGAAAACGCTGGTCTGAGAGAAGAGAATAACTACACATTTATATCCAACTTTTGAATGGATATTTGTCCTAATTATATACATATTCATTTCATGTTTGTGTTCTCAGTTCGTGATTTCTCTGTATCTTATGTGACGAAACTTTGATATTGGGTGCTTGCTAGATGTGTTACACACGAGGCATCAAAAAGTGAATGGGGACGAATAAGATTTGGCGATTCGTTCTATTAGGCTGGAGGTGTGGGGAAAAGAAAATGGCCACCGCAAAACAAAATGGCGGACGATTACTTGATACAAATTGCAAGCATGAATAATTAATTCACGTAATTTTTTTTACTAAAAAAATTTCTTAATTTCATAATGGCCCTTCAACTTTAAAGGGAAGAGGGTATTGCATTTGGCTTTGCGTGTTGGTGTGTTCGTAGCTGTATCTAAAACAAGGTCGGTAGAATCTCAGTAGCTGCGGGTGCTGGACGACGTGCAGGGTATCACAATAACTCGTTTTTGTTTGTAAAGTCAAGCTAAAAACCGCATCCTGATTCAATCAAATCCTGGATCTGTGAATATCTCGGAAACTACTGATCCAATTTGGCTCAAAGTTTAACACAATAAAGGTTGTGACGGTATTCTAGTATTCCGCAACTTTCCTCCTGATCCGAACATCCCGGAAAATCCTGAAATTGTAAACTCTTTTCAATGTCGCAAACAATGGGAGGGCCAGGATTTGAGATCTCTGATTGCGCTTGTTGGATAGGGCCTATTCTGTACAAACAAACATATCTATGCAGGACACATCCTTTTGGGTACAACTGATGATTGTTAAAAAAAGGAGTCGCGATCATTTCGCTGCTAATAAAACAATAAAGTACAGCTGTTGACTATTTTGAAATTAATGGAAACTGTTACTGCTATGGGCAGCATCTGCTATGGCAACAACAATTCCCAGTCAAAGTAGTTTCCAAATAATCAACGAAATATTCCTTACATCGCAAAGAATTTCTTGTTTCTGGTTTACGTGGTTTGACTGGTTAAGTGATCGCTGGTTTTTGATGACCCGTGCAGTTTTCCTGGATAGGCCTATCTAGCTTATTATTTGTTTGTATGCAGCTAAAGCCACCACATCTTGACTTCATGGATTACGCTCGCAGTTTCACCAGGAAACAGATAGAAGAACATCGTAAGACATTTGATGCAGATAATGTCAGGGACTTCGTAGATATCTATCTGAAAGTACAGACAGAGGAACAAGACAGCAATATTGATGGTAATACCGTGAACGGGGTGCTGTAAAGCTCATGAATAAGTTAACATGTTTCCAGAAAACCCCAGAAACATGAACAATGGACCTTTCCATTTTTAGCTATGCCACGCCCATCACTATCTAAGCTCCACCCACACCTCGCCGTGTTGGGATTGCTCGATCCCCAAATGCCCTAGCTATCAATTTCCTGAAAACTATACAAGGAAGCTGTTGAATATTTTGTAACTAATTAGACTGGGTGCTGTTGCTGCATATGGCAGCAACAGCGCCCAGTCCAATTAGTTTCAAAATATTCAACAGCATATTTATTAAATAGTAAAAGCAAACAATTTGTACAACAACGCATAGACCGTCTTCAAATATGCGTTCGTGACGTACGTCATTCATGACGTCATTCGTTATGATGTCATTGTACACGTCACGCAGTTCATTATGACGTCATAAGATGGGTGGGTGCTCTGGAAAGGTGAATTATGACAGATTTGAACACGATGTAAGAAATGCTCTGTTGCATATTTTGAACATAATTGGATTGGAAGACATTGCTGCCTTAGGCAATATTCAACAGCACGTTTTATTTTGTTTTGGAAACATATTAAGTTATTTCTGAGCTGTACTGCCTCAATCAACCAGTATATTGTTTGGACCACTCCAACTTCCACCTGGCTAGTGGTTTGCCCTTACCAGGAACACCATTACCATTATCGCAACCACAACTCTACCTGTAGAACCATGACAACACTGGTAATCAGCACCCGTGTGATTTGCTGTTTACACTTTGAACCAGGAATTCCCTGAACCTCAATCCCCAGGTAACTATACAGGTAAACTGTTGGATATCTTGAAACTAATTAGACAGGAATTTGTTGGCACCACTGCCAGTAACAGCCCCCAGTCGTATTCTCATAAAAAATAGTCAACATCATATGTCTTATATTGCAGATGATTTTTCGTGTTGGGTGTCAACTTACTGTCAAGGGGTTAATAATATTTACTGCTGGTCATTTGACCGAAACGGTAGGCCTAAATTGAAATATTGTGTGATAAAAATAAGACGGAATAGCTTACTAGCTGAAAATGATGTGCGCATGCGCGATAGTTACGACTTAGGCAGCTTTGTCAGAAATGCCCGACAGGCACACGATGGACAGACCGACAGACAAACTTCTACAAGTTGCAACTTGCACATCGCTAATCAAAAGATTAACAAAAGTAACACACATTATTTGTACATGTTAGCATACACTAGGTGATATTAGGCATTAAGACCCACGAATAGAGATATCAGATCTATCGCTCTAAATGTCAATCTGTCATCATTGTCAATATATATATGAAACAGTAATTAAAGCATCTGAATTGTATGTTAATGGTGAATTTTGTTTGGTATTTTCTTAAATATTTTGAAACATACGTTAAATAAAAGTGACTCTGTGAATTGAGACTGTTTTGATTGGCTCATTTCAGAGGAGGACATGTTTGCTACCATCATTGACTTGCTGTTTGGTGGATCCGAAACCTCATCAACAACTCTTGACTGGGCGTTACTTTACATGATGGAATACCCAGATGTACAAACCAAGTGTCAGAATGAAATTGATCGGGTAAGCCAATAGAGGATCCATTCCTTTGCCCGCCCATTTATACCCAAGCTCCGCCCACTTATTTCCGCATGTTGGAGCCAATCTATATCCTTTGCATCCTGAATTCCCAGAATCCCAATTGCAAGGTAACTATACAATTAAGTTGTTGAATATTTTGAAATGAATTTGATGGGGGTGTTGTTGCTGCCTATGGCAGCCACATCGCCCAGTCAAATTAGTTTTAAAATATTCAACAATATGTCGGTTAAATGGTAAAGACACATACTTCGTACACTTGATGGCCTGTTCAATATTCACGACGGAACTAGATACATCATTCATTATATACATTTTGATTGTAACGTCAGCCTACATATGTTTATTTGATTATGACGTCATATACTTGAGACCCACACCGAATTCATCCATTATTACAACTTGCCATAAAGATTTATCAAGCCATTGTTGGTGTTTGGGATGTGTGAGTACAGTATGAACTATTTATTCATCTGTAGTTTAGTCCTATGTTCATAATTTTAAAAGCAATATTAAAGCATGTTAAATTGTAACCTACATTGAGCTGATGAGGATCGTGCAATAGGACGATGGTCAACTACGTGAAGTGTAGGGTGACGTCATGCTCATTACTCCATGAATGACTTGATTTAGTCCGTCTTAAACGTTTAATAGTCCGTCTTTACTATTTAATAAACATGCTGTTGAATATTTTGAAACTAATTTCATAGCCATAGGCAGCAGCAACAACACCCAGTCAAATCAGTTTCGAAATATTTAACAGGTTTCTGTATAGTTTCTAGAAATCGATAGTTAGGGAGTTCAGGGATCGATCGATCCCAACACGAGCGATGTGTGTGTGGAATGGACGGGGCGTAGCTAAAACTGTAAAGGTCCATTCATGGTTCACACAACTTCAAGATTAATTGCAAGCGTTCTGCGAGAGGCCGGTTCAGTGACAGGCAGGGGTGTCTTTTGTGATGCACTGATTCACTAAAATTCTTGTTATTAATATAATTTATTTATTTTCTCGGATACAGGTTGTTGGTCGTAATCGAGAGGTGCGTTGGTCTGATAGAGCAAGCTTACCGTACCTGGAAGCAACAATGCACGAAATTCAAAGATATGCTACTATTTGTAAGCTTTAACCGTAAACTTTAATTTTCTTTACCATCACCCCTTTAATAGTCAAGCCGGCGAAAAAAATTAAGTGGTGAATTTGCAAAAATAGTCTAAAATTAAAATATCTTGAAAAGTATTGACAATCAAAATGTTTAATTGATATATCATGTAGTATTTTGAGCGCTTTGAGGCGCTGTTGACACACAAGCAGTTAAACATGCGATATATACAACCTTTCATGGCTCGCACAATAGTTCGGTGTAGTGTGGGGGTGTATCCACTGCCAGGCAGTGCATAATTAATATTCTAGTTTCCTTATTAGAACAGATAATACATATTTAGCAAGGAAAATTAAAGGTGCATATTCACAGTGGAATGACTCAAAATAAAATTGTTAAAATCATATACTTTTAGAGGCTTAAATTATGTGCCAGATGTAATGAAACGAAATAAATCTTAGCATATGATGATTTCATTACGTATAAATTAATATAATTTTTTAAGTTGTCAAATTGAATTAGAGGCACGAGTCCCTAATTCAAATTCACAACTAAAACTACGAAATTTATTTATAAAGAAAGAACTCATTATATGTTAAGATTTATTTCATTTCATTACATTGAGGTACACAATTTAAGCCTCTAAACGTAGATAATTTCAACAACTTTTTTTTCAAGCATTTTGATGCACCTTTAATTGTGTATTATTTTCAACTATTTAGAACAAATGTGTTCAAATCACATTGGAATAGACATTTTCCAGTGTTAGCTATGTCCCGTCCATCTCTAGCTAAACTCCACACACACTTTGCCTGGGTTGGGATTGAGCGATCCATCTACTCCCTGACTGTCAATTTTCAGAAAACTATACAGGTTAGTTGTTAAATGTTTTGAAACTAATTTGCCTGAGTGCTGTTGCTGCCAATGACAGCAACAGTCCTAAGTCAAATTGGTTTCAAAATGTTCAGAAGGACTATTAAGTTTTTAACCCTTTAACATCCATATCAGCCAAAAACGGCCTCTGTCACATAGTTCATTATGACGTTATATGACATCATATGATGGTTGTATAAACTGGAACGGTCAATTAACTCTATGTCATAAACGTATGCTGGAGAGCATTAAATGTTAGGAAACTGGGCATCAGAGCCCTTGCGCTTTTGTATAGACATTTGGCAGCATCATTATTTTTCACAACTGTCCTCACCTTTTCTTATTTGCATAAGTCTGCATATTCAAATTAGCGTATGCTAGTTACATCTTTTGGGACTCCCAATCTTAATTGCATTTCATTAGATTCACAACTATTTTACAACAGTTCCCATGGGCGTCGGGCATTGCACCACCGAAGATACAGAGTTTAAAGGCTATCGTATTCCAGCGCAAACCATCATAATGGGAGACCTATATTCAGCTCTGAATGATCCGGATTACTGGGAAAACCCGGACCAGTTCTCTCCCGATCGATTCTTAGATGGCGATGGGAAACTGAGGAATGTTGAGGCAATGATCCCATTCTCTATTGGTTAGTATCTCAGCAAATCTTACCACAGACTATAAATGAATTAATGATCAATAAGTTAATGGATGCAAAGAACTCATTTTTTAAGTGATACATTGCTATATTTTCTACATTTTGTCTCCATGAAAGAAATTGTATATCACAAATGATCCACATCCTTATCAATCTCGCCACTATTGTGCGTATGCGTGTATCTGCGCCGCATGCGTGGGCACGTGGACGCGCACGTAAGTGCACGCATGAGTGGGTCTCCGGCAGAGGCAACTACGAATTTCATGAAGAGATCTTCAGCAAAATTGGGCAGAAAGTTGATTTTGGTGTCAAAAGGTCAAAGGTAATATTTAAGGGCAGGAGATGGTGATTTCGAATATCTCTTCAACTGGTTCAACACTCCAGACCAGATACAAAAGATTAAATAAATATATTGTTGAACATATTGAACATGATATTATTGGAGGCTGTGTGGCTTATTAATAATGTCTTGACTTACCCCATTGAACAGTACAGACAATTCATTTTAATGTAAAGAATGCTGATTATTTTGAAACTAATTGGACTGTCAGAGGTTGCTCAAGAAATTCCAGTCAGATTATTTTCAAACTTGTCAACAGCTTACCTGTATACTGCATAGTTAGTTGTATTGTATGTAAGACACTGCTATTTCAGGCCATGAACGGTTAAACTATTCGCTTCTATCTTATTATGTATTTAACCATATATAACCATTTGTAGAACAAGAGAATATCATTTTTGAAATTTTAACACTGGAATGACTGGATCTCTTACCGGGCCAGTAATTTCAGTGGTAATTTTCAAAATTACTCTTCTCTTGTCCTACACATGGCTATCTATCAAGACCAGTGTAGAAACCATTTGGTCAGTTGAGTGTTAATGGGTTTATACGGCTATGCTATCACTTAATAATATATGTGTATTTTACAGGTCCACGTGTCTGCCTGGGAGAATCTCTAGCAAAGATGGAATTGTTCCTGTTCTTCGGTAACATGTTGCACCAGTACACCTTCACTAATTCTGCACCTGTAGACTGGAGCACAGAAACATTCAGCTTAGCCATGAGAGCAGCCCCTTATTACAAACCTAATGTGCAGAAACGCGAATAAACCGGAACAGAAATATGGCAACAAAACCATTTGATATATATATATATATATATATATATATATATATATATATATATATATATATATATATATATATATATATATATATATATAAATATTTAGTCTGAGCTCTTCTTCTCCCACCCTCTCTCTCTCTCTCTCTCTCTCTCTCTCTCTCTCTCTCTCTCTCTCTTTCTCTCTCTCTCTCTCTCTCGCTCTCTCTATCTCCCTCCCTCCCGCCCTCCCTCCCCCCTCCCTTACCCCCACACTCTCTCTCTCTATCTCTCTCTCTCTCTCTCTCTCTCTCTCTCTCTCTCTCTCTCTCTCTCTCTATCTATCTATCTATCTCACTCCCTCCCTCTCCTCTCTCTCTCGCTCCCTCCCTCCCTCTCTTTCTCCCTCCCCTCTCTCTATCTCTATGGTCTCCCTCTCTCCCCCTCTCCCTCCCTTCCTCCGTCCCTCCCTCTCCCCCCCCCCTCAGACTCTCACACAGTGTAATCTAGTACTAACGTGCTATCGCAATGCATACTCTAGCGTAACAGTGCTCACGCTTCAGGAAATATTTATTTTTATTTGTAATAGTTTAGTACTGCTAGTACCGTGGTCATTACCATGCCACTATATCTAGCCGATGACCGCAACACAGCAATATAAATATTAAAAAGCGTAATCCCTGGCAAAAAGGTTGAAAGGGAAGTGCTTTTCAGGAAATATCAATTAAGACCTGTACATGTCGTCGTGGTAGGCATATTGCCATTCTTTATATTATATTAGTTTCTTGAAATGATAAGTACTTTATACATATTATTACCGTTCCTATATATGATTGCTTTATTACTGACAAAAAGGCATAGCTAATCAATACGAATTATTAGGAAGCACAAGCAGTTTACATGTGTCTATATTATATGTGAACTGCTTGTGCTTCCTAATAATTCGTCTTGATTAGCTATGCCTTTTTGTCAGTAATAAAGCAATCATATATAGGAACGGTAATAATATGTATAAAGTACTTATCATTTCAAGAAACTAATATAATATAAAGACTGGCAATATCCCTACCACGACGACATGTACAGGTCTTAATTGATATTTCCTGAAAAGCACTTCCCTTTCAATGTTTTTGCCAGGGATTACGCTTTTTAATATTTATATTGCTGTGTTGCGGTCATCGGCTAGATATAGTGGCATGGTAATGACCACGGTACTAGCAGTACTAAACTATTACAAATAAAAATAAATATTATATATATATATATAATATAGACGCATGTAAACTGCTTGTGCTTCTTAATAATTCGTCTTGATTAGCTATGCCTTTTTGTCAGTAATAAAACAATCATAAGTTATAAAATAATAATGTCATCAGTAATTATATCGTTCAGCGCTTGATTTTACCCATCGTCCTATCGCACGGTCTCGCCCTCCCACTAACGCCCTCGTGTCTCGAACAGCGAAGCGATGTGAGTGGGCGTATGTTAGTACGATGGATTTTACCGGGTTTGTAAACAACTGGTTACCCTGGTATATAAAGAAAGAAATACAAGTTATATTGTTCATTCTATTACACTTAGATATGCAGATGATAATCCCGTAAATGGACATTTCCATTTTAGCTATGCCCCGCCCATCACTAGCTAAGCTCCACCCACACCTCGCCGTGTTGGGATTGATCAATCCCGGAATGCCCTAGCTATCAGTTTCCTGAAAACTATACAGGGAAGCTGTTGAATATTTTGTAACTAATTTGACTGGGTGCTTTTGTTGCTGCCTATGGCATCAACAACGCCCAGTCAAATTAGTTTCCAAATATTCAACAGAATATTTATTAAATAGTAAAAGCAAACAATTTGTACAACAACGCATAGACCGTCTTCAAAGATGCGTTCGTGCCGTACTTATCAACGTCATTCATGACGTCATTCATTATGATGTCATTCTACACATCACTTAGTTCATTATGACGTCATATGATGGGCGGGTACTCTGGAAAGGTGAATTGCATGGTAAGATATCTTGGGGAAATATGGATATGTCCTCAGAGAGGATAATTCCCGAAAAAGATCAAATTCCGTGGAATTATGCAGTGGACTGTCGAGAAACACAAACAGCATTATTACAGTACTACTGCGGGCAGGTAACGGGAAGGACTAGCCAACCCGGAACCAATAATCCACACCCCTGGGATGTGCTATGGCCACCCTATGGATGGCTATACCCCAAGCACGCACGATGGTGAGACATGATTTGCCCATTCTGCGCATGCGCCGGACCACTGGAAGTACACCCCGTAATTGTCACATTCCTTTACTGAGCGTGTAGAACAGGATTTAACCTTGGCTACTTATAATTACTATTATCAAAACATAACATCAGATTAACGCATTTCTCACACTCTATTTCTCATTCTATTTACTTTCCGTACTCCGGTAATCTGAATGGCGGATTTGCCAGATGGTTGTACAGATAGGATACATGAAACAATAAGGCAGGGCACGACACCCCTCCCTTTTAGATAAAACCTTATCATCACTATCTAGAATATAACTATGAGTGTACGTTTTATGATTGATCAGTTCAACAATGGTAACAGTCTTAAAGACATAAATTAGTCATAAAAAGTTTTGAAAACCAACATGTTCAATTTAACTAATTACCAATTTAAAGATAATCATTAGTTTTATGAAATGTAATGTCTGATCATGAAAATCGTCAACTGTTCGTTTGATCGTCCTAACTAAGATTACTGTCTGAAATAATCAAATGATGTTTAAAGTCACTTCATTACAAAGTCGCGAAACCGGCCAGGAACAGTTCTTGTCCGTTCCGGTCGAACGCGAGGTCTTGGCACATCTGCAGTCGGATTTGAAATGGATGGCAATTGAATGTTTATCTGGGTAAGTATGTCATCTCCAAGTGGTGGTAGATATCGCATAATAGTTTCATTAGTTTGTGTATCATGCGGAGTAGTTTCCACCTGCTGATTGTACCATTTCACATGGGTGGTGTTCCTACTGTACTGAACACCATCAGGTGATTGAACAGTCACTTGATTTCCACTCCACGAAACGATCTGATATGGATTAGGCCGGAATGTTTTCCTGGCCGTTCCTGCATCAATAACACAGAATCGTTAGGTGATAGATCAGATATAGCTGCATGACGCCGCTTATATGTACACATTTTGCATACACCCTTCATCTCACCATCCGTATCTCTAACTTCATGATCTACAATGTCAGGTGTAAGTTCCGGAAGTTTTGTACGAAGTTTTCTTTGGAACAAGCCGGGATGCGAGGCTTTTACCAGTCAACGCATGGGGTGCGTCTCTGTAAGCCATAACATAACTTAATAACGCATATTTCTACTCCTTACCAATAGCATGCACAATTTCCATGTGCTTCTCAAGAGATTGGTTCCGACGTGCAGCTTCCCCGTTTGCCTGAGACCACCTTGGGGGTAGCACGGTGATGTTCAATTCCCATGTTTGCCATATATTTCGCAAACACATCAGACACAAATTGGGGTCGATTGTCCGAAGATATTGAAATTGGTAAACCATGTCTAGCAAAGACACGTTTTAATACTGACACAGTTTTCTCAGCTGTTGTTGATCACATCACTTCAAGTTCATGGTAACGACTGTAGTAATCGACTACAACCATTAACGATTCACCAGACGGAAGAGGTCCCAAGAAATCAATAGCTATGTCATCCCAAGATTTACCTGGATGAACGGTATTACGAATTGGTTTACTGTACTGACTAGTTGACATCAGTAGCATGTCTTGCAATGTTTCTCCACATCCCTCCACATGCCTGGCTACCATACTCTAGATCTTAAGTTTTGTTTTGCCCCGATAACATCTAAATGCCGTTCATTGGCTAGTGTTACGATCCGTGGGCGGAGTTTTTCGGGGATACAAATCCTAGTTCCTTGTAAAACATTTTGCCTATTCGACACAATTCACTGCTCCCTTCCAGATAGTGTTTTTGCTCATGTCACAATTCAAATTTGTACCACCCTGTATTTTGTAAATATTGATCGCATATTGCTTTTCGAAACACTATGTAGTTTTTTCTGTTATGCGGATTGACAAAAGTTGTAAGTTTCACTCATTCTATTGGTATGGTAATCTAGGAATAGCGGATACCCACTTAATGCTACATGTAAATGGCGACCCTTCTCTGTTCTGTAAAATTGGATATTTCATCCTTTTGATAGTGGGCCGTGCTAACATTTTTGTGGTTGTGTTAAGCTGTTGCTGCCAATGGCAGCAACATCTTTGTATCATCATAAACATTTAAATGTACACCAAGAGTTAAAACCTATAGTCTAGAACATATGCAGTACCATATTCCTGTAGTTTTCAGTTTTGAAATATTTGTCCGTTCCTCGGATTAAATGAGCTTTGTTATGTAAATCACTGACGCATTCTTATCACATAAACACTTGAAGGAATCTGTCAAAATTGGTCACTTATTAAGTTCCTTACTCGCCTGTTCCGAAAAGTTTGGTACATTGTACCGTAGTTCCTTCAAAGATTGATCAGAGTTTGCCTGAATCAAGCCTTAGTTTTAGCCTGGTCGTTGACATGCTGGTCGTTGACATAGTGGTTGTTGGCATGAAAGTTGGTTCATATGTCTGAAGACGGTCATTCACTGGCGTAGGTTGGCTTGTCATTTCCGGTTGGATTCATTGCTACATCGATTGCAAGACCTCGCCCATGACCAAAGTATCCGTTCATGTTCGTCGTCTTTGACAACGTCCGGAGGTCACTTGACCATTCGTCTACAGAGAGCGTCTTCAAGATGGAGACGATTCCATAAGGCTACCTTCCACATAAGATAAGTCTAAATGACCGTGGCTAGAGATCAACCAGCGACAATATTGGACATTGATAATACAAAATGATAGGTTATATTGCATACCGGTATTTAATTTTTCAAACAACCATTTCATCATGATTTCATTTTGTAAATTCATACTTAATACATTTGTTATTTAAATTGAATTAGTAGTTGTTTGTGCTGCTCTTGTTATTACCACGTGACACACTGGGTCAATAAAACTAGGTTAGGTCGATTATCCATTCTGTAGTTTCTCCCTGTAGTTTTGGTTAGACTGGAACGGAACTAATCCTAATGTCTCGATAATTGTGGTGGGCGGTCAGGCCGACCCTGCATGGCAAAGATCGTGACAGCTCACCATCACCCCATTTTCCAGAATCAATACATTGTCTGGTTTTGTCAAGCTCTGGATCATCTGTAGATACACGTTCAACGTCTCGAGCCTGTCAGCAGTGGTTGTAGTGTTTATCGTGACAAATTTCACATACTGCTCTGCTTTTTTCTTCGAGTTTGTATGAATCAGAAGTTTTTCTCCTCAACAGACAAGACAATAGGTCAGCTATGTTATTCCTACCCGGAGTATATATACCATTTTGAATAGGTTTAGTTGCAAACGTAGTACCCAGTGCTCGATTCTCGCACACAGTTTCGAGCTAGGAGAATAGATTGTCTCAAGTGGTTTGTGGTCTGTTACAAGTTCAAATGTTATTTCATAGACATATGGGTGGAACCTTTCACAATCCCATACAAGGCCTTACGCCTCTTTATTGGTTTGGGAGTCTCGTTTTTCAACATTGCTTAAACTACGGCTGGCATAACTGATCACTCTCCAGTCGCATTTCTGTTCCTGGATTAGGACAGCACCGAGTCCTACGGGGCTTGCGTCGGCAATGATCCTTGTTTTATCCCTCTGGTCGTAGTAACCCAATGTTTCACTGCTAGTTAGTTTGTCTTTCAACAATTGAAAAGCCACTCTCTGCTGTGGGCCAAACACAAATTGTTGATCTTTTCGTATTAGCTGTCTAAGTGGTTCTCGGGGTAGAATAGTCTGGTATAAATTTCGAACAAAAGTTCACTAAGCCTGGGAAGCTACGCACTTCGCTTGCATTTTCATGTTCCCTGGTACCTACTATCGCGTTGATCTTGTCTTGTCAGTTGATGTCTCACGAACGTAATACTCGACATACGAAACAGGCACTTGTCCACGTTTAGTGTAAGATTTGCTGATTGAGGTCTTTGTATGACCTGATCTAACTGTTTGTAATGATTCTCTCGGTTCGCTCCATGAACAATGATACCATCTGAGATGTTGGCTACACCAGATATTCCTTGTAGTACTTTTTGAATCTCGTGTTGGCAGATTTCAGATGCCATATTTATTCCAAACAAGAGGTGTTTGTACCAGAAAAGTCCACAATGGGTCACAAATGTCTCTAGAGTCAGGATGAAGCTCTAACTAATGGTAGCCCCACCTCAGATATAGCTTTGAAAATACTGACCGAGTCCGGCTTCCACCGCTTATGGTTCTCATTCTAAAGAGCCTTTCTGCCACTTGTTGTTCTCATTCTGAAAAGACATTTCTGCTGTGACCAAGGAACTGTTCCAGGACTGTTGATTCTAACTGTGTCATCCTTCTTGTGCCACTTGTTAAACCTGCCGGAACTGTGAGATAGACTAACTTTCCTCGCACCGCCTCTTCATGACCTGATGTCATGAGCAATGAACTATTCAAATATGCAGATGTCATCATCTCAAATCTAATCACATATCTAATCAATTCAGCTTTTATGCACCACCTTCCCATCTACTCTGTAGGCCAAGGCACTCTTATCGCACTACCCAAGCCCAAGAATCCACCTCCCCCTTCCCCCACCCCCTCCCAAACCACAACCCATCCAACCCGTGACCCATTGTGCTCCTCTACAGCATACGGAAAATCCTATCCAATGTTACTCTATGCCACATCAGGGACAAGATCGATGAGTTCACCGGATCATGTCAAAGTGGCTTCAATCGTGGACGTAGCTGCGCAGACATTGTATGGGCTCAACGCATGCTTGTGTCAGTAGTCATGTCCAAACACAAGAATTTCCACAAAATAGGCATTGGCATGTCACGAGCCTTCGTGTACTAGACCAGTTGCAATGGAGATGAGCTACGACTAGTGAGACTACTACTTGCAGACACCAAGCTGAGATTACGAGTGACGTCATTGATGTCTGAATAGTTTAAGACATCAATCGGCTCCCCACATTGAGATGGTATATCCCCTGTGCTTTTCACCTGTTACCTTCCTGCTGCGTTGCAATCTGTGCAGCGAAATTCCACAAGACCAAACTCCCAGTGTCCATACTGGATATGTCGCTAGAAATGAAACATGCCGACGATGTGGACTTCATAGACGATGGAAAGAAAGCCCTTGACGAAAAGTTGAGAATTTCTTTATTAATGAATCCAAAACAGAGTTCACACACACACATACTTTTCTACAAAGTCTGAAACTAAAGAAAATGACGACCCACTTCGTGGCGGAAAACCATGTAGGAAAAGTAAAATCCTGGGCTCACAGCTTTGCAGTACTGCTGTCATTGCTGCACCATGGGTAACACAGCTTTCCAGTCCTTCTGGAAGCTATGGATCCATAGATCAATTGATAAAAAGACTACGTTTATTTAATGCAACCTGCGCATCCTTGATGATGTATCACTGTAACAGCTGGACAACACCAAAGGTAGCTCAAGACAAACTTGATGCCTGTCACCGCAAACACCTGCGCACCATCATTGGACACCGATGACCAGAAAGCATAATTTCCGATGATACCCAGCAAAGAGGGTCCATGTAGGGTTGCACGACTATTCACTTTTCATAATCGCGATCATTTAAAAAAGATAATCGCGATCATACGATTAATCATGAACTATATTAACTATGGCAATGCTGCTTAGAGGACGTTATTATGCTACTGCAGATTGTAAGATTATGGGTTAGGCACATGGGTATACATACATGGACAGAATACGCCAGTTGCCGATTGCAAAAAAAGGAATGTATCAAGATTTTTCTGGACTGAAAACGGAAATTACCGTATTTCGCTTAATTGTAGCCTATACTAATAGAAGCCCACCCCTAACTTTGACATATGAGCTCCAATGATTTCTTAGCAGTTTCATAACGGCAAAACTCTGTATTAGAAGCCCACCCCCTAACTCAGCAGATTGTATAGGACAATTTTTTAAGAGCAAATTTGTAAGAATAGCGTGTATAATAATAACAATCGTGTCACACAGGGTGTGTCTACTTCAGACCGATCTCTGCCCTGATACATTTCCGGCCCCTCTCGAAGTCAATATAGGCCTCAGATTTGTAAATCTCGACCACCTATTAGATTAATACTAATAGTAGGCCACGTATGTTCAAAATATAATAAAGTTTATTCCACACTTTTGTCGTCAAAATGCGCTTAAAAGAGTCTTGGCTTGATTAAATACCTTCCTTATAAATATATTTTAAGACCAAATTTATGTAACAAACAAGTACGGGAGAAAATGCGCATCAATTTTGTAACGCCGATCAACATTAAATGATCCAAATTGGATTATTACGAACGACAATATAACCTAACCGGCTTCTTAAGTTGGCGAGCCTGCGGCTCTTTTGCGATGGGAGGTGGCGTGTTCTCGCGAGATATTATACACTAACGGGAGTTTATCAAACGAGTACCCGTTATTCAGATCAGTATAATACTCAGTTCCTATCGCGCAAGGATAATATATAGAAATTCCCGAGTTCTGAGTCCCCGATTCCAGAATATTTATATCCGAGTACTCGCTCTAAAATAAACTCTTCAATTGGAGGCGAATCACGTGATTTGTATTTTTTCGCGGCGCCATTTTATATCAAATTGTGGATTAATTTTGATGTAATAAACGACCTTTATTAAAGGCTACGCAATATTTAGGCGCTCAAATCAAATAATCTCACTTCCCCAGTGATGTTTTGAGGTATACATTAAACATAGGCGTAGGCCGTGAGAATTTTTCGGGAGAAAATACGTTGAATTTCCGTGGTATCAGTTTTAGAACTTTTTGGGGAAAACCATTAGAGCATAACTATTCAGAGAATGGGAAACGCGGGATAAGCGTGTGTGATTACAACAACAATGACAAATAGCGACCAAGTGAACAATCTTTATTCATCTAAAACTAATCATGAGTCAATACAAACAAATCAGTTATTTAGTTTATTTAATCATTCACACATTCGGCTGATAGCCGGATGCCTGTTTCTATGACTGGTAACGCGAGCAGAGTTTCACAAGCGTAAGTGTCTTGACGAAAATTTAAACATGGCGATTACACGATTATTTCATTTTATAATCGTCCACGATCATTTTGAATTATATAATCGCGATTAATCGAATAATCGAAAAATTGTGCAACCCTAGGTCCATGTTTGGCCATGTGTCAAGGATGCCAGAAGACACCAGCACAGAGAGCCTTGGAATTCGCCCTACTGGGAGCCAGCAAATACAAAGCCAGGAGAGGACGTCATTGCATAAATCTGCTAAGTGTACTACCAGGTGACCTCAAGAAAGCAGGACTCAGTACACTCAAGTCAAGAATGGACCGGCGGACGCTAAGGATTTCGGCTGAGGACAAGGCGCAGTGGGAAAAAGCGAAGAAGGACTGATTGTAGCTGTAGAATACACTAATCATACATATATAGATGTGAGACCATTGATAACATATTTAAGGTGACAGAGGGATGTGTGCTTATCTTGCTTAGGTTAATAATCCTATATTACATATTCCGCTTAGATAGGTCACTGTTTTCCGTGGCTGCATTTTTATCCCCCACCCCCACCCGGTCTGGAGGACGGGGGTGGGTGGGTGCGGGTGGGTGGGTGGGGATATAGCGATCAGCATGTCTGTCCGTCCGTCCGTCCATCCGCCCGTCTGTCCCCGTCTTGTCAACTCCTCCTAGCGGTCTCAATGGATTAACCTAAAATTTCGTCCACATCATCAGTATCATGTGCAGATGTGCTTGTGCTTTTATCGCGACCGAAAACTGGTCCATTACAGAGGTATCCCCATTTAAATATCTTAAAGCCGATAAATAAACTGCATTGCCAATCATTTCTTGTCAACGCAACATCCTACAGTTTGGCTCCGATTCTTTTGAAACTTAGTAAGTGTTATCATTAGCACATGAAGGTGTGCATGTGCCATCCGTATACCTGTACACCCATCCGTCTGTCCAAAATGTTTGTTTGTTCGTCTGTCAGTCCATCCATCTCTGACAATCATTTCTCCTAGAGGTTTCAATGTATTAACTTTAAATTTCTTCCAC
This sequence comes from Chaetoderma sp. LZ-2023a, assembly GCA_034401795.1. Lineage (NCBI taxonomy): Eukaryota > Metazoa > Mollusca > Caudofoveata > Chaetodermatida > Chaetodermatidae > Chaetoderma > Chaetoderma sp. LZ-2023a. Next base: position 40,206,160 of record CM067360.1, on the reverse strand, counting down.
ATTATCAGTATCATGTGCAGATGTGCATGTGCTTGTTTCGCTACTGCTACGCTACTGCTGCTGTTGTTGTTGTTGTTGTTGTTGTTGTTGTTGTTGTTGTTGTTGTTGTTTTTCTTGTGTTGCTTCTGCTACTACTACTACTACTACTACTACTACTACTACTACTACTACTACTACTACTACTACTACTACTACTACTACTACTACTACTACTACTACTACTACTATTACTATTACTACTACTACTACTACTACTACTACTACTACTACTACTACTACTACTACTACTACTACTGCAAATCGGGAACGCAAGCCGGAAGAATCAGCAACTTCAGCCTATTCATTCATATTACACTTAGTCAGATGTTTGACAAGTCTCAGACGAAACATCACATATCCATGCCACGGAGCCACGAAGTGCACACTGAAATACACTTCCCCGGCCACAACTCTGGATTGCGGGGTGGGGGTGAAGGGAGCCTAAGCAAAATAGAAGTGCTACGAAAATAAATTTCAGATCTGTAGTTTCCTGGTATTCGTCTCACATCATCGAGTTACGGACATAACACAACATAGAAATCCTGATCACTCAGAATGTTGAAGCATATTAACTTCATTTCCTCATGAAAGTGCATGTTTCTCCTAACCACATCATTTCCTTTTCGGAAAATATCCATGTTATAAGCCACGAAGATTTTGAGAACACGTTAAATAAGTGTTGTCATACAAATAATGGCAATTGGCAAATTAAGCAATTTGTCGTGTTGTACCATCAATCATTAGCCTACCCAAAAATTAAACAACATGGTTACAGGAAATGCGTATTTTCATGGGCGAAATAGTGTTTGGTCGACATTGTCAAGATTGTCAGAAAACTTTGTTGGAAAAGGAATCGAAAAAGTAATACCTGTATACTTGTCTCCACCAAAATATACTGTAAAACAACTCACTTTCTTGAATATTTAATAGTATATATAATAACATTTCTACTATGAATGGGATAGATGGAATATGTTTTTTAAATACAAGGTATTGCACAGTTAGATTATTCTGTCAGTTGTTTGCTATATTTCAATGTTCTTTAATGGGTACCCGATCATATAACTCAGTTGTGAAGATTTTCCTCCCAAAATGATGAGAGGACTGAGAGCTGGCTAAGATTTGGCCCCGTTGACGTTGTAACACACAAGGAAATTTTGTGAATTCTGCTGTACTAAGAACCGATTTCCGCAATTCTGAGTGGTAAAAGAGCATAGCCTGATACTTAGTTTGCTTCCAAGTTAAAATGCTAGGGTTGATGGGTTGGGTGTTTTGTAGGATTTGTCAAAGTTAGAGCGTGGTTGGGTGTGGGTGTGTGGTGGTGGTGGGCTTGTGTGTGTGGGGTGCGTGTGTGCGCACGCCGTGTCACCCACCGCCTTTGAATCCGCCACAGGTGTTGTTAGTAAGCTGCTTCCTGAACAAAAACTGAAACATGTTATTAGTAGAGTAGCAGCGCGTTAAACGCTAAACGGCTGTTCTGATTGGCTGAGAGATTGATGGCGTTATATCATTTGTATATTAAGTCACTCCTATATGCCCATATGTTGTCGGGCTGGGTGGGGGAGGGTGTGGTGTGAGGAGCCTAATTTTGATAGCTTTTTAAAGGTCCTGACTCATGACCATATCTGGGCATGTAGGCCTGACCTAATATGCAAATGAGATGACATCATCAAGCTCTCAGCCAATCAGACCAGCCGTTTATCACTCTGTCGCAGATTTAGAAGCTAGATCTATTTTCAGCATTGTGACCGTAACCACAAAGCATGTTATCTGAATGGCGAACAAGTGTCTGGAGAAGCCCTTACTCTGAACTTTACCGACGCCAGGTTTAACTTTACAGAGTCATATTAATGATACCGGCTGTCTATTCGACGATAAGTATGTAGGCATAAGCCTAGACGAATATAGTAGGGAGATAAGTCTTTCAACTCATTCGATCAGAACCGTTGGCTAAGCTAACCATTAAAGCACCTTTACATAAAAGATACAGATAAAACACGTCTATTGTACAGCCACTATTCTTGATCCATTGTGGGGAATATTGCATATATATATATCTTAAAATATTGACCAATGTACAACGTAATGACGCCGTTGTAAAATGTCTCTCTATCAGACTTTTGAAACATATTTGATCAATAATAAAATGAAAAATGCTAAAAGTCAATGTATTTCACTCTGTACTATGTAATATGTACTATGTACTTGCCGGGAGAATGACATCTGGGAGGATCGATATTGCAACATTAAGTTATGAGACATTTGAATATGCAATATTAGAGTTTTAGGTTACGCTATACCGTATCACACCTTGGTAATGAGGGAACCTTTTCCCCCGCCATAATTCTTGGTTTGCTGAATAGTTTAGTGAACAAACCAGACATCAATAATCGAATAACTTGGGGTGGAATATAAAAAAAGTTGAACGCCTCTAAATGATCAAAAGCAATTTACAGTCCACGGGTACTGGAAAATCTTTAGAGTACCTGGCCACCCGGGTGCCCTCACATTATGCACGCTGGCATTCATCTTATGATCTGAGTTACTCAACTGTTTTATAATTTCATTTGAAATCATTATGACTCTTGCAACGCCGTGTCACATTATTTTCAAATAATTCGCAAGAACATTTTATTAACATAGTAAAGTCATACAATTTCAGTTGGTCCAAATTGGATGTTTTGTCACTATATTAATAAAACTTTCTGGCATTGTTGCCAACATACCATTTCGGGAAAACACCCATACACACCCGGAAAAAGACGAACCATGAAAATTTGCCTCTATAATGACTGGCTTGCTTAGATGTAAACGGCTGTTCTAATCGCCTGCGACCGCTCATGTGACCTCGTTTGACATAGCATGGCCGACCTCGTTATAACTCTGGAGAATTCCCTGCCCAGCTCGTTCTTCTGACCAATCCAGACATGACCTAGCATGGCCGACTGCATTATAACTCTGTAGAATTCCTGACACACCTGTCCTCCAGACTTTCCCACACCTTGTGTCTTTATTTGGTAACAATCTGAGATATAAATGGCTGTTCTGTTTGCCTGCAAGCGGTCATGTGAGCTCGTTTGGCATAACGTGGTCGAATGTGTTATAACTCTGTAGAATTCGCCCCACCCTCCTGACCCCTAAAACATTGAACAATGTACAACGTAATACGTCTCTATGAGTCATTTGAAATGCATTTGATCAACAATAAAAATGATAAATTAAAAAAAAAGTGCGTCTGACACTCAATACTATGTAATATATCCTATTTACTTGCTGGAAGTATGTAGCCTGCGAGGAAATGATATCGCACTCTTAGGTTATGATAGTCGAATGAGAGCCCCCCCCCCCCCACCCCCATCCCCGATATTAGTGTTTAACCTATGCTATGCCTTATAACATTCGGGAATGATGGCCAGCCTTTTTTCCTAACATAATTTTCACTTTCCCAATAGCTTAGTTAATAAACCTGACATCTGAATAATTGAATAACTGGGTTAACGTTAAGAGATTATTAACATTAATGATAAGTATAAATGATTAGGGCAGATTTCAGGCTATAGCTGCTCGAGCAAGCTATCGCTGCCCTGGGGGTGTGGTAGGTGGGGTGGGTGTGTGTGGTGGTGGTGGTGTGTGTGTTTAATGGAACAGGCAATGGCGTTGAGAATATTAAATAAGGTTTGTGGTTAAATTAATAGGATTATGTTAGACTCTCGACCAATTAAATTTTGAACACATTCTGCCTCCTATCTACTCATGTGAAGTCTATCCGGGCATGGAGAACAGAAGAGGCTGAACAGAGGGCTTGCAATCGAGAGAGTTAAATCTTGAAATTTTCACTGAATCGAATGCATTACTATTTAATCAAATACGCTGCTGAATATTTTGAAAATAATTTGTCTGGAGTATCTGTTCAGGTTATATCTTCTGAAGCAAAAACAACATCGAGTACACATGGCCCAGCCTGCACAAGCATACATGCCCGCTCGCAAGCACACTCACCAATGTTAGGGTTAAAATTAGGGTTCTCCTGCATGCACACACGCGTGAACGCAGACACGCACACTCACGCCATGAAGTGGTAATAGATGACCATGCTGCACGAATTGCCTATTTTACTATTTATAAAGCTTTATGAATATTTTGAAGATAATTTCACTGTATGAGGCATCGCCCATAGATGGGTATTAAAATTTGCGTCGAAATAGTTTCAGGAAGGAGTTTCACGATACTGTTGCAGAAGCTCACCTGCATATGCACCCCCATCTAGGAGTACGTCATTGCTGTAGCTTTTACTAACATAGGCTGCCTCATCCTGCACATCCAGGTTTAGCGTTTTATAACTCTGCTGAGAATGGCAGGGCATTTGTGTAAATTGCCTGTTTTACTATTTAATGACCATGTTGACGAATATTTTGGAAAATAATTTGACTGTATGAGGTGTTGCCCATAGAAGGGGTTTAAGATTTTGTCTCCTTGATAGAAAACCCCCAGAATGGGCTCCTTCAGGCAGAACAAAGTAGATCTAAGGTTGTTTTTTTGCAAAACAGAATTGTAAGGAATTTAATTATTCATGTTTGTAATTTGTATCAGGTAAGTGTCCACGAAATAGTTTTTGCAGTGGCTAATTTTTCCCTACACCTCTGACCTAATAAAAGAGCTAGTGAAATCTAAATATGTCCCCTTTCACCTTTTGATGCCTTGCATGTAAGACGTCTAGCAAGCACCCCAATATTAACGTTTCTTCAAATAAAATACAGAGAACTCACGAACTGAGGACATGTTTATAATTACCTTCTATCAAATATTCATTCAAAATCGCATATAATTTGTTGATTTATTTCCTTTCAGCTGAGCTATTGCACTTTGCACGAACACATTTTGGAAATAATGAATAACGCTGACGTCATTGAGCTATGTGTAGATCAACGCAATTCAATCCAATTAGGTTATTTGCATATCAAAGCAAACGAGTCCCCCAAGCATAAATACTGCCTCTTATGTGTGCATATCTGATAGGCTGGTGATAGGCTGCATGATTTCACGTTTTCGCACCTAGCTACTGATAAGTATTCCCAGTAGGTAGGGGACGCCAGGGTAAGATGTATACATGTATATGACATACAGCGATTTCTGTAAAATACAAAATGATGTGGTTTGGTGTGGCGGTCAACTATCAGTACCAGTACCACTACTACTACTACTACTACTACTACTACTACTACTACTACTACTACTACTACTACTACTACTACTACTACTACTACTACTACTACCAATATCGCTCCAGCACCACAATACCAGCATAGTAGCACTACTACTACTACTACTACTACTACTACTACTACTACTACTACTACTACTACTACTACTACTACTACTACTACTACTACTACTACTAACCATACCACCACTACCGTGATTGAACTGCAAATTCGTTCGTTGTGTTAAAATTTTACCCAAATTGATGACGTAGATTTTAGATACAGCCTGCCATAATCATTTGTGACATACTAAGTAACTAACTAAGTAAGGGAAAGTAAGTTTATTGAGCATCTACCGACAGCTAAAAACCTCTGATATATCGCCTGACTGTCTGCCTGGCCACCTGCTTGTCTGCCTACCTGCCTAGATACATGCCTATCATCCAGAACCATTTGGCGTAATTCAACCAAATTTGTTATGTGGGTTACCCAATTTATTTCAGAGAACATTTATATTAGGGCCAGGGCCACGGTAAACAATTTTCTTATAACCATCTCGTTCTTTATAAAATCACCTCCAAAATCGTTTAGTGAAATTCAACCAAATTTGTTGTTTGAGCTATCTATATGATTACTGATTGCGAGATGAGGGGCTGGGTTGGGGATAGAAATGGGTGTGTCAAATACTGTCAACATTGTGAAGGATTTGTGATGGCTCAAGTTAGTTGTTCCTGCTGTTGCAGTGTGTGGGAGCGGTGGTGGTGGTTATGGCAGTGGTGATGTTTGTGCTTGTGGTGATTCTTGTAGTATTGGTGGTGTTTGCTATTGTAGGTGTTCGTGTGGCTGTGATATTTGAAAGTGCCTTTATAGATGCTGCTGGTTATAAATCTCTTTTACAGCAGCTGCAGCGCCTCCACAGGTTGTAACTGCTCCTACTGACAGTTATGTTGTTGTCAGCAGCGGAATTGGCGGCAGAAGTGGCGGCAGCAATGGTGGTGGTGTTGGCCATTGCAGTCGTAATAGTGCATGTATGTGCATGCGTGCGTGTGTGTATTTGTTGGGTGGGGGTAATGTAGTTGCTTTTTAGTCCCCTCTCACCAAAACCCGTTCTTTCATATTTTTCAATAAAAGCTTCGCAAACAGCACAATGCATTGCCATGATGACAAACCAATAAATGAGAGCTATTAGAAAATAGTGATTTCTTCCTCAGAGCTAGTCAAATCATCCTATGAAGTTTCAAACTGATCAGCAGGGATCTGAAACGCTCTACCACCCACCCACCCACCCATCTGCCTGCTCACTCACCTGGATGGCGCCATCACATAATACCACACCAATTTTTTGCTTGCACATTGACCGACATTCCCTTATTATATTCTGAATGCCAGGGTGTTGAATTTGATATAAACTCGGTGTCCTGAAATCAGACACCACTGTTTGGCCAGCATGCGTATCCTTGATATGCAAATGAACTAATGGAATTGATCTACGCACGGATCAATGTCGTCAGCGTTGTTGGCATTTTCAAAATATCTTGGAGTTTGCGTAGGGTAGACGCTAGCGTGTCTGACCGAGAATAACTAACTACACGACTTAGATCGGATTTTGAATAGATATTTATCCTGGATGGGATAGAACATAATTATAAACATAATTATTCATTTCTTGAGTCCAGTGCGTAATTTGAAGAAACTTTCGTGTTGGGGTTCTCGTTAGACTTTTACACGCGAGGCATCAAAAAGTGAATGCAGACCGATTTAGAGTTGCTTATGTTGGAGGTGTGGGGAAAAGAAAATATCCACCACAAAACGATAGGGCAGACACTTACCTGATACAAATTTCAAACATTAATAATTAATTTGCTTTCTAATTTTTGCTAAAATATTTCTTACTTTTATGTTAGGACACTTTGGCCAATACCTCCAAGCATAATGTATATACAGGTTTATAACCCTGCACACAATAGGCGAACTCTTGTACAAGCTAACATTTTGAAAATAATTTGACTGGATACGAAGTTGAGGGCCCAATATATTTCAACAAACCCTACAACACGCACACAAATTTCATGGGTGTAAACTATGGCATTAACTCAGGCCTTATTATTAATATTATTATTATTATTATTAGTGTTATTAATATTATTAATATTATTGGTACTATTTTTATTATTATTATAATTAAGGGCATTACGGTCGGGGTGGGGGGGGGGGGCTGGGGTGTGGGCGTGATAGCATTTTGAGGCATTTCTGCGTGATCTCGGTACTTATATTAAGATCTCAGTTCCTTGATAGAAGAAGCCCAGGGCTGGCTTGACATGCATGGGTTAACATCGCTATATTGGGGATGTGCCCAGGTAGGAAAGGCTACATCTGTATTCTGAATCTTAGATCTTTTAGAGTATACGTGCGATCTACTCTCCCATTGTTTCTTCAGGTAGGGATATGCATGGTTGAATGTTGTTATAGCTCTATAGAACGGCTCATTACCCTGTCAATAGCTCTACACATCAAACAATAGCGGCTGCATAAGCAGCTGTTTTGATTGGTCAATAGTTATGATGCCATCATTATTTGAATTAGGCCCCGCTCTCTCTAACAGTTTCACGTCTCATTGCCTTTCCAACAGCTCGACAGAACAAACATTAGTGATTGTATAAGTGGCTGTGCTGATTGGCGGGGAGATGTCACATGAACTCCATTGACAGCTGTAGCATTGGTGACTGTGTAAGCAGCTATTCTGATAGACCACAAGAGGGTTACTCGATTTGTATCCATCACACCCTAGACAATTCACATCTCATTACACATGTCAATAGATCTACAGCTTGAACAATGGCGACTGTATGAGCAGCTGTTCTGATAGGCCGCAAGGTGTCATACGGTCCTTCATTTGACCAGACCCCTAACACTCTTCACACCCCTAACACCTCCATGGCACATTACAGCTGTCAATCATCGGTACACACCACAGATCTACATCACCAAAATGCGGCAAAGGGATGGGTGGCTGTTCTGATTGGTCGAGAGAGTTATGATGTCATCTCATTTGCATATTAAGCCACGCCCACATGCCCATATATTGTCAAGGGGCGTGACCCTATGAAAATCGATAAAAATAGGCCACGAATCCTGACTCTATATGTGCATGGGCTGTGGCCTAATATGCGAATGAGGTGATGTCATAACTCTCTCGACTAATCAGAACAGTCGCCCATCCCGTGGCCTTTCTACTTCAGTCGGTCAATTGGTCGGTAGGTAGATTGGTATATGTATGCTGTACTTTACTCAATACAATAGAGGGATGCATTTCTAGCTCTACTCCAAACATTTCTAGCTATGCTCGGAACATTTCTAGTTATGGTCCGCACATGTTTAGCTATGGCCCGCACATTTCTAGCTATGGTCCGCACATTTCTAGCTATGCTCCGAACATTTCTAGCTATGGTCCGCACATGTCTAGCTATGCTCCGAACATTTCTAGGTATGGTCCGCACATTTCTAGCTATGCTCCGAACATTTCTATCTATGGACCGCACATGTCTAGCTATGCTCTGAACCTTTCTAGTTATGGTCCGCACATTTCTAGCTATGCTCCGTACATGTCTACCTATATTCCGAACATTTATAGCTATACTCCGCACATGTCTAGCTATGCTCCGAACATTTCTAGCTATGGTCCGCATATTTCTAGCTATGCTCCGCATATGTCTAGCTATGCTCAGCACATTTCTAGCTATGGTCCGCACATTTCTAGCTATGCTAAACACATTTCTAGCTATGGTCCGCACATTTCTAGCTATGCTCCGAGCATTTCTAGCTATCCTCCGAACATTTCTAGCGATGCTCAGCACATTTTTAGCTATGCTCAGCACATTTCTGGCTATGCTCAGCACATTTCTAGCTATGCTCATCACATTTCTAGCCATACCCAGCCCATTTCTAGTCATGCTCAGCACATTTCTAGCTATGCTCATCACATTTCTAGCCATGCGCAGCACTTTTCTAGCCATGCTCATCACATTTCAAGCTATGGTCCGCATATTTCTAGCTATGCTCAGCACATTTATAGCTATGCTCAGCACATTTATAGCTATGCTCAGCACATTTCTAGCCATGCTCAGCACATTTCTAGCCATGTTCAGCACATTTTTAGCTATGCTCAGCACATTTCTAGCTATGTTCAGCACATTTCTAGCTATGCTCAGCACATTTCTAGCTATGCTCAGCAAATTTCTAGTCATGCTCAGCTCACGTTTTGCACGTGTTGGAATCGGTTTGCATAGGTCTACTTTGAATCCTGAATTTCCAGAATCCCAATTTCAAGGTAACTACACATGTAAGCTGTTGGATATTTTGAAAACATCTTGACTTGGTGCAGTTGCTTCAAAATATTCAACATAATGTTTATTAAAATGCATAAAATTCGTGCAACTGACGGACTTTCATCGTTCATGACGGAGCTAGATACGTTATTCATTATGCATTATGATTGTGACGTCATCCTACATGTGGAGTAATTGATTATGACGTTATATACTTTAGTGACAAATCGGATTTCTCTATTAAAAGCATTGGTGTATGTTCATGACCGATGAATAGTAATCAGAAGAAAAAAGATAGTCACATACTTGTTTATTTTAGAAACATTATTAGTCATACTGAAAATAGCAATTAACATACTGACCTATACTAATAATTAAGCATACACCACCTGGAATAGATAAATTAATACTAATTAATAACAGTCTTAGCCTTGGGACTATCATTGCTAGATAGTGGATATTTATTCTTAGCTATGCCCGCCCATTCCTTGCCGGTGTTGTGATCGATTTATATACTTTGATCCCAGTGAACTTAGTTTCAAAATATTCAACAGAAGGTTTATTAAATGGTAATCCATTCACGACACACAATTCGTAAACTATGACGGAGTTAGATATGCCATTTACTGGGCGTTTTGATTGAGACGTCATATACTTGAGTGACAGATCGGTACAGGGCAAAGATCATATGTAAATCACGACATGTCACTTTAACACTACATTACACGATCCACATGCATACAAAACAGAAGATATACACCCGGCTTAAGACTTCAATCCTTACAGATCAGAGACAACACATTCCTTATGATGTAAGGAATTTTATGTTGAATATTTTGCAACTAATATGACTGGAAGGATTACACTCGAATTAATTTCAAAATATTCAACAACTTATTGATGCTGAATGTTTCTGTGCTCCAGTCGACAGGTTCCGAATTAGAGAAGGTGTATTGCTGCAACATGTTCCCAAAGAACAGGAACAATTCCATCTTTGCTAACGACTCCCCCAGACATACACGAGGCCCTGTAATATATAAAATACACCATTTGCTGGAAAATCCTTTTGGAATACACAACTCTGAACTGACCAGGCGTAAATCGTTAGTGTTTTATTACTTGAATCAAAGCCGTCAATGGAATCAATTATTCTGCGACAAACAATTCCTTATTTTGAAACTACATATCAACGCTCAAGTATTCACAGTAAAAGGTTAAAAGTTCCTTAAGTGAGTAGCCTACATTACGGCGCAGTAAAAGTTCACACAAGCAATCCTCATAGTGGCTCTACTTATTAATACATTAAAACTGTGGTACTACTGTGCCATACCATTCTATGGTTCTATCATCTTCTTTATCAGAAGAAAAATTAATTTAGAATTGAAGGTATTTTTTTTACCCTTAATGCGACTGCCCCTTGCTTTTGATAGGATGCCGAATATATTAATAATCAATTTCATGGAACTTACAATTTTGAAACGATTTTGTGTATTTGAAAATATTTTGAATATAAGTCGTTGCTGGCTAAGACTTCAAATTGAGGTTAATGGAATCGTTTAAAGACAAGGCCTATAAGAGGAATAGGATCGGCCGTCAATGGACCTTTCCGGTTTTAGCTATTCCCCGCCCATCACTAGCTAAGCTGCACTCACACCTCGCTCGTGTTGCGATCGATCGATCTCTGAACACCCTGACTATCAATTTCCAAAAAAACTACACAGGTAAGTTGTTGAATATTTTGAAACTAATTTGACTGGGTGCTGTTGCTACCTAAGACAGCAACAGCCCCCAGTCAAATTGGTTTCAAAATATTGAAAATCATGCAAAGATATACAAAGACATACAATTCATACAACGTGTCGGACTATTTGAGATTTGATGATGGTCGATATGGAACCTTTTGTGACGTAATCATTGTGACGCTATCATACACGCACTGAGCGGATTATGACGTCATACGAGGTCATATGATGGCTGGATACTCTGGAAAGATGAATTAGAAGTCTCCAATAATGTATCGAGCATTCTAATGTCCGCCTGCACACCTTTAAAACTGCAATCAGTGTGTAATAAGATGCACACCTTTTGTTTGCGCATAAGAAACATATACATATCTCAAACTTGTTGCCATTTCCTATCAAATTTATCACCCATGTTTAATAAGATCTCATGTGGAACGAGCTTTCGCGAGTTCCAAATGAGATCTTACTAAACGAGTGTGATAAATTGATAGGAAATGGCAACGAGTTTGATATTCCATTTATGCATCAGCTATTGTTTCTACTTTTCATGTCAACTCGTGACCATTTTCATACCATTTTTTGACCTACTTGTCACTGTAGCGCTTCACTACTGGGAGGTCTTATGAATGTGAAACAAAACATTGGCACAAACACAATATCTTATGATTTCAGAATTAGTATCTTTCTTGATCGATTGATTGAGATTCCCGAGTATTTTATTCGAATTTACCATCATATATCATGGACTGGCACATTACACTCCATTTTGTCTATAACAAGAAGTCCTCACGGCTCGGTAACCAGACTGGCAAGCGGGTCAGTCAGGCGCGTGGTAATACACTGATTCAACTTACATCACTAGCGCCTGCCTTTATGACACTAGTGGGAGATACTATGATATGCAATGGCATAATTAATGGAAGAAGAAAATGATGTCATAATCAATTACGTCATATGTAGGCTGACGTCGCAATCACAATTGACAGAATGACTTCGTCAGAAAGCTGGAATGGTCCGTCAGTTGGACGACTTGTATCGCCTTACTATTTACTAAACATTCCGTTGCATATGTTGAAACTTATTTGATTGGGCGCTGTTTCTGTCATAGGCATCAACAGCAGCCAGCCAAATTAGTTTTAAAACATTCAACAGGTTACCTGTATAGTCGCTTTGATATTGGGATTCTGGGAATTCAGGGTTCGATTGATCCCAACACGGGCAAAGCGTAGGCTGAACTTAGTTAGAAATGTGAGTGGCATAGCTAAAAGTGGATTCACCCATTATTGCTGAAATATAAGTTTAATCATGTGAAAAATATAGAAAAATAATGTGTCCCTATGTAATAGAATAGTTCCTAAGAGATAGACCCACTAACCGATTGAGAATGGGATCATTGCATCAACATTCCTCAGTTTGCCATCATCATCCAAGAATCGATCTGGACAGAACTGGTCCGGGTTTTCCCAGTAGGCAGGGTCACTCAAGGCTGAATAGAGATCAACAATTATGACGGTGTTGACAGGAATACGGTAACCTTGGAATTCTGTATCTTCTGTGGCACAATGAGCATGCGATCTTTAAACTAATCCGTTACGAATCATGATAA